>CM032231.1:26207500-26807500 GCA_019009955.1 Riptortus pedestris
ACTCTTTTTAAATATAACCCTACATACTCCCTTCTTGCATAGGCATTGCCAAATAAGGTCTGATAATATTGATAAGAACTAAAATAAAAACACAAACAGCTATATGTAGAAAGTTAGTTTTTTTTTAATAAAATAGTACTGTATAAGAAACGTTACAGTATGGGATCGATCCTCTTTTCTCAGTGAAATTACTACCAGAAAGTACTTTTCCCTGAATGACAGGAAGGCGTTTTTCAGAAATTTGGTAAAGGCTGAGTAAACATTTGAGACAAACATTGATAGGAGTTCTGCTACATTTTACTGAGCAGTTGCGCAGTATGTCTGTGTTTTTGTGCTGGTACACAGTGAGTGGAAGCACTATAAGGTATCCCGCAAGAAGTGAGTCTTGGTGTGCTTTATCACAACCATAAAAATGATTAAAAAAATTCTCTTGCTCATTTGCGGTAACTTTAATTCCACAGGTTTGTTTACAACAGTTCAATGTCGAGATAAAGTTCTTAGTATCCATCCTCCCTTTTGTTCAAGTATACAATTCATCCGAATATCGTTTATTCTTATTGTTTTTGCGATCTTGAAAAGATTCATTTTCCCTTTTTTTCTTCGAAGTTTTGAAAATACTTTCATCACTAATAACTTCTTCCAAATTGATCATTTTTAAAAAGCAGAGCAACAATCGAAACTAGCAAGATACAACCTCATAATTTACGCTGCACTAAATATAGATTGTTTACGAATCACAATAGCAGAAAGCAGGCTAAACACCAGCTCATTCAAACGGGCGGTAAAAGGTGAAGCAAAGAGATATAAACACGAAATTTCGTATGGATATAAAAGAGGCATCACTAGGAATCTAAAAATGCCACCTCCGCAAAAAGGGCTTATACCACCATACGCCCTTTTTACGTAGACCTCCTCAGTTAGCAATTTCGAATAAACGAATAAAAAGCGCTACCTGATTAAATGAGATTGATAGATAAAATGCTTGCCAATCATTTACTTCTAAAATTAATTTTAGAAATGTAGAAATTCAATTATACTAGATATTATATATCCCCACATTTTGAAAAAGTTTATATTGCAAATTATATGGCTAACGGAAAGTCCTATATCTTCGATTTAATATCTGCGTGTTTTGTTGTTTTCCATTGATTTAATTTTCTTTTTCGCTATGCTATTTTTGCTAATTGGATTTCAAAATGATTGCTTCTGGCACAGTTCGTTTCATTTTCAGATACCATGTGCATTATTATTTTTATTTTTTTGTGTATGAGTGAAATAATTTATACGGACTATGAGAACTTTGTAATTCTAGGTGGCTTGGTCCAGATACCTGCAACCGTTCAGTCTTTCCATGGTCAAGATTCGTATGTTATAGTTGTACGTGGTATAACTAGTCAAAGATTAATAAGCACCACTGTTACTAATGAATAATTCAACACACGAACTGTAAGAAGTAATCACTTGCAACAATGCTTTCTCGCTAATTAATACACTCAACCGCAAAAAAAACCGGACACTTAGATTTAGTCTTATAATTTTGTTAAATACTTAATATACATGTATATTAATCTTTTTAATTAAAATAATTGGTTAATCTATAGGTTATTTAAACAAAATCTGCCAAAAGTGAATAATTTTTATTGATTATTTACACAAAAATACAATATAAAAAAAAATAAAAAGATAAATTAACACATTTAAAAAAAAAATTATTCTTCATTTTTATTACAGTGCATGGTAGACTTCGCTACCCCAAGCGTTTCGGCAATGTAACGTAAGCTCAGGCCTTCCATCTAAGTTTGAAAGACCCATTATTCTGGACCGAAATAAAAATAAAACATTAATTAAAGAAAATGCTTGGTTAATAATTAAAGATGTTTAAATGTGCGAAAAACTACTTACAGTTTAAAATAGATCAACCTCACGACAAATAAATCTAATCTGAGTTTTATCTAATTGTTTACTAATCCTGAAGGGATTAGTTCAATGGACTTAGACTCTAAATTCTCTGTAATAACTAGAATACCCACATAAAGAAAATTGCTGAAAATTAGCTTTTAATACGACAAAAATGAAGTGTCCGGTTTTTTTTTTGCGGTTGAGTATATATGACTGTGATTACGCACGGCCCAGAATATAACAGTCATAATAACTCTTAAAGCTGTCATATATTTCTAATACTTTCCTCTCGGTTTTATTGATTCCTTCCTGTTAATTATATTTGTCACTTAACCCATACAATCAGAACATATAATAGAATTATGTTACGTTCTTTATTTGGGTATCATAAATGAAGTTTAGCAAATATTTATGCTATATTATTCATTAGGGGAACCTCTCGTTAGCCGTGTGTGTGAAGGCGTTGGTTTTAATCTCATTTGGCAAACCTACAGTGTGTGTATATATATACTCGCTAAACACCCTAATGAGATGGAATTATGGCATGAACCATAGGACTAGAATGATTGAGGTAGTAATTGAAGATAATACACGAATTATAATTAATTTATCCATAACATTTAAACTATAATGCTACTAGAATGTCTAAAATCTCACCTTAGAAATGTCTAAACTTCTATCTAAACTTTAGACACTTAAAGTTTGACTAAATCTATAGAGGGCAATCCATTTGTTAAATTCGCACCAATGAATTATTAGTCCATGTGGGAATCAAACCTTCTAGTCAGTGATCGAAGAGTATTTAGACAGATGTAGCTCACATCGAAAAATAAATAAATTAGCTCATGACCAGAATAATAAGTAGGCATTGGAATAATTTATATTTAAGCCAGGAAGGTTCAATCTTTTTTCTTCTTCCATTAAAATTCCCAATTTTATTATAATCTCCGTAATCTTCATTTTAATCATTTATGTATTCAATGGGACACACCTGCCGCACTTTTTTCAGTCCATTTTTTTATTATTATGTATTAATTATTCCATTGAATTAAGAATAGCTCTATTTTAGCAGATTTCCCTTAAGGGAAATCTGCTATTGAGGTCGTACTCATGACGCGATTTTCGATAATTTTCTTCAAATGTCCATCGATCCTACCCAGGAGATGACAAAAATGAGGTCCATTCAAAATTATATTTATATATTTAAACGTTTTATGCAAAAAGACCGATCAAGTTCGTTAATGGCTGAAATCGGGCCAGTGGGAGGGGGGGGGGTTTAGAGGGAGGGTATTTTCGAAAATTCAAAATATCTCCGTTACTATGTCTAGATAAATATTGGGAATACCTTAGTGACTCTTAAGGTTTTTGAACTACTTAAATTTGATTGATTGAGATAAAAAAATTTCTGATTCATTATAAATTACAGTACTAGATATAGTAAATAGTTTTCAATCAAATTAATACGATATATTCAGATATATTACAGAAATTGTTTTTCTGTTAGCCTATAGTTGGCAGAACTGTCTTTCCGTCGGGAGGTTATCGTTAGTATTTATTTACTTAATATTCCGGTGTTGTGTTACCGGTATGTAGATTTATCTATTGTTATACTTCACGTGGGAAATCTGCTTAGTTTACGCAGCCCCTGCGTGGCGGACTAATATTTTATTATTACTTGTAGCTCTAAGAGCGAAAACGTGTTCTTGGTATTGGTCTTCTTCCTGGATTAGTGAGCTCCATTATATCTTTTTTTTAATAAAGATTAATTAAATAGAAAAGAGGATTATATTTGTAATTGGAACCAATCTATTGAAAGACTTAAAGGAAGAAAGGATCTCTAAGTGTGGAGCTTTAGTTCCTTGTGAGTAGGAAATAATGAAGGATATTGTTAAGTCCTTGTTCAATTGGACAAGGTCCTCAAGAGAGTAATGCGCTAATTTGCCAGAGGGAAGTAACCAATCCCCTTCCGAGAAGTTACCATTTCCTTCTTTACTTTCCCCTTATTCTGAGAACATTCTTTCCCCTTTTCTGTCCCCTTCTCCTTAATTGTAACATCAGAATTTCCTTACATTGATTTTTATTAATTTATGTTTTACTAACTCACATACCCGGCTTCGCCCGGGAATTCATTTGAGGCTAAATGGTGATGGTATTTTTTTTTTTTTGTCAAGGCTTTACTTAGTACAATATTTTGACATTTACCCGCCCCAGTGTTTAGGGTTTAAAACCGTCGTTGCTGTGGATTTGTTAATAAAAAAATTAATTTTTTATGTAAGACTTCACTGTCTTCCATATTGTCATATTTCCTATCTCCTGTGCATTATGCATATATTTGAATTATTAAGGACAAAATATTAGCATAGATTTGAATTAATTTTTCCAGGTGAGGTACCTGGTAGTTCATATTGGAAAGAATTGTTGAGCATATCAATATTTCTAGGCAAATTACTTGCTTCATACATTCATCATGGCAGAATTAATGCTAATTCCCATAACGAGTTTTGTTAAGTTTGGTTCAACCGTTAGTGCCTAATACAATTGTTGGCTCCCGCTAAAGTTTTAATGTATATCTCGTTTATACTTTGCTATAAAACAAAAGTGAATATCACAAAAGTTAATTCAAATAAAAAAATAAACTACTTGTCATGTGCATATTTGCCGAAAAACCAATAGAAAACGAAATACCGCTATTTTTAAATTCAGGCCTCCCTTACAACCCCCACTCCTGCCCGTCCCTAGAAATGTTGGTATGGCTTATGACAATGAAGGCGTTAGTGCTAATACACAATCCGAGTTTTATTTAGTTCTGTTGAGTCTTTTGTGTCAAATAAAATTGTTCACTTTCGCTATAGGTTTTAGCGTATATCTCATTTATAATTCGGTATACGAAAAAAAGTGTATATAACAAAAGTTACTGTTTTCAGAGAATCATTTTATCCTTTTTTTTTTATTCATAATAATATAAACAATTTTTTTTGTTAACGTCCGGTATGTGCTTCCAAGTTTAATTGGGACGGGTTACCTACAGGTTACTACCCTTATCTTGTCAGGGTGGGACTAAAGATTTTATTTAATTAGCTCTTAAATAAATAAACTCCAAGGTGGGACTTGACCCGCCACTATAGGTTTACCGAGTGAAATTAAAACGCCTTAACTCATATGGCAAACCTGAGCCCCTTAATTAAGTAAATACAATCTTCCCTAACTAAATTGTGATACTATACATAATCTAAGGTTGTAGGCTTCGACTGCTTTGTAGACTAACGGGGTACTATGGGAAGTTCCAATTTGGAAGAGAAAGGAATTCTCCATACTCTTTAAAATTTAAATTATTTTTATTAACGTCCACTGTGTTACTACTAAGGCTAATCTATAGGTTACCACCCTTTTCTAGCCTTTTATTTAATGAGTTCGTCATTAAATAAATTCCGATTGTCCAGGTGAGATTCGAGCCACCACTCTAGGTTTACCAAGTGAGATTAAGACCAACGTCTTAACACACATAATTATCCCCTCCTACTTTTTCTAGTGCATTTATAGTTAGCCAGTCCCATGCAACGAAACACATGTACAACATTGAAACTCTCTCCTTCCTTCTGTTATGGATGCAACTCCTCTACGAGATCATTTCTCCAATGTGGGTTCCATCTCTTTCCCTGTTCCTTCTTGTCTATCATATGTTATCTTCTTGAGCAGTCTGATTTGTTTCATTGTTTCAAAGTGTCCCAAACTCTACACTTTGCCCTTTAAATAATAGCAATACAATTTTTTGTTAATATATATATATATATATATATATATATATATATATATATATATATATATATTTAAATAATATGCACTCGTCGATTCAATATGATTTTATTAGGAAATAAGACTTTCTTGAAAAGTGCATGGAGTATAGTTCGTTATTTATTCATAAGAAATGTAATACGAATCCAGTTATAATCCTTACCCGACACAAACGAACCGTTACTAAAATGCGAAACTGGAAAATCTATAGATTAATCCGATACAGCGGGACATCTCTGATACTTAGAACGGTAACCACGGTACTTAACTTCTCAGCAATTTCGGGTTAATGACCTTCATAATATAGTTCGTGAACGAATACTGAGAAATTAGGAATGTCCAGTAACGTCCGTCATTCAGGGGGTGCGTGACATATGAAATATTTTAACATATAATATGTTTTAATGTTTATAACGTAAGTGAAGGGTTAAGTTTAAAACTTCTAGGGGGTTCTAAGAACCCAAAACTGAAAATACAAATAATTTTCTAACATCCGGTTTGAAATATTTTATATTCCACCTATTCTCCACACATCCTCGTTTCGTAGTCTGATTTTGGCCATTAAGCTACTTGAACTTGAACTTCCTATAATCATTTATTTAATCTGCGAAGCGTTTTGATTGTCATCACTCCTTCTGAAGGGGTTATTTAGCCATCAATTTCATTTAAAACTATCCTTATATTATAAAATATGAAATATATTATAAAATTCATTTGTCTTTAAAGCTATAATTGGCTAAAATCTTTTTAGCACGTCTTTTAAATCAATTGAGCGAGGCAATTATAGTAATTATATATATATATATATATATATATATATATATATATATATATGTATATTTATATATGTATGTGTGTGTGTGTGTGTGTGTGTGTATTTGTATAAAACCTATATGCTTAAGCGTCTTGGGCTTGTATCGCTTATAATCTTAGCTTCTAATATTATAATTAACTATATCAACAATGTGCTGGTATTTCCTATATTAATAAGCGTTGATAAAAAGTGTTTAGAAACTGTTATTATGTACTCACTAATTGTGAGAATGCCAAAGTCTTCATGCATATACATGATCGGTGTCCATCGAGGAAAAGAACCAATAAACCTTAAACAATTATTTTGAGTTACGAGTAATTTACTCCTGTTCGTTCCCCATGTTATAGACCAAACTGGACAACCATGCAATAAGACTTGCCTCATGTATAAAGGAGTATAGAAGTTTTTTTGTTAAGTGTATTTAACCCGGGTATCTATCCGGGGAAAACAAAAACTGCAACAATGCTAGTTTTTGTGGTTCAGATAGGTTAGCTTAGAGTCCAGTTGGACTCCAAAGTACTTCACATTCTCTGACCATGGAATTGTCCAAACCAAACATCTTTACTTTGGGGCATGATTTGGGTCTGCTTCCAGTAAACAGAATAACCTCAGTCTTTCGACAACTTATCCAAAGTAATAATTGGTGCATTTAGTCAATGCTACGAAGAGGTGGTTGGTAATAGTGTCAACCCAACGACTAGATATTATAAATACTCTATCATCATTGAAAAGGGCTGTATTGAATCTAATTTTAAGACTGTTGGTACGATTTAAAAATAGATCGTACAGCATGAGGCCAAGTACTTCTCCTTGTGGGACACCCGCAAGTATTTGGAAGAGATTAAGTTTTGAGTTTCCAGTAGAAACACAAAAAGATCTAATCATGATAGTTATTGATCAGAGAAGTTAAGTATTTAGGAAATATATATTGACTGCGGCTGTATATGAGACCATTTATTCATATCCAATCAAAGGTTCTCTCAACATCTACCCGAGCTATGCCAGTATGTTTATTCAAAATGATTATGCGGAAGATCAAATCAGTTGTTGTTGACTGCTTAAGCCATGTTGGCTGTTGGAGCATAAACTATTATCCATACTTATGACGTGACCCGTGCGAGCCGACTAATGGAAGGCATTAGCCAGTATGGACATACGGATTACATTAGTAATGTACCCCAGTCGTGATCCACTAACGTGGAGGGGGTGAGTATGAAAGCAAGGAGGAATACTCGGAAATATTCCACCAAAATGTAATAGAAAATAATTCCGCTTATGGGATGGCCGTATTTCTTAGCGTTACAATTTTAGAACTCCATTTCCCATGAAGCCAAAATTTCATTTAATTTATCCTTTGCAATCTCTAAATGTTAATGAGCTTATAGGTTAAGAGTTGGGACTTAGAGAATGGGGTGGCTACAGAAAAACAACATTTCGGATTTTTCCTTCCATGTTAGGAATATAATTCAGAAACCCAGCTTAGTAACTTTTTTTTTTTTTTTTTTTTTTTTTTGCAAAAATAATTTGATCTCAAATTTAAGTCCTTTAATATTTTTAGATCCAGGGCTTAGGAATAGGTTTACTCTTTTTTCTCGATCCACCTTAAAAACTCGGTTATCTAACCTGGATCTAAAAATTTTGAAGGACTTAAATTTGAGATAATTATTGCAAAAAAAAAAGTTACTATGCGGGGTTTCTGTATTATGTTCTCAATATGGAAGTAAAAATCCGAAATTTTGTTTTTCTGTAGCCACCCCACTCTCTAAGTCCCAGCCCTTAACCTATAAGCTTTTATAAGGCCGATAAACTACATATAAATATTTATGTACATCCAAACTTTCGTTTACCAAATGTCTGGTATTGTAAGGATAAATTTGCTAATTTCTTCTGAATATTGCATTATTGAAAGCTGAAAACGCAAAAGAAAGTTAGCTTAGTTGCAACGGCGTATTTAATATCCCTAATAATTTTTATTATTCCCTATCTCTGAATATTTTAGAGGCTTAATAAATAATTTAAGGCGGTCATTTTTATACCAACACTGTTCATAAAGAAAAATTAAATATTCGGCACAAAGGCTAGCCTGAACAGAGGACTCCGATGGATCAAACTCTAAGGCTGAAGGGTACTCAAGTATGAGAAGTTGGTCGACTCAAGTAGCCTACTCAAGCACGTTGCAGAACCATTCATCCCCATCTCACGGCCAAGCAGTCCGACACCTTCAGCAACGCTCTGCTTTCTTCAATAGTCTTGCTTTTAGCAGATTTACCTTAGGGAAAATCAGCTATTGAGGTTGTACTCATTCTGCGATTTTAGAAATATTTCCTCAATTGTCCATCGATCTTGCCCAGGAGATGACGAAAATGAGGTCCTTTCAAAATTATATATATATATAAAATTGTAACCTCTGTCTGTACATTGATTTTTTTCTCGAAATTTCACGATAACTTTTCGTTCCACATGTCATAGACACCATAAGTCTGTTTATTTGTTTGTTTGTTACCTTTTCACTCATAAACGGCTGAACCGAATTTTATGAAACTGGGTATGTATATTACTACTAACCCAACTTAGACCTTAGGCTATGTTAAAATTGTTCTCTGAGACGAACAGGAGTGGGGGTTCTAAGGGAGGCCTGAAATTAAAAATTGCGATATTTCGTTTCCTATTGCTTTTTCGGCAAATGTACACATAATAAAAGTTTTTTATTTTGTTATCTGGAGTAACTTTTCTTATATGCACTTTTGTCGTATACCTAAGTATAAATGAGTCATACGTTAAAAACTACAGCGGAAGTCAACAATTTTATTTGTCACAAGAGACTCAACCGAACTAAAATATGTGAATTAGCAGCAACTCCTCCATGATAATAAGCTGTACTAATATTTCTTGGGACGAGCAGGAGTGGGGACTGTAAGGGAGGCCTGAAATTAAAAATAGCAATATTTCGTTTGCTATTAGTTTTTCGGCTGACATGCACATGACAAAAGTTGTTTATTAGCAGATTTCCCTTAAGGGAAATCAGCTATTGAGGTTGTACTCTATATATAGATATATATATATATACTTGCGACCGCTAGAGCGGTAACAGACTACAGGCTAGACCCGTTAACTAACTTGATCTTTCTTTTTATATAAAACGGTTAAATATCGAGTTTCGTAACGATCAAACAAAAATTGCGACCGCTAGAGCGTTAACAGACAAATATATATATATATATATATATATATATATATATATATATATATATATATATAATTTTGAACGGGCCTCATTTTCGTCATCTCCTGGGTAGGATCGTAGACATTTGAAGAAATTTTTCGAAAATCGCGTCATGAATACGATCTCAATAGCTGTTTTCCCTTAAGGGCAATCTGCTAAAACCAACTTCAAGATAGTTAAAAAATATCTATCAAATAAATTAAAACCTTGTAGTAGTTTTATCAACGAGTTGTTTACTAATTAACACCTATGTAGCTATACTGAATATGTAATGAACATAAAATGAACAATCATGGAGCTTGAAGATTAAATTAAATTAAAACAATCAACAAAAATGTTTTAATAACATTTGTGGGTATATGTCACTAAAATAGTATTATCGAATAATATATTTTTACTAGTACCTAGTTGAGAAGTAATTCATTTTGAACAATGTAATGTTTTAATAAACTTCAATGCTTCAAGAAGAAATAATCTATTGATTTGCATAAATATATGTATGTTTTTTTTTTATTTAAGAGGAAGTAACTAGGCGAACGTATTGCTAGTAGAATGCTTGCATTAAAAATGATAGAAAACTGGGTACCATTTTTCCAAATTTGTCAAATTAATAAGTAATTTTAAGAGTGACAGACGTCCAAAAACATAGTATTACTCGGAGCATTGTTAAATTAAATTTCTTAATTCCAATAGATCACTACTGTTAATTGAGTTATTTTAATTTTAACCAGAATATGAAGGCGGAGTCTTCTGTTTATGTATTAAACTTTGTTTATCTTTAATTCTAAACATTCCAAAACAAATATTTGTAGGAATCAGCCAGTTTCCTAATGCCTCTCATTCGAACGCCCACTGTGGACGTGAAAACTAATTGCCAACATTTTCAGTTTTATTTATTTAGAGTTAAAGTTTTTCAAAAGAATTACTAATTGGTTATGACCCAGCTTCGGAAAAATTGACCAGCTCCACGGTATTCCGATTTATAATATATAGAAAAGAGTTGTGTTCAGGAGATGATCTAAAAGATTAAAGTTGGCTAGTAGAACTCTTTAGAAAAATTGTTCAAACAGCTATCAAAACTATTTAAATGTCAACTCAAGTGAATTGATCGATTTCCGTTTGATGGCATTTCACTCTGTCTAATTGTTCGATTATCAAAAGCAAAGAATAACTGAAGCTTTCTATTCTTAACAGAACAAGATTAGATGTTGACGCAATAAAGCGTTGCGCAGTTATTTCTACGCAGATGATAATTGATAATAATGGCTGATAAAAATAGTATATATATATATATATATATATATATATATATATATATATATATATATACTAAGCAGATTTCCGACGTGCTGGTATGAGACAAGACTGATCTCATCTCACCATATATTCTATATTTCCAAATAAAAATTCGATGAGTAGAAATGGTGGTTTACTAAAAGCTGAAAACATGAAACTACAAATAACTCTCTAAACATTTCAGTTACAAAATAATATACATAACAACAATTGTAGAGTATTTACAAGTTTGATTCTGTAACATTTTTCAGTTCTACTCATAATAGCGGAGATATTTCGAGTTTTCGAGCTCCCCTCCCTCTACCCCCCCCCTTCCTCCTGTTCTTGGTCTGATTTCAGATATTAACGAATGTGATTTTAATTGTTGTCTGAAATGATTAAATACCGAGTTTGGTACAGAGCAAATCAGTTTTTTGTTCTGAATTAAGAAATAAAATCTTAATTCGTGATGTCGTCATACACAGTATTAGTAAAGATCTGTTGATAACAATATTTGGAATTTATGCTTGGAATAAAACAATTCATGTTACTTATTGGTGATCTATAACTATACTTATTGGTGAACTATAACTATACTTATTGGTGAACTATAACTATACTTATTGGTGAACTATAACTATACTTATTGGTGAACTATAACTATACTTATTGGTGAACTATAACTATACTTATTGGTGAACTATAACTATACTTATTGGTGAACTATAACTATACATATTGGTGAACTATAACTATACTTATTGGTGAACTATAACTATACTTATTGGTGATCTATAACTATACTTATTGGTGAACTATAACTAAATTGGGGGTTTACCGAAGGCTGAAAACTAAACAATGGAAATATCATGAATTAATATTCAAGACATGGGTAAAGTGTTTTTAACATTAGAACATTATTCAGGCATTATAATCAGGTTCACCGTTTCACGAGATGAATTGAAAGGTAAATTTTTCATTTGAGCAAGCCCATACGCTTCCTTTTCTAAAGAAAACTGTCTACAATTTGGAACTTGACTAATATACATACATTTGATCAATGATGATTACAAATCTTTTCAACCATGTTATGTAAATACATTCTCAACTATAAGATTGTTTCTAGACATTTTTTTTTTTTTTCTAGGCGATATACAATGATGGACATATTTTGAATTTTCGAAATTCCACTCTTGTCAAATTTTAGCCGTTAACGAACATTATGTGTGGTTTTACATGTAAAGTAAAATAAGTTAGACACTGATCAAACAAAAACTAATAGTAACGGCTCAATTTATTATTCAATTTGAAGGGTAGCACACAAGAGGGAATGGGAAGAGAGAGATAAATAGATGCTTATGTTGTCATAGGACCAATGGTCCTCTCTTACGGACAATTGACATGTATGCTTAATATTAAACTAAACTATTATAAATTAAATTAAAACGTACACACAAACATAAAGAAACAAAAAAAAAAAAGCAGTCAGGGGACTGCCGATAGAAGTGAAAACTCCTTTAGCTTTGATCGCTCAATTTTGGCATTGCTGAGAATTTTTTTTTACGAAGTCTTATTTTAAAAATATTTTTAGTTATTTATCAATAAGTAACAGTTATGTTCTATTTTACATGAAAAACGGGGTGCACAACGTGCCTAAAGAAGTTTTCACTTCAATAAAACTAATATAAAAATGGTTTTGTCATGTCCCCACCTCCGTCTTTAGAAAATGATTAATGCTGGCCCTTGGAATGATGACGACGCTTTTATTTCATTAGGAAAACCATTTATTTAACTCTTGGAGCAACAGCAGAGAAAGACTGGCGATATATGTTGGTTCTGCAGGCTGATAGTTGGGAATTATTTACCAGTCTTTCACTATGCACAGGAATGAAACCCACATAAAGATTTCTGGGCACCTCAAAAACCAGAATCTTCTTTGCAAGACACAACGTTCTTTGCAAAAAGAGAGAGAGAGGCAGAGAGTGAGAAAGAGAGAAATCTATATATTCTCTAAAAAAAAGATATAATAAACAGGGAAAAGAAAACATGATTACTATTAAAAAATAAGAGATAAAATTGCATTTAATAAAAACAGGGAAAACGATACAATAAATAAGGAAAAACAATTAAAACGAGTACCATAAAGATAAAAAGAAACTCTTAGTCTTCGGATGCCTGTGATTTGAACGTATTAATTGCCAATAGCGTTCATGAGCCTTGTATGAAGTTTTTAAGGCATTCTCGGAAGATGGGCGATCCAGGTTGATTGCCTTATTCTGGGACTGAGATAAGTAAGTGCTCTTCATTTAGTGAAGATGCTCTTCTTCAGCAGCTCTTCTCAGAACATTGCCTTCTAAGCAGAACTTTATGTCGGCAGCTCTAATCTTTCGCCCCTTTATTAACGAAAATACCGCTCTGCTAAAAAAGGAACTTTTATCAGTTCTTATAAAATCACAGAATTAACCTTCGGAGGTTTAGATAAGAAAAATTGTTTATACTTCATATTGAGCTATATTTGATTCAAAATGAACTAAACTAAGAACTTTCCGTTAAGTAATTTCGCATCGTTCAATCAAGAGAACTTACCGCAGGAAGCCGGATCTCAAATTCAATTTGTAGACTTCCGTTAAGGGAAATCAGCTATTTACTTTGTACTCATGGCGTGATTTTCGAAACATTTCCTGAAATGTCCATCAATCCTAACTGGGGGATGTCGCAAGGAGGATCAATTATATATATGTGTATATATATATATATATATATATATATATATATATATAAATTGTTACCTCGGTCTGTAGGTTGAACCGAATTTAACAAAACTCGGTATGTGAATTAGCATTAATTCTTCCATGTTTATAAGCTATATTAAAATTTATAGGTTCAACTGGGAGTGGTGGTTATAAGGGAGGCCTGAAATAAAAATTTGCGATATTTCATTTTGTATTTGTTTTTCGGTTATGATGTATCTAAAACAGCTGTCACCATTAAGCTTTGGACAGCATCAAGGGAAAGGAACTTTAATTCATCCAAGGTTTGGAAGACAGGTTACTTTCTACGACTATGAATTATACTACTTTGCGTTATAAAAAAACCTACATGCACAGGAGGCGGGATATATAATAACATTAGAAGAGTGAAGTCTTAAATAACAAATAGTTTTATTAACAAATCCACAGCAATGACGGGTATATACCCTAAAAACTGTGATGGGGAAATGTCAAAATATTGTGAAAAGTAAAGCCTTGCCAAAAAAATACCATCTTAATTCACCCTAAAATGTATTCCCCGGCGAAGCCGGGTTCTTTAGCTAGTATATATATATATATATATATATATATATATATGAAATCGGACAGGGAGAGGAACGATTTAGAGGGGGTATTTGGAAAATTCAGTAAACCCCCACTCCTACTCATGTCATATTAACAATAACCAGGTATTTTATGAGCCTCATTATTAAAAAGTTAAATATCCAATACTGTTTTCAAGAGACCTTTATTATGCGAGATCCATGCAAACTAGTTCGTGATAAAGTCATCAGTTAAGACTATACGCTCTTGCCTGGAAAATGTTTGGTTTTGGTGTGGTCTATACCTTTATGAAATCGATATATAACAGTTTCAGTCACCACTTAAAATCATATTTGTTATTGCCAGAAATCGGACTTGGAATAGTGCGAGTATAGAGAAGGGGAATTCGAAAATTTAAAATATATCCATTATGACGGTTTTTTTTTTTAAGGAAAGGTAATTTTTTCATTTGAGCAAGCCCATTCGCTTCCTTTTCTAAAGAAAACTCTGTGAAAACTACTTTGGTAAAAAGTTTACAATAACAAGAAATCAATGTTTCCAAAATCATATAAAAATTCTAGCGATTGCATCCATAAGGTACCACAGAACAACGAATGCATTCTGCAAATACTTATTGATACAAGAAGTTGATCTCATAAATAAATGAATTAAGCATTCTCTTAAATGTTAGAAGAGATGTAGTCTAACCTTGACCCAGCAATTCCGTTATAAGTGGAGGCACACCTACTTGCTTATTCATCCCAACTTTCAATAACCTTATTTTTTTATATATCATTTTCCTGGATGCTAATTTAGCTAATATACATACATTTGATCAATGATGATTACAAATCTTTTCAACCATGTTATGTAAATACATTCTCAACGAGATGAAAGGAGGCCACTCACCACGCTAGCTGGTTATAATTAATAATTTCTAATTATTTTCCATAACATACTCACGAATTCATTGAAATGAGTGACCCCGATACTTTTAGGAAGGAAATGTTTCTAAATGTTATTTTAATATTCATTTTGTGTACAGCTGTTTCACTCGTGTAACCAGTAAAGTGGTTTTGGTGTCCCTAGGATCAAAGAGATCAGTAGTGGTTTCGATCACCAACTGGGCAATAGGAATATATTTAATGGCGAACTGGATCAATAAATTTCGTAGCCCAACCCTAGCTAGAAAAGCGTGTAACCTGTAAATAGCCACAATAAGCTTTAGTAGCACGTTAAAAAATTAAAAAATAAATATATTCCGATGTGCTGTATAAAAGTATGTGTTAAAAATAACATTATCGTTTAAATTTATGAAATGGATGTGTTGGTAATTACGGTTTGCAATATTGTAACCACTTAAAATCACCCCTGATACACTTGCAGTTTTGCCTGATTTGCCTTTATGAAAATAAGCTATTGAGGTTGTACTCATGACACTATATTTGACATTTTCTTCAAATGTCCACATCAGACCAGTGGCGGTGGGTCAGGGTGGAATGACCCTTTTTATTCAAAGCCTAAATTCCAAACATTGTTCTCATTGAACATTTACTGCGTCAAATATTTTTAATTACGTTTGGTGTTATTACTTATTATTTTACGTCCTAAACAACAAGAGCTTTGTTTGAAATATTAAACCATTTTATGGAAAATTAAAAATTATACTAGGCAATGGCTGAAATCGGACTTGGGGGATGGGGAGGTTTTGAGGAGAAATAATTGGAAATTCAAAATATCTCAGTTCTAATACGCCAGGCCGAAGAATGTTATAAAACCGATACTCTTGGAATTTTATTTGTTGCAGCTATTATTTAATACTCTTTTTCTCTGACTCAGATATTAACGGACTTAATTGTGTGTTCTTTTGTTTCAGTCTGTAAAACCCTAGTTTTTTTTCTCATCCGATTTCACTTTATGTACCTGGATTACTAGACATCTCAAGTACAAGTAACAATTTAATTCCTGTTACATAGGCTTCCATTTGTGGGGGATATATATAGAATAGATTGTGAGATGAGATTATTAGCGAAAAAAATCCAGATTTCCCGAAATCTGCATAGTTTACACACTTACTAAGTGACGGACGTTTTTAAACTTCAGAAGTTTCACGAAACTAAGAAATAAAATTGTGTATTTTGCAAATTTCTCCTTTTGGAATATGATGCCGTAGGTTTCAAGATAAGCCTTCACTGTTAATTAACCATCATAAAGTTTCATTATGATGCCTCTAGATGATTGGAAATATTTCTTCAAAATTGTGTACTGTATTTTTGTTGAGAGAATGGGAAAATAGAATGCACACTGAAAAACTGGCTCTAGGGCACCGTGGGATATACTTCATTTTTTAAGTATGTTAACTTTGTTGTAATATCGGTTTAAACAACCATTTTACAATTTACAACGATTTAGTCCACCTTAGTCCCACCCTGGCTAGAAAAGGGTGGTAACCAGTAGATAACCAGTCCCAATTAGTTACAAAAACTGTACGTTAATATAATTGTATAAATATAACGATTTAAATATAATATCACCGATTCAAAAAGAAATTCATGCACGAAGGGGCTCAGTAAACTAAGCATATTTCCCACGTTCAGACCATGCTAATAATATGATATAATAATAAATTATTCTTTGTTTGTCCTTCATTAAGAAGCCTTTGTGAAGCGAATTTTAATTTAAGCTAGAGATGAGATGTTTTATGAGTCAGATGCTCTATGTAAATATCGCATTAGTTGGAGTGGCGGTTGGAAGAAGGCTAAAAACTACAAAATATCAAATATCTCAGTAAATACGTAGGTTACAGAAAGAAGTAAAGAACAATTGTAAATAACTAAATTGGGAACACGATTAGTTATTGGGTATGGGAATAAGTTTTAATGGTTTTTCCATACACAGTATTGATGGCATCACATACATTTCATCTAACCTTTCGATACATGAATTTAAAAAGTGTTGTGTATGTATGCTGCTAAACACAGTTTCAGACTTTTGTTTGGAGTCAAACAGCAGCTATTCATATCACATCGAAATACAGTGATCGCGGGAAGTTCTCCTCTACAATCCTTCGAAGAAAAAACAAATTATCTGCAAGTTGTCTCTGATGAAGCGTGGTTGCTATAAACATTGTCAAGCAAATGACCCATTTCCGCAGCACTTTTCTTCGAAGGATTGTAGAGGAGAACTTCCCGCGAACGCTGTATTTCGATGTGATATGAATAGCTGCTGTTTGACTCCAAACAAAAGTCTGAAACTGTGTTTAGCAGCATACATACACACCACCTTTTAAATTCATGTATCGAAAGGTTAGATGAAATGTATGTGATGCCATCAATACTGTGTATGGAAAAACAATTAAAACTTATTCCCAAACCCAATATGTAATCAGTTGAATTTAGTGTACGACAAAAATTGTGACCGCTAGAGCGGTTACTGACAAGTGTGTTTATATATATTTGAACGGACCTCATCATCTATGTGTACCCATGGCCCACAAATGTATGGGAACGACTGGATGTTTTTAAGTATTTAAGAAATAATGGATTATTTGATGAAATATAAAAGCTATTATCTACAATTATGAAAGTTATATATAGAAAGCAATGAGGAATATAAGTTTTGCCTTCTTCCAGTTTTACTATTTATAGTTTTTCGTTTAGTTTTCTTTGTTTGTTTTATTTTTATTTTGTTTTTTTCCTCATGTTGTAAATATACTAACAATTTATATTTAGTTTTGTCCATTCTATTTATTTTGTACATTTGTAAAAGTTAGCTGTGCAAAAATTTTAATATTTATTTAATTTTGTGAAATTATATTTTGGCATGGTTCTATTCATTTTGTACATTTGTAACATTTAGCTTTGTAAAAATTTTAATATTTATCTAATTTTGTAAAATTATATTCAAACATGTCAAAAGATGAATCGCCATTGTAGCGGCATCTCAAATAAATAATATATATCATCTAGGTAGGATTGATGGACATTTGAGGATATATTTAGAATTCGCGTCAGGAATACAGCCTCTATAATAAGAGCACTCTAATATATTGGCTTATTGCTAATGAACCATGAGTAAGAGTGGGGTTTTACTGTAGGTTGAAAATGGACAACGCAAAATAGTAGAGTTAGAGTAAAAACTTATATAACAACGGATGTAGATAATTACAAGGCAAAAACTGAGTAGCTGATTTCACTTGAGGGAAATCATCTAACAAGTCGATAACCTACAGATCGATCGAGTAGCAAGAATGATTAAGGACAATATGTTTGAAGGGTGAGGGAAGGCTTTCTCTGAAATGAAAGTGGGCATTCTAAATTTTTTCGCAGCCCTGTTATTGAGAATGTCACATGGCAGGTCCATCTATCACAGGCGTGAGAGTGTTTGTTTTCTTCCAACATTAACCACGCCACAGTCTCATTTGCATAAATTGTTATACTCGCCATTTACCTAAGCTCATTCAAGATAGTGAATCAGTTTTTTCGTCCTCAATAAAATTCTCATATCAATTTTTCTAAAGAGCGGTGAGTCAGCATCATTTTTCCAGAAAATATATATAGAAGGCGCAATTTTTCTGTAAAAGAAAAGCACTTATATAAACTGCCGTAAAGATATTAAAATATTTAATTAACAAAAATTTGAACCCATCAAAGGGAACGTTGAAATATTTAATTAACAATCCATCAGATATCCTTTAAGAGAGGTTGTATTCATTTTCCGAGATATTTGTATTTTTTAGTTGCCTCGAGTATGTTTATTTGGTCTATTTCATACCAATATCGATATTTAACTGGCTAATACAACGCTAAGGTTCATAGTCGTTAATGGCTGAATTCACGGAGGGGGTAGGGGTTTAGAGGGAGGGGAATTCGAAAACTCAAAATATCTCCGTTATTATGAGTATAATTGAAAAATGTTATATTATTATTATTAATTATTAACGTCCACTTTTTGCAACTCAGGCTAATGTTATAGAATCAAACTTGTTAAACTTTGAATACTCTACAATTGTTTTTATATACATTACTTTGTAACTAAATACTTAGAGAGATATTTGTACTTTCATGTTTTCTGCCTTCAATAAACCCCTCACTTCTACTCATAGGATTTATACTTAGAAAATACATGGAGAGAAGAGACCAATAGTTTGCCATACCAACACTTGTTAAATCTGCTTAGTTTACATAACCCCAGAAGGAAGCAAGCGAAACTAGTTCTTTACTTAAACACAGGACTAAAATGAAACTGTCTCCTGTTGACCAGCAGAACTCATTAGTGCTTAGCTTATCATGAAAAGTTGCGTCCAATTCCCAAGTACCAAGGTACTTATTGGGTAAATACGAAACCCGCGGACGTGACGTTCTATACATACACGAACAAAATTATTTTCACATATATATATATATATATATATATATATATATATATATATATATATATATATATATATATATATATTTATCGTTTGAGATAAAAATGTTTATCGAAGAAAACTTGATGGTTGGAGCAATCAACAGGTCTTTCGAGAAAAGGCAGGACAAAAAAAAATCGCTTCCCTTAAGTGAAATCTGCTAAAAGGAGTAGCTGCTTTAATTGTAAAAGTAATTCTCAACGTTAGGCATTCTATGGATAGGTTTTTTTTTTTTTTTAGTCATGTAGATATATTTGATCAATATTTTACTGGGCAAATCACCTTTGATGTGATGTCTATAAATAAATAAATCAATAAAAAATATTTTACTGATTAAGACAATGAAATATATTTTTAAAACAACTTTTTGATATAATATGTGATTTATTTCAGAAGGGTTTTTTTTTTTTTTTATTTGGTTCAGTAAGAAATAGTTACATTTTAACAAAACTGTCTATTAAGTAGTCTGTAATGATTAACGAATTCATTTAACCCAAGCTTTCGAGATGGATAACAATCTTTTCTAGGGATTGTGGGGCATATTACCAAATAATTCTCCATGAGAGGCCCAAGCCCACTACCTCCATGTTATCTAAGAGTATTAATTCTAATGCCTATGTACACAATATCCTCATACCGTTCCTTATCATAAATCCTATTAAATTAACCACAGAGAAAGTATGTATTATAGTATAAGCTCATATTTCCTATAGAATATGTGTATAGATATTATCTCAAAATAAGGTGGGAGGGGGGTCCGATCAGTGGGGCAGAACGGGGATCAAGAAATGCATCTCTATTCAAACCGAAAGAGGCTTCATTTTGCAAGGTTCTTACGAGGAACTCTGGGATTATCTCAAAGAATGAAGATAATATATTATTTAAAAAAAAAAAAAAGATTTTATATAAATTAAATTTTTGTGTTAAAAAATCCGAGGAAGGTCCGATATGGTCCTCATTTTGTGGGGAGGTAATTTCTATATTGCAATAAATTTCCATTACGATTCTATAACTATTTTTTTCATTTGGCAATTCAAATAAAAATGCATTAATTTTCCTGGGATGCTGGGCGCTAGAGAAGCCAATACCTCGTCAAACTTTACTTACTATGCAAAGGAAGCGGACGACCCCCGTACTTCAGACTGCTTTGCTTCAGGCTACGAATCTATCAAAGCACTGATGATGGAGCTTGCTTTCTGAAAGTGCGCTTTGCAAATTAAAGTGCTTGTAAAGGACTAGGCATTTTTATTAATCCTAGGAAATACATAGGCTCTGCTGATTAAGAAGATCGAGAACTAACATAAATCATCTTTTTTTTCACATAACAAACCTTGCATTGCACCTCCAGGGTGTCAGACTATTTATCTGACATTACTTTACGATTCCGAAAAATATTTATTTAATAGTTTTATATATATATATATATATATATATATATATATATATATATATATATATATATATATAAATATATATATATATAAATAAAAAATTGCTTTAACTAAAATGCGTTGTGATGATTTTATAATTATGAAATAACAGTTATTGTAATTTTCTTTTAGGAAATAATTAATAGTGGCTTTGACCTTTGTTTTAGCAGGCTCCCTTTAAGGGAAATCAGCTATTGAAGTTCCATTCATGACTAGGATAATTTTCAAAATTTTGTGTATATATAGAATTATATTTTTGTCTGTTAACGCTCTAGTGGTCGTATTTTTTCTTGACCAAACTTGATATTTAAACGTCTTATGCAAAATTAAAAATCAATTTCATTAATGACTGAAATCGGGGAGGGGGTTTAGGGGGGATTTCGAAAATTCGAAAAATCCCCGTTATTATACGTTGGGTCGAAAAAGTGTATAGAACAAATATTATTACAAATTAAATGTTCTTTAAATGTTGTTATATGCGTTATTTCACTATTTGATTATTAAACCAGATATTGGCATATTTTAGTTTGTGGTCTTCAGTAAATCCCCACTCCTACTCATGTCTTATTAACAATAAGCTGTTATATCATGAAGCACTTTATTTCAAGCTTAAATACCAAATATTGTTCTCACTGAACTTTTACTGTTTGAAATAAATGCACGTAGAAAATTAACGCAGGACTAGCGTGACGAACTTTTTTTGATTGATCGTTATCAAACTCGATATTTAAACGTTTTATGTAAAACTCAAGATCATGTTCGTTAATGGCTGAAATCTTACCATTGGGAGGGGGGTTTAGATGTGGGAATTTCGAAAATTCTTAATATCTTCGTTATTATTAGTCGAAACAAAAAATTGTCTAGAACCAATTTTATTGCAAACTAATGTAATGTTCTATAAATGTTCTTTTATACCTTTTTGTCATTATCTTCATTACAATCAATAATAATAATTATTAACCCAGATATTTGTATTTATTAGTTTTCGGCCTTCAGTAAACCCTCACTCCTACTCATGTCACATTAACAATAAACAGTCATATTATAAAGTACTTTATTTGAAGCCTAAGTACCAAATGATGTTCTCATTGAACTTTTATGTTTTGAGACAATTGTAAATACGTGGCACACGTGGGAAATCAGCTTAGTTGACGCTGCCCTTGCGTGACAGACGTTTTATTATTAATGATAATAATATATTAAACGGCTGGAATACCTACTTCATTAGAACCCACCATTGATGGAAGGTCTTTATAAAGTGGTTTCCTTATTTTTAATGTTATATGTTCTAATTATCTGTATAGCAAAATGAAATCCTGTATTTAAATCTATTGTTTGTTAGTGCAATATTAATTGGATGTATCCTACTTTTCAAAAAAACATTTTTGTTTAAAAAAATAAAATAAAATAAAAAAGAAAGAAAAAAATGAGCGGGCAGTCTTCAATAATGTAGATTCTACATTATTGAAAATTACCAGCTCTTTTTGTCATCCTCATTGTAGATGAAAATTTATATTTGTTGAATATATATATTATATATGTGTTTATAATTAAAATAATATATTTTTTTTGTTTCAGGTAACTGTAGAGAAATAGCTGAAATCAACAGAAGTGAGTCATAATTGAGAAAAATGTTCTACACTTACTTTTATTTTACTTGTATTACTTGGATTAGGACAATGAATTATTTAACAATCCTTTGGTATGTGTATGATCGAAAAATGTTATAAAAAGAAGCTGTTGGTCAAAGTGCTATAAATGTTGTTATATATTTTGATTAGTCACATTTGAAGAAAATAATGTATATTCACACATTACCTCCCTTAAAGCTGTTATTTCACTGGACTTCTCATATCTAGCTTAAATTTCAAGTCTTCTTTAGATACTTTATGTGAGGTTTCTGATGATATTGTGTCATTCTAGCAAGTGGGAAATATGCTTAGTTAACGCAGCCACCACGTGACTTTTTATTTGGCAATAAGAAGTTAAAATGTGTAAAGGACCTTTTTTTGTTAATCAAAATAAGATCTTTATGATCTACGTCATTTTTCGATCAGATGCATTGGAACGCAGATATCAAGAAAGTCCGTCACGCAGGGGCTGCGTAAACTAAGCAAATTTCCCACGTGAAGTTTAGAATAGAGAAATTTCACGAGAGACGGACAGTTACGGAAACGGCCGAACTGAACTAGCTTTTGTCGGAAACTCACGACTACAACCGAAGTTGGCCAAACTCATCTCAGAAAAATGCAAATATCTCGGTTAATATTCAAGATAGAGAATAGACGTATAAAACAATATTCATAGTACATTAATTTGCAATAAGATTGGATCTATACAACTGTTTGATCCGACGTATAGCAACGGAGATATTTCGAAAAATCCCTCCCTCTATACCCCCCTCCCACTGGTCCGATTTCAGCGATTAACGAACTTGATCTGTATTTTTACATAAAACGTTTAAAAATCGAGTTTGGTAACGATCAAGCAAAAATTGCGACCGCAAGAGCGCCAACAGACAAATATATATATAATTTTGAACAGACCTCATTTTCATCATATCCTGGATAGGATTGATGGACATTTGAAGAAATATTTTGAAAATCGCGTCATGAGTACGACCTCAATAGCTGATTTCCCTTAAGAGAAATCTGCTAAAAGTCGTGTAGCGCCCTCACCAGATCTTATTTTTTGTTATGATCCTTTATGTCAAAGGATTACAAGGTATATTACGTAAGACTCATTTTTACTTTATTACTTTCATTTTGAAAGTAAGATCCCGACATGACTGTGACAGTAGGGTGGGAGAAGCTTTCTCGGCACGCTCAGTATGGCATGTGCCGTCCTTGGGAGGCATCCAAGAGGGCAATCACAGTGAAGGCACCCGTTATTCACAGCTACTCGTCACAGTTACAAACCCCCTAATCCCCCACTTCCTCTTTCATTAGCGCCCCGCGGAAGTAGCTCCACACCTAAAATACCCATATCTCGGCCGTGATTACAGTAATCGTGATTACCTCCTTTCTCTATTCTAAAAACACTCACTATTTCGACTTATAAAGGTTAAGCTGGGGTTTCGTCGCTATTAGCGCCGCTAGTAATTTTAGTTTAGCTATATTATTGTTATTTCCAACTTATATATTTACGAAATAACGTGGAAAACAAACATACACAGACGTTTTGTAATTTCCTTTTTGGCAATAACCGCAGATGGAGTAAACTGATTTTTTAAAATATAAGTCGCTAATCAACAGATTTATTATTGTTATTTCCAACTTATGCATTTACGAAATTACGTGGATAATACATATTACCAACGTGATGAACAAATTTTGACAATTTCCATTTTGCTAGGTTCACGTAGAGTAGTTGGAGAATTTGTCTAGTTGGGCTTCCAAGTGAAGTGAATATCCCGAATGACATTGGGAAAGAAATAGAAGGGCACATCCTGGCTGTCAGTCGGTGTTATTTCGCACTTTCTAATAACCTCTCCAAGCTGACAAAGGTTAGAACATATAAATCACTAATTCTACCTTTTTTAACACACGGCTCCGAGACCTGGACTCTTACCAGAACCCAGGAGCTGGAGCTGGAAAGCTTTGAAAAGAAGACCTTGAAAAGAACTTAGACGTGGTCGAAGTTATTAAGTTTTCCCGACTACGACAGGCAGACTATAAGGTTGGAATTCATCTAAAGCATATTTGGAGTAAGGAAGGTTGGAAGTCCTATGCTGCGTTGGGAAGATTGTGTTGCTACCGATACACTTACTATCCTTGGCATTAGTAACTGGAAGAAAACAGAGATAACTGGACGCCAGTAACGGAGCAGGCCATCACTCGACCAACTGGGTGGGTAGAGCCCGGAGGAGTCTTTATTGACAATAACCGAAGATGAAATAAACTGAACATCATAATGATTTGTGAACTCGATTATCAGCAGAGTTTGCGTACGAAAAATCTGGTATGGAGTTTAAACTCACGCCAGTATATTTTTTTTTTCTCTATGTCAATGTTAATACTTTTTACATTTCAGCCTTCAGTAAATCCCCTGAAATAAACAATCCCACTTATATATTAATATTAAGCTAATATATCATGAAAATGCATATTCCTATCTAAAAAAAAAACAAATATGAATTTAAACTAACCTGCCAGATACATGTAAATATGGTGCGTGTGATGTCATCAACTAAGATTTTACGTTAAGACTCCAAAATACCATACGCTTTATTTAAACATTTTTTCCAACTGTAAATATCAAATTCCTAAATGGCTGAAATTGGACCAGGAAGGAACAGAGCTTTAGAGGGGGGGGGATTCAAAAATTCATAAAAGCTCAGTTATTATGAATCTCAATGAAAAATGTTTTGTAACCTCGAATTATTAACCTTACCCAAGTTCTACTAATTTTAACTTTGGAGTCACTTGACATCTCGTATCCTCCTTACAATGTATTTTCTGTTTACTTAGGCCTCTTACTTCGGGAGAAATAAAGATGGTTAGATGAGTTCACCGGTGGTTTCTTAATCCAATAGGTCAACAAATTGATTAGTTTAAGCAGCCCCTGATCGAAGGACTGTTTCACCGTGACCATCTCCTTTATCAAGCCTGATTACATATCTACCAAGATTAATAAAGGAGTTCCATCGATATTTAGCACGATTAAGAGCAACAAAACAATAACGAATATGTAAAATACTCGTATTAGTAGAAACCGCTCTGGCATAAAATGTTATTTTCCCATTTTTAATCTCTTTTGGAGGTTAAAAGGAGTTTATGTGTTGTTGTTATTGCGATAATTTTGCATAAGGCACTAGTAAGAAGTTGTTGATTAATATTTTATTAAGTCGCCAGGCGGTTGTAGTCCAGGCTACACAGCTATAATCAGGTACCTCTCCTCTCTACTATTAGTATGTGGTTCATTTATTTTTTAATTGTCTTTTGCATTACGGTTCCTCTAGTGTACATTTCAGGGATTCCCACCCACTGTGACACGTTTATATCGTTTTCTTATCTGTAATTTGTGTTGTTTTTTTAATTTTATTTATTGTTTTAAGTCTTTGACTTACGATTATCGTTTTTAACTTCTTTAATTTTATTAGTTGACTATGTATTTAATTTTGTGCTGTTTTTATTCTGTATTTATTTCGGTTTTAATGTTTTTATTCTTTATTTTTGTTTTTGTGACTATTTTTAACACTGTTGGCCATGCTATGATTGTTAGATTGACTCAAGGTTTTTTTTTGTCAGCAGGCACTGACGATGGAGCGCTGACTCCGAAAGTGCACTTTGCATAAAATTAAAAACAATAGTAGAGGACAAGGCCGTTTCATTGATCCTTATCAATTGGTTCATCTACCATCTAGCCATTCTAGAGATAATGTTTTATCATTTTTATGTTGGGCTTTTGAGTTAAAATAAACTTATTTATGAATGTTAAGTCGTACATGGTATCCAACAAGCTTAAAGTTGTTTGTCATAGACAAATGTTCAAAGCGAAGGTAAGTTACCTAAAAATCTCGGTTCTCCCTAAGTGAAACATTTTCAATGGGTTGAAACATTTCAAATCAGAATGACATGATTTTTTTATTGCTGATTTCACTTTTATTAGTAGTTGATTAGCCAAAGTGAACAATCAAAGACACCTATCTATCGTCCAAGAAGAATTATCAAGCGAACTATCTAAACGCATTGTTATTACCCGAATAGATGTTTTCTAATCATTCAAACATTGCGAAACCGATAATCGATTCGATCGGCCTTTATATCGGATTGTTATGCATATCGAGATGATTATCCTGTGTAGCTCGTTAGTAGAGGGCTCTCTAAGCCCGACTAATCGAGGCTATTTAAGCTCTTTGACTGTTGGTCCGGAAGGTCAGGATACAGGTTCGGTTGTAAGTGGGTCGGCTCTTATCCAGACCGAGGCCGAACACCTTCCCTGGATCTGGGAAACCTCCAGGTCGTCCAGATACTCTCCAGTGAGGTCACTTTCTTCAAGGTGGGCGACCCTTGTGCACAATATTTTCCTTCTTCGACAACAACACAACAATGTGTGTCACTTAGAAACAGTGAAGGATAGCTCTTTATGGCTCGATAAATAGAACTACTCATTAACAATTTTTTTACCAGATTTCTTTTCAGGGAAATCAGCTATGGAGGTTGTACTCATGACACGATTTTCCAAATATTTAGTAGATGACGAAAACGAGGTCCTTTCAAAATTTATATATATATATATATATATATATATATATATATATATATATATATATATTTGTCTGATGCCTGTACCAGAATATATGTATTAATTTTGACTTTTAATTTTAACTAATTTTTATATTTACGGGTTGGAAAAAATCTTTAATTGTTGATACTTTATTCTCTTACTGATATTATTCATTCTTGGAGTAATCGTATTTCCGCTCGTAAACAGCTAAAAAGAGGACGAAGTAAGCTCTTTTTAGCTGTTTTATTAACGTTGCCAATTTCTATAACCATTCTTTTTTTCTTTACTCCCTCTATTTTGTCTTCCGCTAACATTTTAGGAACAAAACTTTTGAACAGTTCTGGGTTTAATTTGAGTGTTGCTCTTTTGGTGCGCTTATTCCAACTACAGTAAATCTTTTTCTGTGCCTTTCTACTTGTTAGTTTTCTATAATTTCAAGTGAGTAACCGTTTTATTTGTAAATTGCTCTTAATTTTGTGTATTTAAAATTTTACTCACGGAGAGTATTCTATTATAATTGAGATTGCTCTTAGATTTTAGCGGGTAACAGAAGACAACATTTATCGTGCGTTCAGAAAATGTAACTTTAGTTAGACTTTTAAAACGCTGTTTATTGTTCTTAACATCTCATCATCTAAAAATGAATCCAAAAATTGTTGGTCTTAGATGTAGAACGCCAGAAAATAAATTACATTTTACACAAACACACAGAAATTGAAGCTAACCTAGATTCCATCCTGCCTTGATACCTTGGATTCTACCCGTTAGATATCAGAAATACCATTGCTGAGTACAACCTCAAGAATATTATATAAGCTCCCTTATTTTGGGACATCTCAAAAACAAATAATTTTTATTTGTTTCTTTGACATTTTTAATTAATCATTTTAGGCAATTATGACATCTAACCATGCACAGTCCTTCTGTTAACTAGTTACTTGAAATTTACTTCAAAAGAAGCCAAATGTCAAAAATTAAGTATTTAAATATAAAAGGTAAGTGTTGACTGCCTGAAAACGTGAAGGCTCTGCAATTTAAGGGACTAGTATTGTCAATACCTCATCATTGTTTTGATTTAGGAGGCGTGTAAATGATTGATGTTGGTGCAATTGAAATTTTCCTCTTCAGAGCGCTTCAATACTGTATAGTGCAGGGGATTGCCAATTCTATTGACCGTATAAACCTTCTTATAGCCGGTGAGTTGATAAGGTCTAATTATGGTTTGTTGATAATACTGACGAAGTAAATAAGTAAATAATATTTTATGGCAAATAGCCCCTTTTTATGCTTCATATTTTATCCCTTTTGACTACCAGTGTATAAGTAGTAGTTTAACTATTTATTATATGACAGATATTTTTTTAACACTCGCAGGGAGCCGAACACGTGTCCATGTGCATTTTATACGGCGTGTTACAACCGAATCCAGAAAAAATCTCGGTTCAAGTTCTGGCAATTAAAAACTATTTCTCCACCCATATATTTATTTATTAACGTCCACTTTTTGCAACTAAGGCTAATTGGGGCGGGTTATCTACAGGCTACCATCCTTTTCTAGGACTAAGGATTTTATTTAATGAATTCCGTCAATAAATAAATTCGTATTGCCCAGGTGGGAATCGAACTCGCCACTCTTGGTTTTATGAGCCTCTCATAAAACTGAGAGTTTAGTAATTCGCATCATACTGGTGACGCCCTTGCATTTTTTTCGTCTCGAACAGAGTTCTCTTCCCTCCTCCTTTCGTCCTTATTGTTGGTTAGTCACATTCATTTCCTAATGGTCCAAGTCCTTTGAACGTTCCCATGAGTAGTCAAGGAATAATGGAGACAGCTACGAAACTAAGTCTTTAGAAAAACAATTTATCTATTGTTAATTCGGTCATTTATTTCCTTTTCAGCATATTCCCCTTAACGGAAATGAGATCTTCCTAGGAGGGGTCGAAATTGAGTTCCATTCTAAACTAAACTTGTGTGTGTATTTTAGCAGATTTCAAAGAGATTCCTTAAGGGAAATCAGCTATTAAGGTCCGATTTTCGAACCTTTTCTTCAAATGTCCATCGATCCTACCCAGGAGATGGCGAAAATGAGGTCCGTTCAAAATTATATATATATATATATATATATATATATATATATATATATATATGTATATATATATGTGTGTGTGTGTCTGTTACCGCTCTATCGGTCGCAATTTTTATGTTATCGTTACCAAACTTGATATATAATCGTTTTATACAAAAAGAAAGATCAAGTTCTTTAACGGCTGAAATCAGACCAGGGGGAGGGGGGGGGGGTTTCGAGGGGGAGAATTTCGAAAATTCTTAATATCTCCGTTATTATGCGTCGGATCAAAAAAGTGTATAGAACCAATCTTATTGCAAATGTTATTTTCTATAAATGTTGTTATATACACTTTTTCACTATCTTGATTATTAACTGAGATATTTGCATTTTTTAGTTTCCGGTCTCTAGTAAAGCCCCACTCTAACTCATCTCATATTAACATATTCTATTATGTTATGAAGCACTTTATTAGAAGCTTAAATTCCAAATATTGTTCTCATTGAACTTTTAAGTTTTGAGATAAATGCAAACACGTGGGAAATCTGCTTAGTTAACGCAGCCCCTGCGTGACGGACTTTATATATACACATTGTCTGCTGTGTATGTCACGGGCCAGTGGCCGTGAGGATCAGAACGTGGGGAATGTCTACCATCACCCTCAAAAAAATTCAGCAATAAGCTTTCAGAATGTCCGAGGCTAACTTGGAACTTGAGATAGGTAAGATATACTTTGATAAGTGATTTATTGACTGGCCTTGGAAGCCTGTTTTTGATGAGTGCAAATTTTGATATAATTACTGTTTTCCGACGATGGGAGAGAAGTTCGAGATGACCTGTCAGAGGAAGCCTGTCAGTCAGTGCAGGGATGAGCCCTTTAAACATGTTTATGCGGCACAACAAGCATTTCTAAAATTGAATTTATTTAATCGACTTTCTCCACTGAATATATTGTTATAAAATATATATTTCCCCTGCGGGAAATCAACTATTGAGGTCGTACTCATGGCGCGATTTTCGAAACATTTCTTCAAATGTCCATCGATCCTAGGAGATCATGAAAATGAGGTCCGTTCAAAACTATATATATGTATATATATATATATATATATATATATATATATATATATATGTCTGTTCACTCTAGCGGTCACAATTTTTGTTTAATCGCCACCACACTCGGTATTTAATCGTTTTATGTAAAAAGAAAGATCAAGTTCGTTAACGGCTGAAATCGGGCCAGTGGGAGGGGAGGTTTAGAGGGAGAATTTCGAATATTCGAAATATCTCCGTTACTATACGTCGGATCGAAATATTGTATAAAACCAATCTTATTGCAAATTAAAATTACTATAAATATTGTTATATACATTTATTCTCTATCTTGAATATTAACCGAGATATTTGCATTTATCTAAAGTGTAACGGTCGAGCTATTGCCGCTTCTATTCGTTCCCGCCGAAAGCTAGTTCGGCCGTCTCCGTAACTGTTCGGCATTCGTATGGAGATTTCTCTATTGTATATCTTTAATCAAGGGAAATCTGCCTAGTTTACTCAGCCCCTGCGTGACGGACTTTTTCTTCTGTGCGGCCCTCCAAAAAAGATTAAAATTTAAATTGGCCCGTTGATTAAAAAGGTTGCTCACCCCTGGTCTAGTGTATTTGAAGAATTTTCAATCATCAGTGCCCTGTTGACACACAAAAACAATAATTACTCATCTCTATTAAAATATTTTAGATAAAGGGTAAAATAGATAACATATAACAATAAAAACTATCTTTCTTAGAAGTAAATAACACAAAACTTTTCATACATCAACAGGCAATTTTTTTCTGTATGTAAAGTTTTATGTGTTAATTAGTTCTAAGCCAGATAGTTTTATTGTTATATGTTATTGATTTTACACTTTAACTAAAATATTTTAATAGAGATAAGTAATTATTGTTTTTGTGTGTCAACAGGGTACTGACGATGATGCACTGCATCGAAAGCGCTCTGCCGTTTTAATAAATTGTTACAGTGGAAGCGTTGCCAATTCTTTCATCCCATCTACATTAGAAGACACTTCCACCTGCCAGAATACCAACTCAGAATACCTGAAGATAATTCTTATGTCACTACTTGATTAACTAATTATATGAAGTTTGCCTTGTCATATTTTACGGAAACTGATGTGTTTGTTATCAAGCGGTGATAAGAGAACTGCTGCGAGCGGTAATCGATAAGGATCTCGATAGGCGGGGTATCGAAGAAAGACCAACAACCGTGTGAAGGACGGACAATCAACTCAGGTGTTCGCGTATTCTCAAGGATACTCTATACGCTTAACGAGATATTTATGCAATAAGTATTCAATTAAAATCAATCAGTTATTGAATTTACAATAGTCAATGTACTCTCATGAGTCATTTATAAATTAAGACAAAGGGCATCTTCCGGCTTAGATGATTTATGCAAATTGCAATATGGAAGTGGCCTTCTCATTGGGCTTTGTCATGAGGCGTCCTCCAGAGTACGAGCTAAATCGTCAACAGGAAGGCTAAGACGACCCAAATACCTTTCTGATTGCCGTATGCTCATATCCTTTTAATATGGGGGAGTGACGATGCCAATCGTGTCGCTTAACTAGTCGCAACCTTTAGAAAGTCCGTCGCGTAGGGGCTGTGTATACTAAGCACATTTCCCACATGGAATTTTACAAGACAGAAATCTCACGAGAGCCTAACAGTTGCCGAATCGGCCGAACTAGCTTTCGAAGGAAACTCACGACTAGACCCGAAGTAAACCGATCTCATCTCGTCCGTTACAATTAATGAAAATGCAAATATCTCGTTTAATATTCAAGATAGAGAATACATGTACATAACAATAATATTTATAGTAAATTTAATTTGCAGTAAGATTGATACAATTTTTCGATCCGGCGTATAGTAACGGAGATATTTCGAATTTTCGAAAATCCTCCCCTCTTTTTTTTACATAAAACATTTAAAAGTCGAGTTTTTTAACATATATATATATATATATATATATATATATATACATATATATTTTTGAACGGACCTCATTTTCGTCATCTCCTGATGGACATTTGAAGACAATTTTTGAAACTCACGTCATGAGTACGACCTCAATAGCTGATTTCTCTTAAGGGAAATCTGCTAAAAAAAAAAAAAAAAAACGAGAAGAAAAATAAAACCAATTTTCAACCTCTCCGCGAGAGAATTTTGTGCTTATCGGTTGATGGGAGCCACTCGTTTTAAGACGATTGTTAAATCATAATAAAAAGAAAATCAATTTAATATTTAAAATAACACTTCTAGAATTTATAAATGACAAAATGCTATTACAAATTAACGATAGCCTAGAACTGGGCGATGCCACGGAGTAGCCGCATAAAGCCGTCATCCGTCACATGAACTCTGCAAGCTAGCTGTCCAAGTTGTTTCTGCTAGAACCCTTTTGCTTTATGTTACGTCATTTAGCACAACCTTACATCTTTTCAACGTTCTGTCTATGGGCCCCGGTTTCAGGATCAATGAAATTATATTTATGATTTACTTATAGTTGTGATAATCCCTGTGTTATTGTAACCTTTCGCCACTATCGTAGAAACAGGTTCAACGAATTTAGTAATCTATTCAAATAGTGTTACACAGATAACTGACTTATAGCAAATTTTTTCCAAATAAAGGTCAAAATCTATCTTATATAAGTCAATGCATTTATGAGAAGTATAAAGAGCACGTTGTATTCAATGCAACTTTCGCCTTTTCAGGAAACATTTCTTCCAATCTTGTTTGGCCTGGTGTGGTTGAGTATAATTATAAATTATTGTTATTATTATTTATTAACATCCGCTTTTTGCAACTAAGGCTAATTGGGACGGGTTACCTACAGGTTACCACCCTTTTGGGCCTTGAGATGTTATTTAATGAATTCCCTCACTAAATAATTTCCTTTGCCCAGGCGAGAATCAAACTCGACACTTATAATTAGTTTTTAATGATAAATTCTAGAAGTGTTATTTTAAATAATAAAGTGATTTTCTATTTATCATTATTATTATTTACTAATAAATTTACGGCTACGACACTGCGCAATCTCGAAAACATATTAAAATAATTATCTACCTTTCACGAAAGAAAAAACGAATGAGAGCAACAACTTCTGATAAACGAAAGAGAAAAATAGCTTTTAATTCACGATTATTTTTTTTTAAATTTTTTATCCCTTCCACAATTCTTGCCGCTCTGTTCACTATTGATCGGAACGTCTTCTTTCTTTGCCTTCCACTTCCATTTTACGAAACGAAAGTTTGACACTTCTCAAGCCATGGACATGTTCTTTGTGTGAAAGAAGAAGAGATCTCAGAACCTAATACTTTTCATTGGCTGAGCTGTCCGTCAGTTCCATTCAGCCTTTTTTTTTTTGTTCAATAGCAATACTTCTATTTACAAAATTACTAGAAAGTGGTTGTGTAATATCTCTTCCATTTCTCGTTTTTTTCTGCAAAGATATTATGTACTTGGGCACGACACATCCTCGGGTACTTGGCTGCAATTATATTCTCGATTTCATTTACTATTATTTTAATTTATTTTGTAATAAATTACAAAAAATAAATTCATCAGATACAAACAGAGTTTTAATTAGGAAAGAAACTTCAATTAGTTGTAAACTACTACGATGCCAATGAGGAATAAGAAAAAAAATAATTTTACATGTGCGCAAATTAGTAGACTTGTAGTCCAAAAATTCCAGTAAGGTAGTCACTTTTTTTGGAGTAGTGATTCATAACTTATGCAATGAAAGTAAACACCAAATGATAGGGCGGTTTGCTTTAATCAGGTTCTTTTATCAAAATCACCAAAGAAAAGATGTAAGTTCTATTATTATTAATTATTTGAGATGCAGCTACAATGGTAAGTTCTTTTAAAGTACCTTTCTGGGGAGTGATGTTGGATTCGAAGAATTGTGATGTGATCCCCCACACCATAATTCCCATATCATTAGATCCGTTTGTTTCTGCGTTATTAAATTAAAAATAATTCCTTCTTAAATTGGACAAAACGTTGATTTCTTAAATTTATAAAGGATGGAATGCACGACCTATCAAAAGGTGGTTCATCTCAAATTCTCAATAATGGAACAAAATAAAAGAATTTGTTGCTATTCCAATTTGAATGTTGCGGACACCACGTAGTTTGTAGTCCTTTTAAATTAAATATTTCATTCATGTAAAATGATTTCTTTTAAGTATGATGCGTTCAAAGGAATCGGATCAAAAGATGCCACAGACCACAATTTAGTTGGGTTCTTCGGGCAAGACGAATTTTGTTGGGATTAGCTATTAATAAGTTACAAGAATTGTAATGCAGGTACATCAGATTTTGAAACAGACTTAATAGAAAAACTATTACAGTTTTTGCGTATTTGTTCTCCTTGGGCTCAGTGGGTCCCCAGATGTTCCTTAAGGGATGCTATTGAGGTCGTACTCATGGCACGACTTTCGAAATATTTCCTCAAATTTCCCTCGATCCTACCTAGAGATGACGAAAATGAGGTCCGTTCAAACTTTATATATATATATATATATAAACTTGTCTGTGTCTGCTCCAGCAGTCGCAATTCTTATTTCATCGTTACCAAACTTCATATATAAGCGTTTTATACAAAACTAAAGGTCGAGTTCGGTAATGGCTGAAATTGAACCAGTGGATGGGAGGGGATTAGAGGGGGAGATTTTGAAAATTCGAAATTCTGCGTTATTAAACGTCGAATCGAAAAATTGTATAGAACTACCCTTATTGCAAATAAAATGTATTATAAATATTGTTATATACAATTATTCTCTATCTTTAGTACTAAAGGAGATATTTGCAATTATTTTAGTTTTCGGCTTTCAGTAAACTCCCCCTCCTATTTCTGTTATATTAACAATAAGCTGTTATATTATGAGACACTTTATTTGAAGCCCAAATACCAAATAATGCTCTCATTGAAGTTTTACGTTTTGAGATACATGCAAATACATGACGCACGTGGGAAATTTGCTTAGTTAACGCAGCCCCTAACCACACCAGCGTTGTCATATACTAGTAGAAATAAATATTTCTATTATTTCTAGTTTAAATAAACTCGCTTTGTAAAGCGCGTCATGATTAATCATCTGGAGTTTTCCCTCAAATTAAATCTGATTTGACCAAAATAAAGCAGTTTACTTTTAACTCTTGTTATCAAATTTCAGTGCATTTAAACTCCTTTTTGTAGGCAATTATGAGAAGCGGCGGTTGTAGGCTGGGCTACCACAGGTAACTACTAGCAAGTTACTAACGGTTACTAACTGTTACCAACGAGCTACTGCGGTTACTCTGTCTGCTAACAGCCACACTGATTGGCTCCGGCCACTCGTTCCCTTATTATCCCATCACATCTGATTGGATTCCACCTTTCCGATTAGGCCAGTTACAACGGCGGCCTTCACTAGCCCCAGTACTTCTCTCATTTCATGCTTTGTGAGCTTTCCAGGTTGCTCTAATAGCACTGGATTTGAGCCAGAGTCACAAATGACCACGGGTTCTGTTCTTCGGGTTGTAATGGAGAATATATAGTCTGCTTTTACCTCTCTGCTTATTGTAAAATCTCATCAATAGACTCATAATGATTACTGGACATAAGGTGGTGAAGATGATTGAAAATTCCCGTAGAAAAATAAGCCTATCATTATTGCATAAAAAGTCCGTCACGCAGGAGCTGCGTAAACTAAGCAGATTTCCCACGTGAAGTATTAAAATAGAGAAATTTCACGAGAGCCAAACAGTTACGAAAACGGCCGAACTAGTTTAATTTAATTTGCAATAAGATTGATTCTATACAATGTTTCGATCCGACGTATTGTGACAGAGATATTTCGAATTTTCAAAAATCCTCCCCTCTAAACCCCCCCTCCCACCAGCCATTTCCGAACTTGATCTGACTTTTTACATAAAACTACTAAATATCAAGTTTGGTAACGATTAAACAATGATTGCGACCACTAGAGCGGCAACAGACAAATATATATATATATATATATATATATATATATATATACACACGCAGTTTTGAACGGACCTCAAATTCGTCATCTCCTAGGGTGGATTGATGGACATTTGAAGAAACATTTCGAAAATTGCATCATGAGTACAACCTCAATAGCTGATTTCCCTTAGGGGAAATCTGCTAAAAAGGTTGTGGATTTACTGATGACATGATTTTCATAGTATATTTTCAGTGTGTGCGTAATTCTCCTTTGATTTTACCAAATTTTTGCTTAGTTGTTACTAATCCGACAGTTAAAAGTGAGTAGTAGTATTTTAGAGGAAAAGTAAAGTGCTAAAATATAAATACCTCCTTAATTGTGTGTCATATAGAAAACTGTGGTACATTCAAGATTAGTAATTAAGCTAAGTTCCACTATTATTTTAAACCATTTTTGAACTTGTGCCTTAGACTTTCATTATCCTCAAGCAAAAAAACTTGTCGCAAAAAATTATAGTTTTATTTTAACGGTTTCTTAGTTTTATTTTATTCCATAGTTTTATATATAGCTATATTTTATACTGTTAATAGTTTTTAAAACATTTTTCTTTATTTTAACATTTTAATTTAAGGAATTGAAAATAAATGATACTGAGCGACATCGCCTAGTTGCGGAACTCACCAAATAATTATTATTATTATTTATTATTTAGAGCTCCGCAACTGTGGCGACTTGGCTCTTCTTAAACATGGGGGGAAAACAAAACAAAAAACAAGTAAACAAAATAACGAAACAAAGTAATAAGAAATAATATCAAACAAACACAAGAAACAAGAACACAACAAAATAACAAGAAACATGTAAACAAAATAACACAAAAGGAACAAGAAACACGAACACAACATAGAACTAAAAACAGGTGGTAAATAAATAAGTGAAAAGAAAACTTGGTGACTTTGACACAAAATTATTCATAAAAACAGTAATAATAAATTTCAATAAAAATTTAATAAATAAATAAAATAAATATTTTAAACCAGTCGGCCTCCAAGTGATTCACTGTCATGGAGATGGACGAATATAGGCCTACGTCTATTTCTCTTCCTGTAGAAATGCTTTTATCATGATGGGAGGATATATTCATGGCAACGCTTCATCTTATTCCAGGGAGTAGCTGTTTATGGTGTCCTCAATTAAGATAATTTAATGCTCCTATTGGTATATCGAATTATTCAGAATAATTTAATATATATTCAAAACCGTAATACTCAGCTTAATTGGTGAGTATTGTCTATAATAATATTTTGCTAATTGAGGATGGAATTTGATTCGTGAGACGTGACGTCATTTGGCCGCCATTCGATTGGGGCTACTTAAATTTGCTTTAGTAAATCTATGGAGGTTGTTTATTCCATATTTCTAGTTTTGGCATCTCTTGCCTGACAGACTTGTTAAATTCTACCCTCATGGAAATACTAGTAGAGCTGGTTAGAATCAATACGGATTATTTTGAGGCCAGTATGTCTGACCCTTAGTCTGTGTAGTATTTATATATTCTATAAACTTGCGTGATAATTAAGCTCATTCATATTATTGAAAATTGGAAGTAGTCGTGATAGGTCAGTCTGATATATTGAGATCAATTTAGATAAGAGCTGATTACAGCTGTTTTTGTGTACTTTGTGTGTTTCAGTAAGTGTCTACTGCTGTAATTTTCTTTGGCCTTTCCAAAGTAATGGACCCTTAATGCGCTTTCTAGCAGACCAACTTCAATCAGTCAAGACGTTTCACATACTCAGCTCTGAGACTACACATTTCAAGAACACGTCGTACTCATGGCGCGATTTTCGAAAATTTTCTTCAAATGTCCATCGATCCTACCCAGAAGATGACGAAAATGAGGTCCCTTCAAAATTATATATCTTTATATATATACGCATATATATATATATCTGTTAACGCTCTAGCGGTCGCAATTTTTGTTTAATCGTCACCACACTCGGTATTTTATCGTTTTATGTAATAAGAAAGATCATGTTCGTTAACGGCTGAAATCGGACCAGTGGAAGGGGGGGTTTAGAGGGAGAATTTCGAATATTCGAAATATCCCCGTCACTATACGTCAGATCAAAACATTGTATAGAACCAATCTTATTGCAAATAAAAGTTACTATACATGTTGTTCTATACATTTATTCCCTATTTTGAATATTAACCGAGATATTTGCATTTTTATTAAATGTGGGTGGATAACGTTCGCATGAGTTTCCCGCCTAAAGCTAGTTCGGCCGTTTCCGTAACTGTTCGGACCTCGTATGGAGATTTCTCTATTGTATAACTTCACGAGGGGAATCTGCTTAGTTTACGCAGCCCCTGCGTGACGGACTTTTTTCTTCCGCCTACCTCTGCTCAGCCTGCAGGGGTCTATTGGCTCAGAACTTTCCACAAAATGATCGCCTTCTCATCGCAGAATATGCCTTGTGCATTTCCATTTGAGAGGGGTGCACTAAACGGCAACATCGTTGTTTCCTGTACTTTTTCTCGCCGCAATTTGCCCTCCCCAAAAGACACGTATGGTATTTCCCCTTACACTAGCAAGCTAATAACTTCTTCTTTTGAGCCATAGTTATACAGCCATAGATAGCAAACAGAAATCAAACGCCATCCTATTGGTCTTCATACGATTCACCTTTCATCATAAATACTGAGGTCGAAGAATTTCTTCAGACTTCTGGGTCCCCCCCTAGAGGAATATATTAATTTAATGCATTCTTATTTTATAATTTCCCACCACGTTTCAATCCTATCTAGACGTTTTCTCTATTTATGTATTTATGTGTATATGTATATTTTCTCTTAATGCTATTAATTTACGAATTATCCTATGTTTTCTTAAGAATTTCAAGTCTTCTGGTGTTTTCCAGTATATTTCTGAGGCACCTAAGTGACGAGCGTATTAATTTAAATTTATCATTTAACTTTTCCGATTATTCATTGTACTCCCTATTATTCTGTGGAGGCCGTCAAATTGGCTGATCTTGAAGAACAGTGGGAATAGCCTGGGTGTATGCTGAACTGAGAATAACACATTCAATGTATTTGAAGATGGTGCCTTCGCACTCCATGTTCTTGCCAGGTGCCACTACAGATTTTTTAGAATATACAAGTACACACACACACACACACACACATATATATATTTACATATACATAATTCTACTGTACAGGTGTATGTCACTGTACTCCTCCTAAACGGCTGGACCGATTTGAATGATTTTTTTCTATTCGTTTGGATGACGCCCTGGATGGTTGCGATTCACAAATCAGCCCGGCAGATGGGGCAGGAGTGGGGGTTGTAATGGCCTAAAATTAAAAATAGTGATATTTCGTTTCCTATTGGTTTTTTTCGGAAAAATATGGACAGGATAAAATTTGTTTATTTTGTTATTTAGAGTAACTTTTGTTATATTCACTTTTGTCGTATAACAAAGTATAAACGAGATATACACTAAAAAATTAAAGTGGGAGCCAACAATTCTATTGAGCACTAACAATAGAACCGAACTTAACAATAAAATTCTATATGCGAATTAGCATTTATTCTTCTATGATTATAAGTTATATTAAATTTTTTAAACGTGCACATATCAAAATTGATTTGTGTTATTAAAAGTAGTTTTTGTTTTAAACATAATATTATTAAATTTATAATATCCTAATCGCTTGGGATATCATGCAGGACAACATCTGTCTAGTGCGCTAATGTATATATGTATATACATTTATATACCTACTCTAGTGGAGCCGAACAATCATTTGATAATTAGTTCAGTTCTAATTGGGCGAGTGTTGGTGATTGAGAGCGACAGGTATGGGCGGATGACTTGCCTGCTACTATCAGCTGGTATTCCTTGGACGTGCTTCAATGTCGGGTTATCGTGCCAAGGGCATAGCCCACATGTGGCATCGCTCCTTTCTTGTGGAGGCCGCTACCCATTACTCTTTATGTGGCATTATATCAGCTCTATCGGCAGTTCGGCAAACAACACAATACATTAAAAAGTCCGTCACTGAAGACTGTGTAAACTTAGCGTATTTCCCACAAGCTGGTATATGACGCGTGACTAAAGGGAAATCAGCTATTGATTTACGAAATTTTTCCTCAAATGCCCATCGATACTACCTAGGAGATGACGAAAATGAGGTCCATTCATAACTGTATATATATATATATATATATACGTTTGTGTATGCGTGTCTGTTACTGCTCTAGCGGTCGCAATTATTGTTCAATCATACCAAACTCGATATTTAGTCGTTTTATGTAAAAAGGAAGAGGGTTTAGAGGGGGAGAATTTCGTAATTTTTTAATATCTCCGTTATTATGCGTCAGATCGAAAAATTGTATAGAACCAATCTTATTGCAAATATAATTTTCTATAAATATTGTTATGTACATTTGTTTGCTATCTTGATTATTAACTGAGATATTTGCATTTTTTAGTTTTCGGTCTTCAGTAAAGACCCACTCCTACTCATCTCATATTAACAGTATTCTATTATGGTATGAAGTACTTTATTTGAAGTTTAAATACCAAATATTGCTCTGATTGAACTTTTTAGTTTTGAGATAAATGCAAATACATGGCTCACGTAGGATATCTGCTTAGTTAACGCAGTCCCTGCGTGACGGACTTTTAATTTATTTCTTGGGATCCTCTTTAGGCATTTCCTTTATGTATGGATAATTAATTTCCTTTTTTAGTGTGGCATTACTAGCGCTAGATTTTTGTTGATGGCTGATTCCTTGTTTGTCTGGAATTACTAATGGGCTTCTAGACAAGGGGGAATAAGCAATTCGATGTAGAGAGATCGATGCACGGGTTCTACTCAGATTGGTTTTGCAATCGATTATAGCAGCTGATATTAGAGCGAATATTCCTGATTCCATTGGAATCCGGCTTACCGACTCCTTCTTACAATGAATTCCGTTTGGAATTTAGTTCTGATATTGGAAGGAGAGGAATGCTTGAAACACATTTTTCATTTTTCGATAAATGCCACGTGTTTTGAGCCGTTGTTTCGGGCCAAAGTCATATGCCGTCCTCAAGTATTTATACTCGAAAAAAGAAGGATCTTTGCCTCTGTCTTATCCACCAATGCCAAAAAAAAAAAAAAAAGTCCGTCACGCAGGGGTTGCGTAAACTAAGCAGATTACTCACGTTCTGGAAAGACAAACTAATGATCTCATCTCAGTGCCTATTCTGACTGAAAACAAGAAAGTAAGAACTACTCGCGTAATATTTGAGGTAAGAGCTTCAATAGTTTTACTACAATGGTTTCATAACCTTTTACGACCCGACTCAAAATTACGGAGATATTTTGATTTTCGAATTCCCCCTCTAGCCCTCTATTCGTAAATTGTATTGGGCACTAACGATTGAACCGAACTTAACAAAACTCTTCTATGATAATAAGCTTTATCCAAATTTCTAGGTATGAACAGGAGTGGGGATTATAAGGGAAGACTGGAATGAAAATTCGGGATATTTTGTTTCCTGTTCGTTTTTCGGCAAACATGCAAAAACCGAAGGTGTTTTTTTTTTTGTTATTTAGAGTAACTTTTGTTTTTACACTTTTGTTGTATAAGGAACTATAAACGAGGCAAACGCTAAAAACTATAGCGAGAGTCAACAATTTTTTTGGACACGAAAGACTGATCCGAACGAAACAAGACTGGGTATGCGAGTTATCACTAACTCGTCCATGAAAATAAGCGATATTGACATTTCTAGAGGCAAGCAAGAATGGAGGTTATAAGGGAGAGATGAAAGGAAAGCCCCGTAATTCGTTCCATATTTGTTTTTCGGCAAAAGTTCACATCACAAAAGTTGTTTATTTTGATATTTAAAGTAACTCTTGTGTTATGTACATTTTACTCTATTAACCCAGTATAAACATGATATACACGAAATACTATTGCAGGAGACCAATTTTAATAGTACTCATTAAAGTTTATTTGATACAGGCATATTATGACAAATGGTGTTATATTTTTAGACTTATATGATAGTTCGAATTGTGATTCGGATTAGTAAGATTATAAATCTCCGCCCCCCCCCAATCTCATTTGTATTTTTATTTTCACTAGAAAATAACTGCGTTATTTATTTCCAAAGGAAATGTTAACTATAACAGAATTTCGGTTATTTAATTTTGAAAATGTATTATTTAAATAAATTCATGCAGAATTAGCACAACGTGTTGATGCTGGTAGTTGTGGGAAATCAAACTCTTTAATTATGGTATATATTATCATATTTCCTATTATATGATCACGTTATTCAAATACCTATGTATTATCATAACTATTAACTATCACTTGGTAATGTCATTATGACAAAATACATTATTCAGTTTAATGTTTTATTGAGGTTGCAGCGAGGGCTACAATCTCTTCCGAGTTATTTTTTACCGACTTTTATTACAAATATTTTGTAGTTTTATTTAATAATTGAACATTTTTTTATAATATTCATGTTGTATATAAAAACATGAAGTTCTCTCATTTTGGTGGCTAGGGTGTTAAAGTGTTTTGCTCCTTAAAAGGATACGCATTTTTCGAAATATTATGTTTGTGGTCGCGTTTTAAAACATATGTTCTTTTATGATTACTTGAAGTTCGGGAATATGATTAGATGATACTGGGAATATCTGTGAGAATCCTGCTCCCAAAAATGCTTTGTTTTTACTATAAATATTACTTGTCGAGGGTATTGGATTTTTTACCAGTTACTTGTCAAATATACAGCTTCGAATCCGATAGAGAAAACCCGAGAATCTGGCAATGTTTTTCCAAGTCTTCGAAATAATATTTAAAAAAAAAAATCATTTCCTCATTTAATCTGACATTCAGATTAATTATGCTCCGAGTTTAATCAGCATAAGCAGCTCTCATTTCTCAGCACGATTCTTTCCAGGGGGACTAACCTACTCTACTTAAGACCTGTTGAACTTATCCTCAGGACTTCCAGTCTCCAATCGGGAGAGTAGTCTGTTCTTGGTACTTTATTAATGTATTTTTAATGAATACTTCCTAATGGAAATGAGATATTGAGATCAGCATCACATATGTTGTGTGACATTTTCACCAAGTCTCCATCGATCCTGAGCACTGAAAACAGAGAGCATAGATAAAAAATAATGTTTTGGCATATATATATATATATATATATAAAATTGTAACCTCTGTCTGTACATTGATTTTTTTGACGAAATTTCACGATAACTTTTCGTTTCACATGTCATATATATATATATATATATATATATATATATATATATATATATATATATATTTGCCAAGAGAGTTGTTTGTCCAACAATCTATGTAACACTTGACGTCAGTAAAAAATTAAGATAAACTTATAAATTACAATAATAATACGAAAATAGCATACATTAAGAGTATGAAACAAGCTACGAAAACGAAATTAAATGTTATAAATTACTTTTAAGTGTAAGAAAATACGTTATTAAACTTTTGAATACTGTTAATATTTTTAAAAAATCCGTCACCCACGGGCTGGGTTAAATGAGTAGATTTCCTATGTGAGCCACATATTTTCATTTATCTCAACAAGTAAAAGTTCAATGAGACTAATACTTGGCATATAAGCTTAGAATAAAGTAGGTCATAATATAGAGTGTGGGGGGTTTACTAAAACTAAAACATCTTAATATCTCGGTTAATATTCATAATAGAGAAAATGTATATATAACAACATTTATAGAAAATTAAATTTTCAATAATATTGCTTCTATTCAAGTTTTCGATCCGACTTATAATAACGAAGATATTTCGAATTTTCCAAATACCTCCCCTCCCACTGGTCTGATTTCAGCCATTAACGAACTTGATCTTTCTTGTAGCTTAATAATCGTTTTAAAAGGAGGTAATATCGAGTTTGGTAAGGATCAAACAAAAATTAAGACCGCTAGAGCGTTAACAGACAAAAATATATATATATATATATATATATATATATATAATTTTGAACGGACATTTTCGTCATCTCCAGGGTAGGATTGATGGACTTTTGAAGAAATTTTTAGAAAATCGAACCATGATTAAAACCGAAGATATTTCGAAATACCTCCCCTCTAAACCCCCTCTCTTCTCAGTCCGATTTCAGCCGTTAACGAACATGATCTTTCTTTTTGTATAATTACTTATATATGGAGTTTGGTAACGATAAAACAATAATTGCGGCTGCTAGAGCAATAATATGTATATATATATATAAAATAATTCAATTACAAAATTTTGACCGGACCTCATTTTCGTCATCTTATAGGTAGAATCCATGGACATTTTAAGAAATGTTTCAAAATCGCTTCATGAGAACGACCTCTAGGGATATTTTATAATACATGGAAGAAAGTGCATCCATGCTTCCAACTAAATGAGCTTGTAGGTATTCTTTTTTGTCTGTGAGTTTGAAGAGCTGAGCAGTGTAGCATTAAATGCTTTAGAGTACAGAAAATATATATTTTGCACCACAGAATATTTCGTTTGCCTTGATGACATGAGACCTTTGGTGAGATATGTTTCGGTATTCACCACTTTAGACTTTCAATTGGCCTACGGTTCATAAAAGCTAAGGTTGTAATTCGAGTTAGGAACTAGTTCAATGGGCATTTGCGAAAACAAGTATTTGTGGCTTACTTTATAATATTATTTGCCAGCAGAGTTTAAGCGGTTTGATAACTCGATAAAATATTCCTGAACAAAATTAGAAGCAGCAAACAGTTTAATATGGTAAATCAAATGAAATATTATGTTTTGCTCTTTATCTAAAGCTGGTATTTTGTCTAAGCATCTATCGATGTTCTGGGATATTATTTTTATGCAGAAGATTGCGATTTTTTTCAGGACAGGAACATGAAGATTATTTTTTTGAATCGTTAGTTATTTCGCTGGCTGGTCAGTTGATTCGATAAAATCACTTTATGTTCAGGCAATCTCACGTAGCAAACACAGGTCCTCATAATCTGAAACGAATTGCAATATAATCTCAGATTTTCCTAGAAAGAAAATCTATGTAACATGTACCTACATGTTTACTCGAAATCTTTAGAGAGGGTCAGTAGCCGACGACGGGTTACGAGATCTCGAGAAGTCTCCTTTCTTCTCTGCACGTCATTACGTAAATTGAACTGGACAAGTCATTTGCCGCTTGAGGCACTCTCCGGAGAAGTAATGCCTTCCACGAAGCTTTAACTATGAGATACCCAGGGTAATCTAACAAAAAGGGGGAAAAAAAACATGAATAAGAGTTAGAGGGTGAACCAATGATAACGCCATTTAGAGTTCGTTACACTCTGCTCAAGATATGATTAAAAACCATAAAAAGTAAAGGTAACACATTTTAGTCTCACGTTACTTATACATGTTTAGCCCTTGCTTATGTTGTCGGAATCCAGAGGTTGCATACCATTTCAAACTGGTGAGTCTTGAGTAATAAGATTTTGGACCAATTCTTAATGAAAAGTGGAATATAAGTTTGGCCTCCTCCCAGTTTAACTATTTCTTTTAATATTTTTTTTTAATTTTATTTTTACTTTTTTTCCCTCATGTTGTAAATATACTAACAATTTATAGTTAGTTTTGTCCATTCTATTTATTTAGTACATTTGTAAAATTTAGCTGTGTAAAAATTTTAATATTTATTTAAACTTGTAAAATTATATTCTAACATGCTAAAAGATGAATCGCTATTGTAACGGCATGGTTCTATTTATGTTGTAAATTTGTAACATTTAGCTTTGTAAAATTTTTAATATTTATTTAATTTTGTAAAACTCTACTCAAACATGTTAAAAGATGAATCGCCATTGTGGCGGCATCTTAATTAAATAAATAAATAAAAATACTGAAAAGCCACAGTCTGCCAAACGGCCATTGTGACTTAAGTCAAGTAACAAGTATCAAATGAGACTTCTTTGCACTAAGATAGCTTGGTATACGAATAACCTCACATTGGATATGGAAACATTATAATTCAACATGTTAGACTAGAAAACAGATAAATAAGTTACCAGCATTCACAATTGTATAAAAACTTTCCATCCTGCTTTAAAAGCAAAATTGTTTATTATTTATGCCAATGATATTCAAAGTATCTAACTGAAATAAATATTTATATTTGTCTGTTACCGCTCTAGCGATCTCAATTATTGTTTAATCGTTACCAAACTCGGCATTTAGTCGTTATATGTAAAAAGAAAGTTTAAGTTTGTTAACGGCTGATATCGGGCCGTGGGGGAGGGGGGGTTACAGGGGAGGAATTCGGAATTTTTTTCGAATTGAAAAATTATATAGAGACAATCTTATTGCAAATTACATTTACTATAAATGTTGTTCTATTCATTTTTTTCCGTATAATGAGTATTAACCGAGATATTTGGAATTTATTGTTTTCCGCTTTCAGTAAACCCCCACTCCCACTAGTGTCATATTAATAATAACTTGATATATCATGAACCACTTCATTACAAGGTTAAATACCAAATATTGTTTTCAAAAAAGCTTTATTTTACGAGATACAAACAAATACGTACTGTGGACCCTCCCCCGTCCCTTCTTTTGTTCTTGGATTACAAATAAAAGTCCGTCACGCAGAGGCTGCGTAAACTAAGCATATTTCCCACGTGAAGTTTTACAATAGAGAAATCTGCCTAATAACAGCTGTAGTAGTAAGAAACCTCTAAACCTATTCACGAGGGACGAATAGTTACGAAAACGGCCGCCAGAGCTCATTTCTCGGCGGAAAGTCCGAACATAGCCACTGCTGCCGGGCACATGCAATATGAATACAAATGCAAATATCTCAGTTAATATTCAAGATACAGAATAAATTTATAGAACAATATTTATAGTAAATTTAATTTGCAATAAGATTAATTCTGTAATATTTTTCGATCCGACGTGTAGTAACGGAGATATATCGAATTATCGAAAATCCTCTCCTCTAAACCCCCCCTCCCACTGGTCCGATTTCAGCCATTAACGAACTTGATCTTTCTTTTTACATAAAACGACTAAATATCAAGTTTGGTAACGATTAAACAATAATTGCGACCGCTAGAGCGGTAACAGACAAATATATATATATATATATATATATATATATATATATATATATATATATATATATACAGTTTTGGACGGACCTCATTTTCGTCATCTCCTGGGTAGGATCGATGGACATTTGAAGAAAAATTTCTAAAATTCAGTCATGAGTACAACCTCAATAGCTGATTTCCCTTGAGGGAAATCTGCGAAAACGCAATGGAACTTTATTTTAAATTAGTTTTATTAAAACTTATTAATGGAAAATAAAATACTATGTACAAAATATAGTAAATACATATACAGCCGCTTTTATAAACAGTCAGGACAAATTTGCCACATATGATATTAACATATATTTCCCCTTAAGGGAAATCTGCTAAAATCTGAGTGATTTCATAGAAATTATTGATTCATTTCAAATTACTCCACTAACTATAGCAAATAGTTTTCAATAAAATTGATATTTTAGATTCAGATATATTGTTTTAATTGTTTGTCTTTCCGGTCTAGCTATTAATTGAGCGCTACGAGGTTGGGTGGCCTGTTTGTTTACATTTCTGCCGCTTTCCGTTGTAGAGATTATTAACATGTATTGTAAATTGACTGAAAGATTTCTCATTACCGTTTGTATTTATTCACTTAACATTGAAGGTAGAGTTACTCGTATGTATATCTATCTATTGTAAACCTTCGCGTGGGAAATGTGCTTAGTTTACGCAGCCTGTCAAATATGCCTGTTAAATCCATCTAGGAAATCTGTAGGTTTTAGAATATGCCAAAATAAGCTTCATCCTTCATTCCTCGCTTACTCGAATTACTGTTTTTCTTTCACTAACGTTATGCGGAATTCACCTTTTGGTTTCGTTTGATTCTGACTTTCTTCTACAAACCAATATTTCAATTTCTGCCAGCGGGAATATTTTCTCTTTTATGGAGAGTCAAACTTTCACTTCCATAAAATAGCACACTAAACAAATAATTCCTTTAACTTTATTTTTATATACTAATAGGAAAAACGTTCTTTTCCAGATGAAGTAGTGCATATATAACACTAATCTCTTATCAATCTCAACTAAGAATAATTTGCCCCACGCATGTGCAAAATACTTACAATCACTCCCACTCACTTCATTAATTGACATAATTATATTCAAATGTGAAACAGTATAATTATTATTTTGTAAAAAAAAAAAAGATTTATTAGATACTTTAATTTTGCATTTATCTTGAATTTAAACTGGCAAAGGTCAAAAGGACGACGCGGTGCCCAAGCATAAAGATGGAACAAATACGTATTCAGGCGAAGGCGGTTTGATACGTTGTAGGGGGACAGGTGGTTCATGATACAACAGCTTATTGCCATGAGTAGGAGTGGGGGTTCATAACTAAAAATAAGCAAATATCTCAATTATTATTGAAGAAAGGGAGAAACATGTAAATAAAAGGCCGGCACGCCGGGGCAACGTTAACTAAGCAGATTTCTATATGCATTTGTCTAAAAAAAGTAACATTTCAATGAGAACAATGTTATTTAGCATTTAGGCTTTAAATAAAGTGGTTCATTATATAACGTTTATTGTTAATATGACGAGTAGAGGTTCATCGATGACCCAAAACTAAAATATGGAAATATCTCGGTTAATATTCTATATAAAGAAAATATATACATAGCAACATTTATAAATTATTACATTTGCTACAAGATTTATTCTGTACAATTTTTCAATCCGATGCATAATAACGAAGAAATTTTGAATTTCAAAATTTACCCCCTTTAAACCCCCTTTTCCCAGGTCCGTTTAAGTCGTTAATGAACTTGATCTTTCTTTTTACATAAAATGCTTATATATCGAGTTTGGTAGTGATAAGACAAAAATTACGACCACTAGAGGTAAAAGACATATATATATATATATATATATATATATATATATATATATATATATATATATATATGTATATATGTATATATATATTTCTGGCTGAAGTCGGGCCAGGGGGAGGGGGGTTAAGAGGGGAGGATTTTCAAAAATTTGAAATGGATCGAAAAATGATATAGAAAAAATCTTATTGCAAATTAAATATACTATAATTATTAGCAGATTTCCCTGGAGGGAAATCAGCTATTGAGGTCGTACTTATGACGTGATTTTCGAAAAATTTCTTCAAATATCCAACGATCCTACCCAGGAGATGACGAAAATGAGGTCCGTTCAAAATTATATATATATATATATATATATATATATATATATATTTCTGTTAACGTTCTAGCGGTCGTAATTTTTGTTTGATCGTTACGAAACTCGATATTTAACCGTTTTATGTAAAAATAGACAGATAAAGTTCGTTAATGGCTGAAATCGGACTAGAGGGAGCACGGTTTAGAGGGGGGGATTTTCGAAAATTCGAATCAAAAAATTGTATAGAACCAATCTTATTGCAAATTAAATTTACTATAATATTGTTCTATGCATTTATTCTCTATCTTGAATATTAACCGAGATATTTGCATTTTTATTAATTGTAACAGACGAAATGAGATCGGCTAACTTCGGGTCTAGTCGTGAGTTTCCGTCAAAAGCTAGTTCGGCCGTTTCCGTAACTGTTCGACTCTCGTGAAATTTCTCTATTGTAAAACTTCACGTGGGAAATCTGCTTAGTTAACGCAGCCCCTCCGAGACGGACTTCTATAAAATCACGTCATGAGTACAACCTCTACAGTCGATTCCCCGTTAAGAGAAATGTGCTAAAAAATTTATACGGTTAAAAAAGAACATAACGGAAATTTCATAATGAACCTGCGTTGAGGAAGATGCGTTGTGACTGCATATCGGATGTGACTTGGGAATGGATCAGACTAACCTTATCAGAACTACTGATATGAGTAAGATAGAAGGAGAGGTGAGGACGAGAAAGTGGGTGCATTCCTAGCAGCCATGTCTCTGCCCTCTCGCCGGAAATAACCTACTTACATAAGCCGTAACCTTCCCCCACTGCCTCACACATCTATAGACACTCTACTCCATATTGATGCATTTCATGTAATTAGTTACGTATTCCGTACATAAAATAATATTATATCACTTATACGTTGACACAAATTAAAATTTACTTTGTTGTCATAACTGTCGGCAAAGAAGACTGTCACTAACTGATGCTCTTCAAGTCCCTAAGTGCTGTATAAACGATCAAAATGTTTGCCAAATAATTTGATGGTCTGCAGCCTTATCTGTTGTGCTGAATCTAAGCATTTGATGGAATTCTTGATTGACGGGCGTATTTCTTTCAAAATCGTCGCCTGTAGCCATGTACTTCAAAGTTATTGATAATCTTTGAGAAGGTTGTATAGATTTCCGCATAAGTGTCCTGTTTTAGCTGAGTTCCCTTAAGAGAAATCAGCTTTAATCATGGCGCGATTTTCTAAATACCCATCAATCCTTCAAATGTCCATCAATCCTTCCCAGGAGATGACGAAAATGAGGTCCGTTCAAAATTATATATATATATATATATATATATATATATATATATATATATATATATATAATTATATATACGAATTTGTCTGTTAAAGCTATTGTGGTCGTAATTTTTGTTTGATCTTTATCAAACTTTGATACATACTATTTTAAGCAACAAGAAAGATCAAGTTCGTTAATGGCTGAAATCAGAGCAGTGGGAGGGGGGATTTTCAAATATTCGAAATATCTCCGTTACTTGTCGTCAGATCGAAAACGTGTATAGGACCAATCTTATTGCAAATTAAACTTACTATAAATATTGTTATATATATTTATTCTCTATCTTGAATATGGGGCTCAGGTTAGCCATGCGAGTTAAAGAGTTGACCTTTATCTCACATGGTAAACCTAGAGTGGCGAGTTCGATTCTTGCCTGGGCAAAGGAAATTATTTAGTGACGAAATTCATTAAATAACATCCTAAAAACCCACCCTGGCTAGAAAAGGGTGGTAACCTGTAGATAACCCTCCCAATTAGCCTGAGTTGCAAAAAGTGGACGTTAATAAATAATAATAATAATATCTTGAATATTAACCGAGATATTTGCATTATTTATTAAGTGTGTGCGGATATCCGACAAGATGACATCGGCTGATGTCGGTACTATTCATGACTTTCCGCTGAAAGCTAGTTCGGCCGTTTCCGTAACTGTTCGGCTCTCGTGAAATTGGTTTATAAATTCGTTACTACTACTGTTACTCGTATGCAGGTTTTTCTATTGTAAAATTTCAAGTAGGAAATCTGCTTAGTTTACGCAGTTCCCTGTATCGGACTTTTTTAAAATGTACATCATATGCAGATCCAGTTCAATGAAAACAAAGTCCGTATTTAACCTTGTAATAACGTGGTTCATGATATAACAGCTTATTATTAATATAACATGAGGAGGAGTGGGTGGGGGTTAACTGAAAGCGGAAAACTATAAAATCCTAATATCTCATATTCATGATACACAAAATATGTATAGAACAATTGGTGTATAGAAGATTGGTTCTATATAATTTTTCTATCCAACGTTTAGTATCGGAGATATTTCGAATTTTCAAAAATCCTGCCCTCTAAACCCCCCTCCCCCTGGTCCGATTAACGAACTTGATCTTTCTTTTTTCATAAAACGACTAAATATCGAGTTTGGTAACGATTAAACAATAATTGCGTCCTCTAGAGCGGTAACAAACATATATATATGGACGTTTGAAGAAATTTTTCGAAAATCACGTCATGAGTACGACCTCAATAGCTGATTTCTCTTAAGGGAAATCTGCTAAAAGGTTATTACATTACATTAAAGGTTAGGTTATGCATTAAAAAATTCCCAAAGTTGTTTTGATTTGGACCCATAGCCATCAGATAACATATGTCGACTGAAGAATACTTAGCGTGAGACGGTTTGTCTAAAGGGAAATAATAGAATATTATTAACATTACATTTGCAGTGGAAATTAAATGTGAGGCTCTCTATATTTCCCATGGTAAAGGCTAATAAGTAGGGTAATAGCGCGAGTAGTCGGGAGCAAAGCGGGTAGCTCCTCTTAGCCGTTGTGTGTACTGCAGTCGGGCTGATAACGGAGCAACTACAATCCACCTTGGAAGAAGAAGCAGCGGCCATTACGCCAAATCGTTAGTCGTGCTTGATTTGTGCCAGTGACAATAATTCAATTTTCCTGGAACCTGCTTATGATTTTGGTGGAAAAGGTTTTTGATTGTGCTGAGCTCCTATTCCAATTAGAATACAGGCATGTACTAAGTACAAGTTTTAATAACCTTTATTTTAGCACTAAGTAATTGTCTTTAGCATTCGGTATGCAATGTTTTATTTAAACTTTACGCGCGGGGTAAAACCGGGTAGCAGCTATGCTAGGATTCTCGAAACATTAAAAGTATAACTTTACGTAATTTTTGTTTAATTATTTCACTGTAAAAGCATGTATAATGACAAACAATATGATAAAACTTGCAACTATGAATTTACTTTTTGAAATATATTATTGTTTTGAAATAGCTAAAAAGATTAATGTTGATATTTGTTTATATTTTTACTTTATTTTTTTGTATTGTTCCCAAAAGGGTTTTTTTTTTGTTTTAATGCATCAAACAACGTTTTTTATTAAGAAAAAAACATTAATCTGATTAAATATCTTTACATTTTTATTTTCCCACAAGAAAAACATATGTTCCCGGTTTTATCCTACTAGTGGGGTAAACCGAGCAAAAAGACAAACATTTACTAAAAAAGTAGGGTAAAACTTTTTTTAAAATTTAGATTTGATTTTTGAAACTGTAGTAGACTTTATTTCAACAAAACTTTACATATTTGTAGTAAAAATTGTGGCTTTCCCCTAATGGTATAACGAATTGACAATTACGGCGTTCAATATATACTAGACCCTCAAGACTGAACAACTAATGACTTCAATCCAAGAATTCTTCGTCTCCTCACACTTCCTTATTAAATCTCCTCATTTCACACTATTATGTCATTTATAATTCTATTAAGACATTTAATCATACCTGGAGAAAGGCTAGATTACGTATGCCAAAAGGAGATGTATTTCCCTGTAAAACTACAGCAAACTTACAATTGGGCTTGCCATCATTCATGAGTCCTTACACACTTCTTGAAACTTAGGGGCAAAACAGCTGACTCATGATCCAATTTCGCAAAACGGTTTACAAATGTCCAATTAAATAATGAAAGAAATGCTTATCCGTAATGTCGAAACGATATAATGGATTATTGAAATTCTTTTACACACGTACAGACAAATGATTTTTATTATTTATTGTAATGCATAAATGTGTAGAATTAGTATTTTGCAGTTATTTTTATTTCATAAGAGATTAGCTTTTACTTAACTTTACTCTTTATTTAAGTGGAAATTCAATATATATATTTAAGGCTCAGGTTAGCCATAGGCGTTAAGGCATTCTTTTTAATCTCATATAGTAATCCTAGAGAGGCAAGTTCGCTTCTCGCCTGGCCAATCAGGATTTATATAGTAATGAACTCATTAAATAAAATCCTTAGTACTACCCTGGCTAGAAAATGATGGTAACCTGTAGATAGCCCCTCCCAACCCGAACTAAAAATAGAATTGAACAACAAATAAAAAATATTAAGTTAATAAATTAGACCTTAAATGTATAAATAGCTGATTATTTTGAAAAAAAGTAACGGGATAAATTTGATAAAAGTCCGTCACGCAGGGGCTGCGTAAACTAAGCAGATTTCCCTCGTGTTGTTTACTAAATAAGATAAATCTACGTACTGGTAACACAACACCACCGTGAATAAATACAAACGGAAATAAGAAATGTTTCATCCATTTATAATAACCTGCCGACAGGAAGCGTTAGGTTAGAAATGTAAACAAACGGGTCTGCCCGCTTCACAACGGAAAGAAAAACAATTACTGAAATATATCAGAATATAACATATTAATTTAATTGAGAACTATTTACTATATCTAGTACTGTAATTAACAATAAGTCAGAATAATTGTTATCTCCATCAATCAAATTTTAGTAGTCCAAAACCTTAAGACGGGGAGGGGGGGGGGGGTGACCGGGACATATGTGCAGGTATCTCGGATAATAAAGGTCTCTTCAATACAATTTTTGGTATCTCTGGAATATGCTGAATGGTAGAGGAACAAATGTATAAGGATCAATAAGAAGGCCAAGTCCTCTACTGGTTTTCAAAACCAGTAGAGGACTTGGCCTTCTTATTGATCCTTATACAATTTTTGGTATTTAAACTTCGAATAATGTGATTTATTATGTAGCAGAGTATTGTTTATGTAATATGTGTAGAAGTGGCGGTTTGCTGAAGGCTGAAAACTAAAAAATGCAAATATCTCGGTTAATATTCAAGATAGAGAATACATGTGTATAACAATATTTATAGTAAATTTAATTTGCAATAAGATTGATTCTATACAATTTTTCGATCCGACGTATAGTAACGGAGATATTTTGAATTTTCGAAAATCCTCTCCTCCCATTAACGAACTTTATCTGTCTTTTTACATAAAACGTTTAAATATCGAGTTTCGTTACGATCAAACAAAGCGGTCGCAATTTTTGTTTGATCGACACCAGACCGAGATATTTGCATTTTTATTAAGTGTAACGGACGAGCTATGGTTCCTGCCGAAAGCTAGTTCGGCCGTTTCCGTAACTGTTCGGCAGTCGTATGGAGATTTCTCTATTGTATAATTTTACGTAGGGGTCTGCTTAGTTTACGCCTCCCCTGCTTGACAACCTTTTTTTTTCTTAAACTACTATCAAATAAAAATGACATATATATATTTTTTTTGTTTCCAGGAAGGGATGACGTGCCGACTTGATACCCTCCTGGGGAGTTGGTTCTACAAGCTGGGCATCAAGGTAGGCCAGAGCCCTGGCTACTTCATCATAGTGCCCATCCTCCTCACTCTCCTCTGCATCACTGGCTACCAGAGGGTCAACTACATGATAGACCCGGAGTACCTCTTCAGCCCCGAGAACGGCGACGGCAAGTACGAGAGGGCTGTCGTCGAGTCCTTCTTCAAGATGAACTACTCGGCCAGGTTCAACCCGACCAGGATAACAAGGCCAGGTAAGACCATCAGAACCCTAGATCTCTCTAATCTATCTCAAAATAACACAACACCACCGTGAATATTAAGTGAATAAATACAAACAATAATGAGAAATGGCTCAGTCAACTTCAATAACCTGCCGGCGGGAAGCGTTTGAAATGTAAACTAACAACCAGACTCACACCGGAAGGAAACGCAATTAATGATATATATCAGAATATAACTCATTCATTTTATTGAAAACTATTTAGTATATCTAGTACTGTAATTAATAATGAGTCAGAATAATTATTATCTCAATCAATCAAATTTAAGTAGTCCAAAAACTTAAGAAGTGGGGGGGGGGTGGGGTCACCAGAACATATTTGCATGTATGTGTAGCTTCGAATGATGTGGTTTATTATATAACTGAGTATTGTTTAGGTACCATGAGTAGAAGTGGGGGTTTGCTAAAGGCTGAAAACTGAAAAATGCAAATAGCTCGGTTAATATTCAAGATAGAGAATAAATGTATATAATAATATTTATAGTAAATTTAATTTGCAATAAGACTGTTTTTATACAATTTTGTGATACGACGTACAGTAACGGAGATATTTCGAATTTTCGAAAATCCCCCCCCCCTCCCACTGGTCCGATTTCAGTCATTAACGAACTTGATCTGTCCGTTTACATAAAACGTTTAATTTTCGAGTTTGGTAACGATCAAACAAAAATTGCGACCGTTAGAGCGGTAATAGACAAATATATATATATATATATATATATATATATATATATATATATATATATATATATATATATATAATTTTGAACGGACCTCATTTTCGTCATATCCTAGGAAGAATTGATCGACATCTGAAGAAAAATTTCGAAAATCGCGTCATGAGTACGACCTCAATTGCTAATTTCCCTTAAGAGAAATCTGCTAAAAGTCCGTCACGCAGGGGCTGCGTTAATTAAGTAGATTTCCCGCGTGCGCCACATGGTTGCATTTATCTCAAAAAGTAAAAGTTCAATGAGACCAATACTTGGAATTTACGATCAGAATAAAGTAATTCATGATATAACAGCTTATGGTTACTATGACATGAGTAGGAGGGGGTTTACTGAAGGCTGAAAACTAAAATACCCAAATATCTCGGTTAATATTCATGATAGAAAAAACATTTATAACAACACTTATAGGCAATGTAATATGCAATAATATTGTTTCTATACACTTTTCCGATCGAACTTATAATAACTAAGATATATCGAATTTCCAAAATCCTCCTCTTGTAACCCCCATCCCTCGCCCCTGGTCGGATTTTAGCCGTTAACTTGATTTATAATATGCATGAAACGAAAATATATGAGTTTTAGTAACGATAAAACAATAATTGCGACCGTTAAAGCGGTCACAGACGAAGATATGCATGTATACAATTTTGAATGGACCTCGTTTTCGTCATCCCCTAGGTTGGATCGATGGACTTTTAATGATTTTTTTTCCAAAATCGCGTCATGAGTATGACCTCTATAGCTGATTTCCCCCTTAAGGGAAATCTGCTATAAAGTCCGTCGCTCAGGGGCTGCACAAACTACCTTTTACGCACATGGCTAATCTAAACCTTCCACATAAAATGTTTAACTTAAATAATAATATTTACTCAAGGTATTTCCAATTTCCCCTTAGATGTAATATCCCCTTTAGGCAGTAAATTAAGACAATTAATTATCTCCCTTTCGAACCACTGGCGTGTGGCTTTGAGGTTTGCAAGATTGGCTTTACAGGCTAAGAATTAATCGAAGAATCTCTCCAGTCTCTAGCTTTAATATACTGGAGTTCTAAGGGAAGCAAGAGTAAATCCCAACTGATACCATCAAATCATTTCTGATATATATATATATATATATATATATATATATATATATATATATATATATATATAAAGTAGTTATATTTACACACCGTTCCATTAATTTTAAAAAATTAAATAGAAATGGTATATTTTAGCAGATTTCCCTTAAGGTCTCTATTGAGGTCTTACTCATGACGCAATTTTCGAAACGTCCATCGATCCTACCTAGGAAATGACGAAAATGAGATCCGTTCAAAACTGTGTGTATGTGTATATACACACAAACACACACACACACACACACACACATACACACACACATACACACACACACACACACACACACACTGCGGTCGCAATTATTGTTTAATCGTTACCAACTCGATATTTAGTCGTTTTAAGCAAACCGAATGATGAAGTTCGTTAACGGCTGAAATCGGAAAGGGGAGGGGTGGTTTAGAGGGGAGGAATTTCGAAAAATCAAAATAGCTATATACATTTATTTTCTAGCTTAAATATTAACCGAGATATTTGCATTTTTTCAGTTATCAGCCTTCAGTAAACCCCCACTTCCACTCGTGTTACGTGAACCATACCTTGTTATATAATAAACCACATTATTCAAAGCTTGAATGCTAAATATTGTTTTCCAGAGATCTTTACTCTCCGAGATACCTGAAAATATGTTCTTGTGATCCCCCTCTTAAATTCTTGGACTTCTCAGGTTTTGTGTTTGAAAAGAGATAGTCCGTCTATAATTAGTTTCCTGAGAATAATAAGCCCACAAATAAAAAAAAATGTTAATATCTAAATAATTCAAACATAAACAATTAATTAATAGATTATTGGTTATTTTTAATTTTGAGGGATATTCTGATTAGTAAATATGTCCTACGAGAAGTTGCGCCCCAGAGTCTGTCTCCAGAAAATTAGGAAAAATATAGAAAATATATATATGTATTTTATAACCTCCAGAATTTACAGACCCAAACTACAAAAAAAAAAATCTCAAGAATAATTGGGAAACATTTCAATAAAAAGGAATTTTTCAGGAGGCCGATTTGAAAGTTTATTTCGTATTTAAAGACGTTAATTGCATAATGGATTTGTGTTATCTTCATTTGCTATTTGTTCAAGCTCGCATAAAAATATATCTGTTCTAAGTTTGTTCTGTTTTAATTGTATTCTTTAATTTTTTCTTGTTACTGTTTTCATTTTTGTATTTTTGTTTATATTCATTGTTTTGTTATTGTTTTAATATCGCCTCGCAGCAAACGCTCCACAATAAATAAAAACATATCTATTTTCTATATTTTTCCTAATTTTTATTTCCCTGAAATATTAACATTAAAAATAAAAAAATAGAAAGAAAAAAAAAAGGAAAAATGTATTCACTTGCATACCTGTTTGTGAATGCGAGTGTCTAAGACTTTGCCTTGGGTTTTTCGGAGAACAGGGGATCCCTAGATAAACGAACATGAGAAAAGCACCACATGGCCATTCAGTGCTTTCCCTTTGCCTTTTGTATGACATCCTTATGGGAAGTCAGCTATTGAGGTTGTACTTATGGCTGGATTTTCGAAAGATTTCTTAAAATTCACATCGATCCCACCCAGGAAATGACGAAAATGAGGTCCGTTCAAACTTTTATATATATATAAAGTTTTGAAGAAGAGAGAGAGAGAGAGAGAGAGAGAGAGAGAGAGAGAGAGAGAGAGAGAGAGAGAGAGAGAGAGAGAGAGAGAGACAAGTTCAAGCTCAACTATCATGTTCGTTAGACCTGGTAATTAATCTCGTAAACAGGTAAACCTGATTATCACGGGACCGAACAAGGGAATAAGAGGGTCACAAGGACATTCAGAGGTTTTTTGTTGCCTTCTGCATCAGAACATCCAGCAATAAAGTTTCCATGACGAAAATCCCATTCACAGAGAATTTAGACTGGGAGGGGAATTTTCACATCCCACTCTAAATTTTGTCCTAAAAAGAATCCAATGTTAGAAAAGCCTGAAATCACAAATCAAATGCTCACAGTTTCAACATGATTGAATGAATTCCGTCTTTACCATATAGAATCTATATTATTAGATCCATCAAAATGATCTACAATACCAAGCAGTTGCAGCGCATAAATAATGCAATTATTCACAAAATTCCGAAAGAACCTCATTTCCTCCAGTAAAATAAACCCAGAAGACTAAACGTTTAAAGAAAGCTGTGAAATTTGGAAAGTTGTAAAAATCAGAAGTACATATTGTAGCTTTAAAATATTTTTGGTATATTTATGTCATCATTTTATGATATATTTTCTTCCTCAGGTAAATGTTTGTAATATAATTATACTTTGAACACATTGATAAATTCATTCTTGTGAATCATGAATAGTAGGAGTGCCTGAGCGACCAGTTGAAGTGATATGCCAGGCCTCTGGCTCGAGATTGAGGTGCCTACAAAACTCGAGATGAGTTTTTAAATCTCGACTGATTAGATATCTCATATCCATAAGGATATGTGGCTCGAAAGCAAGAGAGGATTTCATTCATGCTCCCAAGGATTTATTCAGGGCTAGGATTTGTCTGTCTACTCAGACCTGGAATGGCGTCGAAGCTTGGAAATTTATTTAATTCGTTCACACTTTATACTTTATTAAAGGCGTGGCTTATTTGCGGAAGTTCTGAAAAGAGGGGTTCCATTTTCATAAAAATATTTATTGTACTAAAATATCGGACCACATAGATGTAAAATTGCTCAGATGAGTATTTGTTCCTTATAAAAGAGTACTTGTGGTCTTAGATGAGATGAAATCTTATATTTGTTAATGGTCGCCTGAAAATTTCCTTCACGCACAAAGGAAAAGTCATTTTTTATAACATATTAGCTGATTTCCCTTGAGGGAAATCAGCTCTTGAAGTTTTACTCTTGACACATTTTTCGAAAAATGTTTTCAAATGTCCATCGATCCTATCCAGGAGATGACAAAAATTAAGTCTGTTATATATGTATCCTTAAGGGAAATCTGCTAAAATACAGGACTCGATCACGGATTGGACATCACCTGTTTACCACTCCTGACTGAGTCGAAAGTAGTCGGCTCTCTAGGAGTCATAAATAGCCACATTTACGCATAATAAGAATATTGCTGGAAACTCCGGCAGGAATATGTTCGGAATCTCCGTTACTATAAGCCAGATCGAAAAAGTGTATAGAATAAATCTTATTGCAAATTAAATTTACTATTAATATTATTATATACATTTATTCTTTATCTTATAATCGTATATATATTTATCTATTGTAAACCTTCGCATGGGAAATCTGCTTAGTTTACGCAGCCCTGCGTGACGGACTTTCTTTTAATATATTGGTTTGTCTAAGGTTTCTCGAAATATTTCCAGGAAGCAGTTGACCCACTCTTAGTGTATTTCCGTATTCTCCCACTATCAAGCTTAACTGGAGCCGCTTGTTTCAAATTTGCTCACTGGAGGATCAATAATCATTACTTGTTGGGTTTGAAGGCAAATCTTTGGGAGTCACCATTCCTGATGCAATATACTTATTTGGAGCAACTATTAAGTCTCAAAAATAGACATTTTCATACTTCGAGCTCAAATAGATCTCTAATTCCAATTCCTTAAAATTTTGTGTAGATTTGAATGGTGTACTTATAAAGTATGTATATATTTAGATATGTTTTCTTGCGCAGGTCGATTCGGGCGAGTGATAGTTCTGCCGAAAGAAGGAGACAACCTGCTGTCAGTGGAAGCCTGGAGGGAACTGCGACTCCTGGACGAGATAATCAAGAACGCTACGATAGAGTTTGGCGAGGAGAAGGAACTGTTCTCGTACAGGGAGATCTGCGCCAAGTGGGAAGGTGACTGCTTCGAGAATGACATACTCAACTTGGACAAGATCATGGAGGAAGTAGTGAGAGGAGATCTGAACCTGACCTTCCCCATCATGATAAACCCGGTCACTTGGGACGCCCACATATTCCCCGTCTATTTCGGAGGGCCCGTTGTCTCAGATGACGGCATAATCATCAAAGTCCCATCACTTCAGCTGGCCTACTTCGTCAACGCCGACTCAAAGTATCAAGATATGAGGCAAGTATATATTCAAGTTATGTATTCACAACTTAATACCTAATAATAGGTTGTAAAATAAGTTCATAGCTATAAGTTCATCAATATTTTACTTCATAATCATGTTTACTTGGTCAATAATGTTCACACATTTAAAAAAAGGATTGCTTAAGGTGGTTATATGCAAATATAACCTAAATTCCCAATCTTTAAGTGGTATGCTTGTTCAAAATGGAAGAGAAAAAAAATGTATTTTCATCATTTAATGATTTTTTATTTCCGAAAAGGAAAATCTGCTGCACAGTTTGGCTGGGGTGTGATCCCCGATCCACCCTATTCACCAGATCTTGCCCCGACCGATTTTCATTTATTTCGGGGCCTTCAAAACTCTCTTAACGAGAAACACTTCAATTAGCTCGAGGACTGCAAAACGCCCATAGAGGAGTTCATTGAGCAAAAATCTCAGAAGTTCTGGGAGGACGGAAATAAAATAAAAAATTACCTGAAATATGACAATATGAAATAGATCAAAATTAGTCATATATAATTGATTAAAAATATTCAGACAAGAGTCTGAAGTTTTTATTTAAATCACCAGTAGAAAACGCTACGAACTCATTTTATAACCTAATAGATAGGTATGGCGTCATGTACTGCGCCTCATTTACAACAGTAAAACGTATTCTCATGTAATAAGCTCATGTAATAAGCCGCGTGACTTATAATATTTAATTACTCAGATTATCCCATATATCATCATCTTTTCCTCTTCTTCGTTTTTTTAATTCAGCTCAACAGGAATACTGCTTCGAGGAGTGATTATGTCACGAATAAAATCGACCATAACTCAAAACGACTAGCCTTCGAATGTTGAACTTTCATAATATGGATTGTTTTAAAGTATCGTTGTGCACCCTCCCCCCTTTTAACCAAAATAGACTAAGGGGGGAGAGGGTTTAATGGGGGCCAAAATAAAAATGATGATTTCTTCAAATTTATAAGAAATATAGAAAATTTGTTTTAGACCTTGTTTGTTTCTTCATAAAAATGAACTATAACTTGTGCTCCATGACAATTTTTTGAACTGATGCATTGGAAAGGTGATATCATATTTCACTTTAAAGTTAAATAATTTTAAAATGAACTACAGTAAACTATTTTATACAAAATGAGTACAAAGAAGTCACCTGGTGTCCAAATCATGTATTTTTTTCAGCAATAACTGTATATATATATATATATATATATATATATATATATATATATATATATATATATATATATATATATATATATATATATATATATATATATATATATATATATATATATATAAATAAATATATATAAACTCAACCGCAAAAAAAACCGGACACTTAGATTTAGTCTTATAATTTTATTAAATACTTAATACATATGTATATTAATCTTTTTAATTAAAATAATTGGTTAATTTATAGGTCATTTAAACAAAATCTGCCAAAAGTGAATAATTTTTATTGATTATTTACAAAAAAATACAAAATAAAAAAAAATAAGATAAATTAACACATTTAAAAATGCTTGGTTAATAATTAAAGAAGTTTAAATGTGCGAAAAACTACTTACAGTTTAGAATAGATCAACTTCACGACAAATAAATCTAATCTGAGCTTTATCTAATTGTTTACTAATCCTGTAGGGGTTAGTTCAATGGACTTGACTCTACATTCTCTGTAATAACTAGAATACCCACATAAACAAACACATTGCTGAAAATTAGCTTTTAATACGACAAATATAAAGTGTCCGGCTTTTTTTTGCGGTTGAGTGTATATATATATATATATATATGTTCCAATGCTACTTCGCGTTGCTGATGAGTCACCGTGTGGAGAAAACGATCAACACCAAAGTCCCATTTCTAACACTGAAACTTAACTGTAACAGCTATGTTTCGGGATGTACTTTCAGTGCGTTGACATGTTTGGGATGACTTCGTTTTGATCTTTCGGATCTCTTCAGCTAGGCGTGTGCTACACGTGAGCTTTTGCTCCAAATGCTAGCCTAGAACAAAGTTGAGTTTAACGGAAATGTATTAAAGTATATATATATATATATATATATATATATATATATATATATATTGAAGTCAACTATATAAAACATTATTATTGCAGAGGAGCAGCATGGGAGGATGCATTTTTGGAAGCAGTTGGAAAAGCGGAAGAATCTGGAGTATTTGAGTACATCAGCACTGCCCGTTTTGCTTCCCGAACTTTGGACGTCGAGTTGGAGAGGAACACTAGATCAGTGGTTCCGTACTTCGGTAGTACGTTCATCATCATGGCGGTGTTCTCTACCCTCACCTGCATGATGGCAGACTGGGTCAGGAGCAAACCCATCCTTGGCATACTGGGCAACATATCGGCAGCTATGGGCACTCTAGCAGGCTTCGGTCTCGCAGTCTACTTTGGCATCGATTTCATCGGCATTAATTTTGTCTCACCCCTTCTTATGTGCAGTGAGTAAAATGTTCATTAATCCTAGAAGTAACGTAGTATTTTATATTCCGCTTAACCTCCGCAGTATCAAAAGTACTATTAAGGAGTGGCCATCCAGCCATAGGAGTACTAGACGGGAGGAAGTAGTTCTTGCCAGACTCAGGACCGGCCACACATACCTGACACATAGACAATTAATGACAAGGACTGATAACCCTATATGCAAATACTGCAACAAACACCTTACGATAAAACACATACTGACAGATTGCATCCAACGAGAAAACCTTCACATACCCCACGATATGACAGAACTGTTAACTGACAGCAGCCAATATATTCCACAAATACTAACAAGTCTAAAACACATAAACATTTACAAAAGCATGTAGTATAAAATAGAATAGCACTACAGCATACTTGAAAAGATTTAAAATGGTTAACTTTTTATTATATTCATTTAGACAAAGCACGGATATGAGAAACAATCAGATATTTAAGAAATATTTTCCATAATATAAAAATAATGTCCATGAAGGAGTAAATATATTATTCTAATTATGCCAATCACCATCGCTGAGGGGCACAAACCAAATAATTAAAAAAAAATTAACACCAAGGGAGGCTACTTGAGCCAAGGGGAGTCATGACTTGTACAATCAGCTTGACATAAAATGATTACAACAATTAGATAATCAACAGGAGCAAATAATTTACTGAGATGGAAAGCAACTAGTACATATAAACGACAGGTGATTCTAGGGCCTACCTCTAGGTCCGTAACACTCCAAAGAGCTTCTGCTTTAACCAAACCTTCCAAAGCTTCTGCTTTAACCAAAACTTTTACAAAATTAACCAAAGTGTTTAATTTCTAAAAAATATTTTTTGTAATAGAAAAAAAAAATAAAATCTGCCGAGACTTAAAGCTATACCTCTTGGTTATCTTAGCCAATGCCCAGTGTGACTACTAATTCAAATGATTGTCCACCCATAAATAGCCTACCTCACATAACATAACACCATAACAGTGGTTTAAAGTGAATCATTTCTCTCCCCAATATTTTTTCAAGTATGTCCATTTTCTAGAGATATAAATTTGATCTGTTAAGATTTTTTTTCCCAACTTGCTGAAAATATTTTTCGAAGTTATTTAAAAAAATTAAAAGTTTGGACTTGAGAGTCCTCCTTCAACCATAGGGTTATACATTAAAAAAATAAGGCTAAATGATGGCCCATAAAATACAGTGAAGAAAGATTGTTGGGGTTCGATCAGAAAGTGAAGTATTTTGGCTAAGTTCAGCTGAGTTTTTGTACCTTTATCAAAACTATAATAACCAAGATATTTAGGGTAATAAATCTGATATTAGCAACAATATGAAGAATGAAATGGTAACACTAATATAATATGAACTGCCACACAATTTCTATTCAATGCAAAATAAAATCGCAAAATTGAATTGAGTTTAAAAAAAAAAGTAAATAAGAAATTAATAAAGATAATAACTGCTCATAAAGAATAGCATATTTATAAATTAACAATATCAGACCAATGTGTTATTAAAATGAAAACAGTTGTAAAAAATTTGTTTTACTCTGATTGAATTCCATCCATACCGCTCATCCTATTTTCAGTATTAAAATAAATATTTATTCATACAGTTCAGTTTTAAACAATGAGATGATATAATTTACAGATTTCAATAATATCTTCAGCTTTGAAAACTTGTAATTTTTTATAGACATTTTTTAGAGCTTGTTGCTTATTCATTTCATTTCATTCATATTCATTTTTTAAATAGTAATAAACCTGAAGATGTTTATTTAGTTTTTAGTGGTAATCGTTTGTAGTGATGATAAAAAAAACTTAAGCCTATGCCAGACTAATTCCTAATTCACCAAGGCCTACAAGGTTACGACTTATTAAACATAAAACATCTATTCTTCTTATTCTGGACCCAATATTATTTATATATTCTTCAAATCTTATGGCAAGGGTCTCGATAAAAAACATTTTTTCGATGCAAACTTTATTGAAACTACCCATCTGCGATACTGTCATATGCCTCCTCTGTGATGACAGTCGCAACGTAATGTAAAAGGTAAGCGTGCACTTCGGAAATGGATAGCACCTGAAGAGGTGGCAGATAAGCCACGAACCATATAGGACAGTTTCAATAAAGTTTGTACCGAAAAAATGTTTTTATTGGAAACCCTTGCCATAAGATTTGAAGTATATATAAAACATATATATATATATATATATATATATATATATATATATATATATTATATAATTATAAATCCATTAAGAATAGCTCCATTTTTGACATCATAAAATGTTCTACAAACAATGCATTTGGAACTTTAGAATTATTTGTACTTTTTGTTCCTTTTATGTATCACTAAACTCCCACCCATGTTAGCTTATTCTGTGCTCCCACTCATACTCATGTGAATTTTAAGGCTTGGCTATTAGAGCACTAAAAAAATCATCTTCAGGTTACATTTGAAGTCTTGAGTAGAAACGATTCTTACAGGAATATAAAATGAGAAGGTTGTTTATCATTCTAGCAAGTGGCTGCATGGATCTACTAAGCAAGATGAAGTTTTTAAATTATTTTTAAAAATTGAAATCACCATGGCTTTCACAGGTATTGGGATTGATGATACATTCGTGATGCTGGCTGCATGGAGGAGAACACCTATAACTGATTCAGTCCCTGAAAGATTGGCGGCGACTATGGCAGAAGCAGCAGTCTCCATCACCATTACCTCTGTCACTGACATGGTATCGCTCTGGATAGGAATGCTCAGCCCTTTTCCATCAATTAGAATTTTTTGTCTATATTCAAGTAAGTAATGCATAAGATCAGAGATATTAATATTGTAGAGCCACAGAATTTATTGCATCAATTTTCTTAGTGAGTTTTACAAAGTTATGATTTATTGTCTACGTTATATATATATATATATATATATATATATATATATATATATATATATATGTATATATATATATACTTGTCTGTTAACGCTCTAGCAGAAGCAATTTTTGTTTTACCAACAAATATTTAAAAACTCGATATTTAAATGTTTTATGTAAAAAGACAGATCAAGTTCGTTAATGGCTGAAATTGGACCAGCGGGAGGGGGGTTCGGGCTTTACTTCCTAACCTCCTTCCTAGTACCCAAGCACTTGAAATAGATTTCTGAAGGAGGACCTGAAGGCATAATATGATGGATAAAATAAGGAATTAGTTTGTAAGGGAAAAAACTGAGTACCAAAGAGATTCTAACGTAGAAAATAGGAATGAGGGATCTCATTTGGTTCTACATTATTTGCATATGGAGGAAGGCAGATGGGTAAAGGGTAGCCTGAACAAAGGCATTTGGGTGACTCAGAGGCCAAATGGTGTACTGAGTGCTGGAGGAGATGACTGGAAGAAGTATAAATGAGGGTGTATTAATGGGCAGACATATTGAAAAGAGGTAGTAAGATGACCCTAGCGGAAAAGTTTATAAAGTAAATAAAAATTAATCATCACAAAAATTTGTCGCTTAGTAGAGTGAGCCCAAAATACTGCCATATTCAAATAACTCTTTTCTCTAATATCAAAATATATACAATTCGAATATTTACTCATGCCTATTCTACCCATTTCATTAAAAAAACAAAAAACAAAGCTAATTTGTAAAAATAAATATGAAAAAAATTTAGAATTATTATTTAGAATTTTTAAACGAATGTTTTAACTGTTAAAACAATTATTTTTCACAGTAATTAATTTAGAGAAAATCTCCTAATCCATTTAATTATCAGGAAATTGTGTTGTGGTTCAAAGTTTGATTAAAACATTTTTTATAGTACATAGTTGAAAATGCAAAGGGACATAAACTATCTACCAATAAATTTTGTAGGAAATAGAGTACAGGATGTCAGCAATACAATGTTTCGAGAAATCATGTTTCATGGTGTATGGGTTTCAGAGGGTTTTAAGTAGCCCGTAGTTTTTAAATGATTTTATAAAACATTTTGGTTTGGCTAATGAAGTATTTAATCACAATGAAGAAGCTCTTTTCAGTGCTGACAGTTTCAGACACGTTCAGTTTCCATCTTCAAAACTAATTAGAGGATTAGGTAGAAGGTATTTTTTTCAGCAGATATTGGTGAAAAGTGAAAATAACATAAATATTTGGCTGAAAACAAAAAATATAATTAACTTGCTTAATATTCAAATATTTAAGAAAAAATATATAGGGTACTGCAACTGTAGGGTTAACAATATTTATTATTTAACATTTTCAACCTGATTATAATGGAAATATTTTGAACACCTCCTCTCCTCCAGGTTCAATTACAACAATTAAGAGATTTCTTTTTTAGCTTTAAATAAATCATTCAAATATTGTGTATAGTATCGATCAAATAAATATTGAGGTGTCTAGTAAGAGTATAATCTTTATTGATATTATCACATTGAAAATATTTGAGTGGATTTTGCCTACTAACAGTGAACCTAGGTAGGTGGAAGTTTCATCTGCTCTTACAATTAAATGTGGTTTCTTTGAATACAGATAACAAAGGAATCTAAAACTGTCAGCACAGAAATAGGCTCCTTCATTTTGATCAAATACTTCATTAGCTCATAAAGAACTATCATCTAAAAATTAGACAACGAAAAAATTCATTAGCTTTTAATTAGTTTTTTAGAGACGATGTCTGTGGCTATTTTGAAACATACTAAATGTTTAAGATACTTTTTACAGTAATATTAGAGTGATCTCTATTCAAACCAAAATTATAAATGAAAATTAAGTTACTTTGTTTCTAATTTTTGTTAAATCTGTTTTATTACTAAATATTTTTATTTTTACAGGTTTCGCAGTATTCTTCATCTTTGTCTGGCACATAACTTTCTTTGCTGGATGCATGGCTTTGTCTGGTTATTCTGAACAAAATAATAGGCACTCTATATTCTGTATTAAAGTTAAGCCTGTTTCTATGTCTGGTAAGTATTTGTAAAGCCAAATTGGGTTTTAATTAGATAAACCGTCATAAAAACAGATAGAAAATATAGAGCAAACTTCTGATAAACATTTTTTGAATATTTTAGGAGATCGGTCCTGGTTTTATCGTGTGTTTTGTGCTGGAGGAGTCAACCCTAAGGATCCTGATAATCCAGTCGACAATCCAGAAAACATGTTAATGGTTTTCTTCAGGTAACTTTCTGATTACTATAACAATACTTTTAAAATTTGACATAAAGAAGAACAATTGCCACTGACACAGAATATGATACAAAGTTTTGTGGATTCTTGAATAAAATTTTTGGGTTATCTGTCCTGCTCTGTATCAATCTTTAATCCTTAAACAGCCCTGTTTGTCAGAAAGAGAACCTTTCAAACTACAATTCACTTATCATAGCTCATTCAAAGCAATACCTTTGCTCGTAATATGAATTCAGAAACATTTGAAATTCTTGTACTTTGGTGGCATTATTGGAAAAATTATGTACTGAAGCGGCTGCTGCTCAAAAAAAAAAAGTGAAGTTAGGAGGAGGATGTTTTGAATAAAAGGACTGCACAATGTTGGTTTCAACATTTCAATACCGGTGACATCTCCCTCGAAAATCAACCACATTCTTGTGTCTATTTGAGTAGAACATTGAGTTAACAAAAAGGTAGTTAATGAAAATCAGTCAACAAGTTCCTGCCTACTCTTGATTATTCTTGGGTCTTCTAGTAAAGTTACTTAGTATTTCGCTTGATATTTCAAATCTGTAATTTGAGATTTTGACTTAAGGGAAATCAGCTATTGAGGTTGGACTCATGACGCAAACTTTTTGAAAAATTTCTTCAAATGTCCATCGATGCTACCTAGTAGATGATGAAAATAGGTCTGTTTGTATTATATCCAATTATTATTATTATTATATATATATATCCGTCTGTTAACACTCTAGCAGTCGCAATTTTTGTTTAATTGTTACCAAACTCGATGTTTAATCGTTTTATGTAAAAAGAAAGATCAAGTTCATTAATGGCTGAAATCGAGCAAGTGGGAGGGATTTAGAGGGGAGGATTTACATAAATTCAAAATATCTCCATCGGATCAAAAATTTGTATAGAACAAATCTTATTTCAAATTAAATGTACTATAAATATTGTTATATACATTTATTCTCTATCTTGAATAGTAACCGAGATATTTGCATTTTCAGTTTTCAGCCTTGATCAAACCCCCACTCATGTTACATAAACAATACTCCGTTATATAATAAATCACAGTATTCGAAGCTTAAATACTAAATATTATTTTCAAGAGACCGTTATTAAAATGAGATACATGCAAATATGTTCTGGTGAACCACCCCCCTTCTTAAGTTCTTGAACTACTAAAATTTGATTGATTGACATAAAAATTATTCTGATTCATTATAAAGTACAGTATGAGATATAGTAAATAATTTGCAATAAAATTAATATGTTATATTCTGATATATTTCAGTAATTGGTTTTCCTTCTAGTGAGAGGTTGGCAGACCTGTTTGTTTACATTTCAAACGCTTCCTGTTGAATGGTTATTAAAATTGACTGAAAGATTTCTTATTACCATTTTTATTTATTCACTTAATATTCATGGTGGTGTTGTTCAGTATGTAGATTTATCTATTGTTAAACTTCACATTGGAAATTTGCTTAGTTTACACAGCCCCGGCGTGACGGACTTTTGTTATTTATTCCAGATGTATTTATTGTGACCATTATTTTTCCACAGGGATAGGCTTGCTCCTTGCCTCAGCTGGTGGCCCATTAAAGTACTAGTTCTGGGAGTATTTGCAGCTTATCTTGCAGGCGCTTGCTATGGGCTCACCACACTCCAAGAAGGACTCCAAAGAAGGAAGCTCTCGAAGGCTGATTCATATTCTATTATATTTTACGACAGGGAGGATGTTTACTTCAGGGAATTCCCATACAGAATGCAGGTAACATAGCTCTAAAAAAATTGTCTCAAATAATCCATGTTTGTTCATGAACGTTTTTTTTTCTTTTTTCTTTTCTTTTTTTTATGGGTGAAATATCTGTATAATATCCTAAATATTTCGTACTTGTAATAATATTTAATTCATTTTAATTTTATTCTTACTTATAATATTTGTTATAATTTAAGGAAGAAACAATAAAAATAGGGTGGAGATTAGTATGGTAGGTCCCCGAGACCAAGTGAAGTATGGAGGAAGAATAAAAAAAAAAAAGTCTGTTCAAAGATATTGCATGAGCAAAACAGATTTGCTGCGTGCTGGAATGTTAAGCTGATGTTCTCCTCATTTTACACAAACAAGAAGCCTGTGTAAACTCAACTTCAAATTTAAGTTGGACATGAGATAGCAAGTGGAATGTTTGGTGAAAAGTAAAAATACCATAAATATTTGGCCAAAAACAAAAAATACAAATAATTTGCTAAATATTCAAATATTTAAACAAATATATATAGCAAAAATTGTAGAGCGCTATATGATCAACAAGATTTATTATTTAGCGTTTTTGATCTGACTCAAAATAATTGAAATGTTTTAATTTTTTTTATTTTAAACCACTTCCCTCTGATATATTTTCACCCATTAATGAACTTGATATTTAGTTTTACATGAAGTGCTTAAATATCAAGTTTGGTAAGACCAAACAAAAATTGTGACTGCAACAGACAAGCATATATATATGTATATATAATATGTTGAACTGACCTCACTTCCACCATCTGCTAGAAAGGATCGATGGACATTTTAAAACATTTTTTTTTTTTTGAAAATTGCATCTTTAGTACAATCACAATAGCTAATTTCCCTTGAGGATCGTGTAGTAAACAAAGGTTTAAAAGGCACCTAAAGGAAAAATAGTTGAAAGGTAAAATATAAAGTCTGGAGATATGAGCTATATACCTCGCAGATATGCTTACCAGAACACTGATGATCTTGATACTCTTTGATACACATCTTAAGAAATGAGGTCTTAAAAAAGACACACAGAATAAGTGTTAAGATGAGAGAATAGGGACTCAAAACAATGTTGAACAAAGTGGTGTCAAGTTCAGGTATGCTAATCATAGCAACTTGCTGGGAGCCCACTATTGACTACAGCTAGTATTACCAACCTAACTTTGTACGAATGGTAGGAAGAAATTTAAAGAAATTAAAACTTCATTTATTAGTTTATTCTTCCTCCAACTGTTGCACAATAATAGAGATACATTAAAGTTGTAGTTTTTGTACTAATTCTCCGTACTATGAAGGAGTGGCTTTAAAAATATATGGCTTTTAATGGAGTACTGTCTATTCTTTTTGAACCCCTTTTTGCTGGATAACCTCATTCAGAAAACAATAGACATTGGTTTCCATTAAAACCTCCTAAAAATTGTCCTAATCATAGGGACAAATTCCAAGAATAACCTGTAGATCATGAACAAGACATTAAGACTAAACCTTGTAGTTGGAACCATAGGCTTTTGGAAGCTGATATATTTTTATTACCATACCAAAAAAAAACCTTGACATGTTTGATATTTTCAAAAAAATATATTATTACTCAAATTTCCTCTATTCCCAATAATTTTTCATTAGAAACAAATTGCAATTAAATTATTTGTAAGATATGCCTAGTAAGCCTCATCTTCATTTTCTTTGTGGCTTTGGTAAGAGCCTTCTTCTTCTTAACTGATTTAGAACTTATTTAATTCATTTTTAGACCTCCATTTTTTTATCTAAAACTTTTTAATTTAATTTTTTCTTGTTTTCACTGTTGAAAATTGCAGTGCATTTATCTCAATAGTATGGTAAACAAGACATGGTCATTATTGTGACAGCCTACTGCAGCCTTTATCCTTGTTTACACCAAGGCAACATTGTAGGACCAAAGGCAACATGAACTCACTCAAAATTACTCTCAGGTTTTGGCCTATATAACAACGAATTCCAATGAAACAAATGGACGAAATGGATATCATTAGTCAAGTTAAGGAGGATAGAGTATGGAAGACTGACTCATTAAAAAATATGGTCTTAAGAGGAACTTTTCCTTGTGCTTTTATTATGGATAGTCCCATGAGGATGACATTGGAGACCACTGTGTCCTTGGGACCTCCTGTACCAGCTCATTTCCACAAAAATAAATACTTCCTCTTTACCAGAACACTAATACCAGGCAAAGCTGTAGGTAGATACATCACTATAGTACAGATTAAAAAATGTCACCACTCATGTTTCAACTTATGTTATTTAAGGTAGATACTAATACTTCAGACATCCTGGAAATTGGAGTTTTATCATTTGGATATGTTTCAGGTGGTTGTTGCTGGAGAATTGAACTACTCTGATCCAATTACTCAAGGTCAAATTGAGAATTTGACTAGAGCGTTTGAAGCTTCGCCATATATATCTAACTCACTTTATACTGAATCATGGCTCAGGTCTTTTGTCAGCTATGTCAAAAGAAACCAAGATTTTCTAAATGTTTCTATTGATACAGAAGAGGACTTCATTAAAAACTTAAAAGAAGTAAGTATTTACAAAAAGAAAATAGCCATGAACGTTTCTGAAATGACCTGTTGAAAATGAATAATTTTTCAATCAATCAGATTGAAATGAGCCGTAACTAGGTGAAATATACATCTTTATCTAACCAAATTAAGATATTTTTGGCTTCTTTCTTGAAACCCATTTTACAATTAAATTAGAGCAGCAACATAACCAATTTATGTTGTTGCGGCAACATAACAAATAATAATAAACACATATGTTAATTACCTAGAGTGGCAAGTTGGATTCCCGCCTGGGCGATAGGAATTTATTTAGATGATCTCATTGAATAAAATCTTTAGACCCACCCTGGCTAGAAAAGGCTGGTAACCTGTAGATAACCCATCCCCATTAACCATAATAGCAAAAGATGGACGTTAATAAATAATATGTTAATTAATTGGTTACTTTTCAAATAGCCTAGGTCTTTAAGATTTTAATTCAAGCTTGTCATATAAATAAAAAAAAAAAAAGAAAAAAAACTATTTGTGTATAAATGTTCATTTTCATTTGTTTAACAAAGAATGTTAAAAAATAATCAAAATTAATACAGTGAACGAGCAGAAATTAAATATAGTAACATATTTATTATTAATCCTTACTTTCTGAAATATTTTACTGTAAAAACTTTGGCTATTTAACACGTTGTGAGCGGGACCCCAAATTCAAATTTCATGCTAATGGCGCAAAAAAAAATGTTTTTGTTTTCTTCATATTTTATTTCATTGAGAGATTTTATTTATCGGAAAAATAGAAAAAATAAAAATCTGGCTATTGTGTGAAGAAAAAAATTAAAGTGAATTAATTTAAAATACTTACGTGAAATCTAAGAAATCCAAAATACGAACTTTTTTGTATTGAAAAAATTGTAAGCTCAAGGCGCAACTCTGTTTCACACTTCTCGAACCTTTGTATAATGAATTCCATGAAGAAACGAAGTAGAAGCTAAGTGGTGGGGGCTAGTAAAAGGGCTCCAAGATGAGTAAAAGTGCGTAGGAAGGTTGCTCGCCGGCGGGCAATGCGCCTGGGGGGAAAGTGCTATTTGCCCGCTGGCGGACACCTTAGCACTCAACGTGTTAACAGTAAACATGTCCTAAGACATAGAAATCAGTTCAAAAACTCACCTGGTGGTCTCAGTAATATTAAACATGAGTTTATGAATTATTGGGTTGTAAAATAAGTTTGTAGCATTTTTACTGGTGATTTCAATAAAAACTTCAAATTCTTGTAAATATTTTTAATCAATTATATATGACCCATATTGATCTATTACATGTCTTTCAGGTAATTTTTTAATTCCGTCCTCACAGAACTTCTCAGATTTTTGCGCAATGAACTTCTCTATGTACGTTTTGCTGTCCTTGAGCGAATTAAAATGTTTCCCATTAGGAGAGTTTTGAAGGGCCTGAAATATGTGAAAATCTGTAGGGACAAGGTCATAAGGTGGGTGGGATCACATCCCAGCCAAATCATCTGTGCAGCTGATTTTCCTTTTCGGAAATAAAATATCATTAAATCACGAAAATGAATTTTTTCTGTAATCGTTGAATAATGGAAACATTACTAAACTGAAATGAGTGAAGAAAGTGAAACATTTTGCAATAGAGTGAAGAAAGTGAATTGCCTTCTTAATTAGTAATAAGTATAAATTAAAAAATAATTTGAAGTTGGAAATTAAATGCTTTTAAATGTTTCTTAACATTTTAAGAATTTATTTTAACAAAATAAATTGAAATGTGAATGAATTATTGGTGGAAATAATCAATATATTTTAAAATTTAAATATAATAATAATTACCTTCCTTGTTTATAACCTGCATTTGTTTATAACTACACTACTTCACAATCATCACTAGTTGTTTTATAACTATGCTTATAACCTTTCACAACCATGCTTATAACCTACCAACAACATACCATAATCTTCACAACATCCTAATTTTGTTCATATTCTGGTTAGATCTGATCATGTATTACACGATTACAGAAAAAATTTAATATTACACTCGTGACGAAAGTAGAATTTACAACTCTCGTGAAATTACCACACTCGCTTCGCTCGTGTGGGTAAACGTTTCACTCGAGTTGTAAAATGATCTACTTTCGTCACTTGTATAATAAATAACTATTTTTCTCTTCCATTTTGGGCAAGCGTACCACTTAAAGATAAGGAATATCGGTTGAAACTGTTGAATAAAAGCATGATTTTGTAAATACAGAGAGTATTAAATTAAAATATTGATAAACGCTATGAACTTATTTTACAACTTATAATATAATAATAGTTAGTTGTCTTCAAGTATAGTATGACAGTGTTTAGTTCCTAAAATTACAAAACTATATAAAATAGCAAAACCAAAGGAGTGTTTCACAATCTTCAAAAATTAGATGTATAAACTTCTATCATATTTTTATTATGAATAAATTGTAAGTTATAAAGGTAAAATACACTTTACAGAATAAATACTTGACAAAAGTCCAAATGATGCATTTTCTAAAAAAAGAAACAAAAGCTGCATTGGATTTTTCAAAGACAAAATGTCCTAATATTCACTATTTGTTCAAAGTCGCAAAATGAGTTATATAATTGTTGGAGAATCAATTTAAATCCTTTTAACCAATCAGTATTGAGTGAATTCATTTATTTTATTTTACAGTTGTGGTTATTTAAGCCAAATGCATTTTCATTGGATGTGAAATTTTCTGATGATGGTAAAAGAATTCTTGCTTCGAGAATGATGATACAAGCAGTAAACATAAGCGATGGAAACATGGAGAAAGACATGGTGAGAGATCTAAGGAGAATTGCTCGAGAGTCACCTCTCAATGTCACAGTCTTTCATCCATATTTTGTCTTCTTTGATCAGGTATAGCACACATTCTGATTACGTTCTTCTTATAAATAATTTCTGTGGATGACTTTTAGTCAGCTAATGATTAAACCATATTTGAAGGGAAACAATTAGTTTATTGTTTAATATATTTTTAGGTAGCAACTTTTTATTGTTCATAAATATAATAAAAAAAATTAACAGTACATCTAAATTTCCAAATTTAATTGTTATTATTTTTACCCTCTTTAATTTAGTCAAAAAACTAGCTAATAATTTATATGCCCTTTGAATTGTGTTTACAATTTTTGATTAAGCTATTTTTAATTATTTTTAATGTGGGACAACTTTTTATTTAGATATATACCTCAGTTTACTAGATTGTTTAATATCTTTAAAATTTTTTTAGGGAAAAAGTAGACTTTAATAAATAATTTAATTTAATTAATTCTTTACAAATTTACCAAAGGTTAATCATGATTCCAATGTTTTTTTTTTATAGTTCTTTCTGATTGCTTCATTCTTTATTTTATTTTCAGTGTAAAATTACCCAGGTTTGATCTAGAGAGAACTACTTATTAATAAAATGTATACTACCAAAATTTTGTACATTTACAAAGCAGGGACCTTCACCACTTGAGATAATTGGGTTAAAGGTTATGAAATGTCAGTTCCTATGGGGGAAATGAAAAGAAATAAAAAGATCCTTGTACAATATTATTTCCATTCAATATAATTTCTGTTAACTTCAATATATTTCTCCCAATATAAGAAAGTTTATTCATCCAATATTAAAAGAAAACCTTATGGTTTAGAATCAATGAATTTCATAAATGAAAAATTTAACTTGTATTTATTTTCGAATAATATTAAAATAATGTTGTTGTTTTTTGGAATAGTGACTCAAGTTAGCCATGCGAGTTAAAGCATTAGTCTTAATTTACTTGGTAAGCCTAGAATCGTTGATACAATTTCCTCCTGGGCAATAGTAATTTGTGCCTGGGGGCCAATGAAGGGAATGTTTGACATAACATGTTTTTCTAAAATGTCCTCCTGTACCAGTGAGCTGTAAGGCTCCTCTGGCAGTATCAAATATTGTACCGTCCCAGAACATGATGGTTTCCATTTCGTGTTCAACACTACATCACTGACAGTAGCTTATACCAAGCCTTCTCCAGTCTCTATAATATCAGTCTATGAAATACAACATTCGCCTCTGTGAATAAAACTGCTTACCAGTCTTCAACATTCCAATGTTAATGGTCTCTCATAAACATAAGCCTTAATGCTCGGAGTCATATTTTCAGCTGGTTTGTAGCTTGCCTAGACCCACTACTATCAGCCTCCTCCTGATAGTAGTAGTCAATATCATAAGATTTCTGGCATCACATATTAGGTATAGAGTTTTTGGAGCGGTTAAATTCCTCTGGCGTTACTTTTTTATGCAAATAAAATGATAATCAATGGGGCTGTGACCCTTGGACGTCCAGTTGTAGGCCTTCTTTGGACCTTAACTGCCTTTCTAAGCCATTTCAAAATTCTTGAAATGGAGTTGAAGTCAAATCAATTTGGCTGGTTGATAAACATTCCCTGGAAAGGGTGACAAGCAGGCATAACTTTAATGGTGCTTCCTCTGATATTCATATTCACTGTAATCACTAACTGTAAAAAACTCTAATGTGGTCATTATGCAAATTTAATTATAAATGAGGGTAAATGAACATTTGTAGAATTATAAATGAGAAACCTACCATAATTCTTCCCGTTACCCTTTTGACTTTCTGCATATAATTTATATAACCATTCTCTTTCTCTTACAATGTAACATATAATAACAAAGCATCTTCTTATCAATGTAACATATGGGAGCAGTATAACATAATAAAAAAACCAAAAATCTATAGATGTTCCAATAATTTTGGTTGGCAGTATATATTTTTCATTCATCCTAAATCCATCAATGTATTAATTTATTGATTTATTTAATCAATATATTTTTTAAATCAATTGTTTTTATTTTAATATTACTGCAGTTAATAATAAAATTATTACATTTTTTTTTCTGTTTTAGTTTGAGCTGGTGAAGCCGACATCAATACAGTCAATGATTGTTGGTGCACTTATAATGATGTTGATATCTTTCATCTTTATCCCTAATGTGCTATGTTCTCTCTGGGTTGCATTCTGCATTATTTCAATTGAACTTGGAGTAGCTGGATATATGGCTCTTTGGGATGTTAACCTTGATTCAATATCCATGATAAATCTCATCATGTGCATTGGATTTTCAGTAGATTTCACAGCACATATTTGCTACGCTTACATGTCATCAAAAGCTGAAACTCCTAAGGAAAAAATTGAAGAATCCTTGTACGCTTTAGGTCTACCAATCTTCCAAGGCGCCGCTTCAACCATTCTTGGAGTGATAGCACTTATTCTTGCACAGAGTTACATATTCCTCGTATTCTTTAAAATGATTTTCTTGGTTATATTATTTGGTGCTTTACATGGGATGTTCCTCCTTCCAGTCCTTCTTTCACTTTTCGGACCTGGGAGTTGCAAAAAAAAAACTAAAGTTCAAGTCGAAAAGTTCCCACATCCATACTCCATCCCTCATCCACAGTTCCGAAAGCACCCTTCCTTCGAAGCAGATCTCAGAGGCAAATTTGTCGAGAAAGACCTTGGTCTGGGAACTTCTGGAGAAGATTCGAGTGAATCTAGTTCGAGTAAGTCAGAGAGGCAAAGGATCGAAGAAGAAGAAGAACAAAGGAGGAGGTACCTCGAGGGTTGGAGGAGATCCCATGTTAGATCTCAGTCATATCACAATGGTGGATACTTGAGCGATGAAGAGATGCGAGTATGGTCCAACAGGGGATCCTATCCACCCGCCAATCGGTATGCATGACACACAAGTTCATTGTAAACTGAGACAATGTAAATACTTACAAAAGGGGGTCCATCGAAGGTCAATACAAATATTGGAAGAATATTAAAAACAGTAGTAAAAGTTACAAGTAGTTGACATAACTTTTAAAAGTATGTCCAATGAGTTAATATGGTTTAACTATTTATTGCATGTGTAGATGTTTAGAAGAATTTACAGTATTCTATAATTCCTTTTGATGTTAAACTTCAGTGAAATTCCTCTAGCATTGCTCTTAAAATTAGTGAATACATTCTTTGTATTTTCTGTGCTTTAGTCTATGTATGGTACTTTTCCCAAAATAAATGTTGTTCCACTGTAATATTAGATAGATTAGTGATAATCGGTGTCGTAGAATTGACTTATATTTCTTGACCTTAAATGTTTGTGAAACTTCTTAGACAGATTGATGCCCCTTTTCAGTTGTAAATAGATGTTTAAATGCCGACTATCTAATTATGTTTTTTTTTTTTTTTTTAAATTAGAATTTTACATAGAGACTGTATATAGTTTTTGTACATCACCAATTATAAGTTATTAGTTTATTGTTGTTATGAATGTTTACCAAGTCTTTTAATTTATTTTGTAAAGACTAATGAGGAAGTGAGATAATTTATCCAAATTGCTCAATTACAGGAGTTTTTTTTGTATTTTCAGGTTGTGTGTATGATTTGCTTTTATTTAAACTTACTCATCCTGTTGATTAAACTGTGATTATAGGTTTCATTATGCTATACAATAAGTATTATGTAATATTATTTTTTAAGATGAGAAAGTAATGACTAAGGAGACGGAAATATTGCATTTAGAAACTATTAGTTTGTAATATATTTTTGAAACTATTATATTTTTAGCCTCTGTAGTGAATGAGTATTTTGACAATCAAATATTTTTATATTATTTTCTCAGTTCCAATAGTTCATGATAGAACATTGAATTGTAATGAAAGTCTGGATATTTTTAATTTAGAATAAATTATGTATTTACTTATATATATGTATATTTTTTATTCGGTTTATAACATCCTGTTTCTTTTCTTTATTATGACACCATTTGGAAGTATAATTTTGCATGATTGGTTGTATTATTTTAATTAAGTTCATTTCTCGAGTTGAGGAATGTCAATACCATTGAAAATGTCTAAACAATTTCTTCATTGTGGGGTTAAGGGGGAGGGCGTATCAGAACCCGGGGAGGTTTTAATAGAACCCCCACTTCTTCTCATGTAATTTTCAATTAGAACATAGAATTCACCATCATTGTGGTAATGTAGTAGCTGGGAAAAGTGACAAACTTTCCTTCACTCCACCTTCCTAAGATGATGTCAATTTACATGCTCAATAAATATTGCAAATAACTAGTCTAGTTTATTTTTAGGATACAATAGTTGGAATACACCGTTTTTAAATGTTAGAATTTATTAATAACTAGCTGTAGGATAGAAATTGGTGCTCCTAGATACACAAAATCATCTTGCCATACACAAAAGCCCTGTAAGATGAACAGGAAAAGTGCTGCCATTCATTTATATCTAAGCATATGATATAATAATGGTTTTCCATTGAAATATAAATATTGGATAATTGGCAGCACTGAATAATCCATTTATTGCCTTCAAATTACTCATATTTACAGTTTTGAGCATAATGCGTAGAATGTTTATTGGATAAATATTGCCAAATTTATAATCGTTCTTGGGATCAAATAAATCTAGTTTCCTGTCAAAATAAAACGATTGTATCATCTTAGTCTAGGAGAAAACATGATAAAAGTTTGTTCAGGCATCATGATGCATTACATATATCAGGGATTCCCAAACTATTTATGGCAAAAGACCCCTCTTCCAAATGAACTGATACCTCAGACCCCCCAAAGCATAATTACTTTAAAATTCCTGCCTCTAGTTTTTTCCCCCCCTACTATTACGAAATATTTACCAATTTAAAAACTTTGCCATTGGTAAGTCAGTAAACTTGACAATTTCTCATCAAAATTTAACAAGACATGAAATTTAGTAAATATCAAGTGTAATTAATAGTTACTAATATGAATTACGTAAAAAATACTTTAATAGATAATTATTTTTGGTAAAAAACCTGCAAAGATAAAAAAAATCAGTGTAATGGTTGAACCTGGTGACTTTCTACCACTCCAATTAAATCTAGTTCAATATTGGTGAGTTTCAGCATTAAATTTCCTCATTCTTTGATTTTTAAACGGTTTCTTAGTTTTGTCAAAATGTTTGTAACCACACTGAAGCCTTTTTCGACTAGGTGTGATGAAGGAAAAGCGATAAGGTATTTTTCAGCAATGTTCCACAATGCAGGACACTGTGTTTCAATGTTGCGCTTGCAACCGGAACTGATAGTCCTGGTTGAACTTCTGGTTAAGGTCCTCGTCTGTGCTGATAGTGATCAACTCTTCTTGCATTATCACATTGGCTTCTTCCATGGCTGTGATATTGTACGGATTTATTATTCTTTGAGAAATTTGTAAATTTAAGTGATCTTCAAACCTCTTAGTAAAATCCTTGTGTAATGCGTCCAAGTGAGTGGCATATGTTAAAATAACATCGTCTTGAAGCATTTCAGATAATTTTGACAAATGCAGAAACTGTGAATATTCTTTTCTGCTTAAATGTTGTTTATAAAGGACAAATTTACACCCGATATTATTGTAAAGGAATTCTTTATAATTTATTCTTACAAAAGGAAGTCTCTTTATGATATCACGTGCGGGTAGTGCAATACATTTTTGAGGACCTCCAGTTTGATAAAAGAAGCTGCTCTCCAATTGTGTGGTGTTTCAAGGAATTTGCTATTAGTAAAGATATATTATAGGCTGCTCGGAAACCATCATTGTCATTGATATATGATGATGCAGAGAGATTTAAATATTTGTTTGTCATATATTCTTCATAGTTTAGTGGCAAGGGTCACCAATAAGTCACTTTTCTTTCTATGCAAACTTTATTCAAAATTGTCCTGCATGTTTCATGACTTATATACCACCACTTAGGGACCATTCATTTTCAACAAATAATAACATTAATTTTTAAAAGCCCAATGATAATTCATTGCTATATTGCTATATTAACACATTAATAATTGAGTACTAAAATAATATATTTATTAAATTTAATTACATATTGCTTACTTAAAGTTCTGAAGTGCTTGTCCCCTGATTCGTTGAAACTGTCCTCCTGCAATGGGGAGGTGATCCTTGCCATTAAACTATGAAGATTATATAAGAAGAAGAAGAAGTATATGTGTTTGTTAGATGAACCACTGCAAATCCCACCCCATGTATTTGTGTAGTGAACTTTCATAAAATCAGTCTTGCTCTATTTCTTGACAGGGTGAAATTTTGACTACCAGATGCCAAGTAAAACATCATTCATGTGGAGAATTTTTTAAGTATTAAGGCGATGAATATTGTCAATCTTCGTTCAGTAATAATTAACTTCTTCTAACTTGTTTGAATTTTACTCAAAACATATCTCGCCTGTACCTTTGTTAATTTTGGTTTGTCAAGAAAAATGAAATGGACAAGTTGTGTTTCTAATATATTTTTGAGTATTAAAAATCTGTTTTCATTTATGACTTTGTTTACTACCACAGGCAAGAGTGGGGTTTTTACTACAAAGTCAAATCATAAATTGATTAATATCCTTGATATAAAGTTTTATCAACCAAAATATTTGTATTAAATTTTATTTAGAATATTTTTTCCTAGTGGAATGCAATGGAAAGTGATTTTTTAATGTAAAATTAAAAATTGCTGCCTCCAACTTCTGGTTCCCACCTCATACTTCATTGAGAATGCATCTATGGAATTACACATTTCTAGTGGTTATCATAATTCATCAGAATTTTCGTATTATTTCAACACTTCACTACTTCCCTGTTCCAAGTTACTGATAAAAAAGGACATTTTTGTTAGTCTCTGGTAAAAAGGAAGGTATCAGTTATTGCTCAAATTAAACAATTCTTTATATTTTTATTCCAAACTCAAAAATGTGTTACAGAACTGATATATATATAAAAGTCGTGTGAACTAGGCCAATTTTCCTTTTCCTGGACTCAAATTTGTATCTCACTTTCTATTCTATATCTCTAACAGTAAAAATCCTATGAAAGCAAGGATTGAAATTTTAATTGGCTGTGCACATTTATGGATTTAATAGTTTAATATGAAAATCAGGGTGGCTATGACTGGGGTTATGAAGAAAGTTAGAAACTAGTTTTCAAAAATGACTTTATAATATTTTTTTATTAATTAAACCTAATAGTTTCAAAAGAAAAACCCACAACTAATTTTTTTAAACTTTTAATTAAATTTTAATTAATTTATTTATTAAATGCATGACAAGCACCCGAGTGTGTTTTCATTTTTAGCCTGTTGATAAAGTTCAGGAAACAGTGGTTGAAATGTTGTAACAAATATTACTACCACACAACTGCTTTTATTTAAAACATAAGTAATTTCCAAAAATAGGAAATTCTAGAAATACTCTACATTGAAATTAGAGGTAGTGATGATGAAAGACAAGCTCAGTATCATATCAAATTCCATGTTATTCTTTATTGGAAATTTTTGATCCGCCATGATACTGATTTCTATGAATCATTTTGCATAACTAAGAAAATGCCATAAGTAAATTGTAGTATGAATAAGCTGAATTCATAACCTGTAACAGAAACCACAATTATTCACACAAATACATATGCTTCTCTAAATTATTTTTTTTAAGGGAGTTCTTAATATCTGTATTCTGAATTTCTAAAATTACAATTTTTTGTATAATTTGCATTAGTTTATTGGAGATATGGGGCTCAGGTTAGCAATGTCAGTTAAGATGTTGGTCATAATCTCTCATGGACATGGTAAACCTAGGCATGTTCGAGTCTCGCCTGGGCAATAGGAATTTATTTAGTAATGAACTCACTAAATAAAATCCTTAACACACCTTGGCTAGAAAAGGGTGGTAACCTACAGATAACCCATCCCAATTAGCTGTAGTAGCACAAAGTGAATGTTAGTAAATAAATAAAAGAAGTGTAAAATTGGAATTAATTTTAGCGCATAAATCTTTCTTATGGCAACAAATATTGTTACATTATTTCTCATCAAAGGTAGAGGAAACTTGTTCTGGCTCCATAAGTTTCCTGTAACCTAGAAATGAAAACCTGTCACTTTGGCTACATCCACAAATATAGTATTCACAGTAATGGTCGGATTAATCCAAAATTCTGTATACATGTTATGTGTGCTGTGTAGTTCAGGGACCAAATGATCTTGTGGGTCTATTTGAAAATAAATATTACATTAATAGTAAAACTTAATCCTTTTATATAAGATATAACAAGATGTGCTCATCATGAGTTTGCAGAATATAGTTTAATTATTCTAGGAATGCATAACTGTAAACTCATAAATAAAGCAAGCAATATTTGTGATGTATTCCTAAGAATATTATTTTAAAGCCAAAGTTAATATTATTTTTTTCATATCTACAGTCATTTTTTGAATACAAAAATAATGTTTCTTGTCTTAGTTGTTACTACTTTGGCCGTTATAAAATAAATATATTTTGTAAAAGTGTAATGAATCTTGTTGGCTGAAAAAATATTGAAGAGCGGCAGGGCCAAAAGATGGCCACACCTTGCATAGTTTTTGATGAAATTCTGATAACCTGTAAATTATGGGTGCATACAGTTTATAAGAGTTGCCAGTTATTGACCGAAAAGATTCAACTGGTACTGCAAGATTGCTAGTATGATTTTCACTCAATATACTCGGTAAGAATTTATATCTTCACCGTCAAGCAGATCGAAGAAATATTAGAGAATGATGTTGATTTGCAACAACTCTTTTATTCTCTTTCAGTTGTGTTTTGGTAATTTAGACATAATAAAATTATTAGAGACATTGCATTTGATGGGAATTCCAAGCAAGCTTGTCAGATTTACTGGAATGGCACTGGAAAGGAATTGATGGGTCTCAGATTGCTTAGGCTTTACTATGTTTTAAGGCAAGGAGAACAGTGGCAGTCCAAAAAAAAGTCCATCGTGCAGGGATTGTGTAAACTAAGCAGATTTCCCACGCACTGAAATGACACACTAGTAATGTAGGGGGAAAATATAGATGTAGTCTTCCTGCATTAAATTTTTTCATTTGACGACTGATTTCACCATAACAGTGGCACCTTCAGGCTAAAATACATAATTATGAACAATTTAAGTTCAACAATATACACATGTTTTACATAAGAACATTTATAAGATTGGTTCTATACAATGTTTTGATCCCACTCATATTAACGAAGATATTTCGAAATCCCCCCCTCCTACTAGTTTTATTTCAGTCATAAATGAACTTGGTCTTGAGTTTCATATAACATTTAAATATAGAGTTTGATAACGATCATACCAAAATTGTGTCTGCTAGAGTTATGTTTATATATTAGCAGATTTCCCTGTTAGTATATCTGCTAAAATCTCGATGAGACATATATAAGAGGCTCCCACTCAGCACTGAGCTGATGTTTCTTTGTTCAGTACAAATTTGCTGCGGGACGCAGTGGACAAATTTTCAGGAGTGGCTAGACATATTAGAGGCTGAGAATTATAACATTTGTTATTGTCTGAAGCTCAGACGATGAACTCATGCCTTCTCCTCCCCTGACCCTTCCCCGACACCTGCTCTGGTATCTGCTTTTCCAGGGAGAGGTCAGTACTCATCGCTTAGGTTGCAACTGCTTTCTTCCCCGCACCTCGGACTGACGGCCCTTTCATTGTCACTGCGTCTTGCTGAAGACCTGTGAAGCTCTTACTAGGGCGAATAAGGGAGAGAAGATTAGATGGCGGCATCAGGTGCCATGCAAAAATGCGGAAAATCTATTTACTCCTTCAGCTTCATAGAATTTTCATTTCTGGTAGTCCTTAAGGGAAATCAGCTATTGAGGTCGTACTCATGACGCGAGTTACGAAAAATTTCTTCAAATGTCCATCGATCCTACCCAGAAAATGACGAAAATGAGGTCCGTTCAAAATTATTTTTATATATATATATATATATATATATATATATATATATATATATATATATATATATTTGTCTGTTAACGCTCTAGCGGTCGCAATTTTTGTTTCATCGTTACCAAACTCGGAATTTAATCGTTTTATGTAAAAAGGAAGATCAAGTTCGTTAATGGCTGAAATCGGACCAGTGGAAGGGGGGTTTAGAGGGGGGGATTTTTGAAAATCGAAATATCTCTGTTATTATGCGTCGGATCGAAAAATTGTATAGAATCAATCTTATTGCAAATTAAATTTACTATAAATATTGTTCTATACATTTATTCTCCATCTTGAATATTGTTGCGAAAATTAAATAGATGAATAATCCTTCAGAGAGAGAGAGAGAGTCGCGTATTTGGAAAGTGTGACGTAGATGAAAGAGACCGAAAGAATGTTCTAGGTCTGACCAGTACCTTCCAGACAGACGTCGAATGAACTAGACAATTCCCCTTTGATGTATGCCGCCTCCCTATAAAAAGGAGCTCGGGCCAGCCGTGAGTCAGTTTTATTCTCTCCTGTCTTGATGTTCACATCAGTGCTACAGTGCGACTTAGTACAGTGCGGTAAAGTGTTTTTATAAGAAGAACAGTGTTGTGCCGTGACTGTAAGTAACAGTTTAGTGCCGTATTTAAGACAGTGCAGTACCGCGACGTAAAGGACAGTGCAGTGCCGCGAAATAGAAGACAGTGCAGTGCTTCGAAGCAAAGGACAGTGCAGTGCCGTCTTTCTGTGAATTGGTTTAGAGATTCGTTACTTAGTAATTAGTAAGCAGATTTGTCTATTATAAAACTTCACGTGGGAAATCTGCTTAGTTTACGCAGCCCCTGCGTGACGGAGTTTTTTCTATTAAGTTTATTGTGGTGAGGCTTAAGGTGGAGTTATGGTTCAAGCTAAACATGATTTACCATATTCGCCAGATAGGACCCAAAATTGATTTAGCATTGATATTTAAAATACAGTTCCTTTAAAAAAATAAATTTAGTTAATTACATTTGCGAATGTGTCTAAATTAGCATTGACCATTCCGAATCCTGATAAACCTAAAGGCCTCATAGTCACTTCTTGAAATATTGCCACTTTTTTCTTCATAGATTTGGTTGTGTGATACCATTTTGTACTGTACATCTTGAAGCGTAGCTCTTCATTCTGAAAGTACCATTAAAATTAATAAATTTGCATTAAACGGATGGTTTTACTGTTATTAATTTGTTTTCTGTGTTAGGTTATTATTATTATTATTTATTAACGTCCACTTTTTGCAACTTAGGCTAATTGGGACGGGTTATCTACAGGTTACCACCCTTTTCTAGCCTGGGTGGGATTTTAGGATGTTATTTAATGAATTTCGTCACTAAATAATATCCTTTGCCCAGGCGAGAATCGAACTCGCCACTCTAGGTTTACCATGTGAGATAAAGGTCAACGCTTTAACTCGCGTGGCTAACCTGATGATTCAGCTGTCTTGATGGTCACGTCAGTGCGACTTAGTGCAGTGCGGTAAAGTGTTTTTATAAGAACAGTGTTGTGCCGTGACTCTGTGAGTAACATTATAGTGCCGTTTTTAAGACAGTGCAGTGCCGTCTTTTTGTGAAGTTCATTGCTCGCGAGTGAATTATTGGTCGGGGTAATCTAAAGAACAGTGAAGCTATCAGTGCATACTGTGAGTAGTAGTTAAGAATAATAAACTAAGTGTGTAGTGCATTGTCAAATAAATTGTGCAGTGATAAAAACTGTGAAACTTGTATGTGTTAAATTTTCCAATCCAAAAGAACTCTTATTAACAACGTTTATTACTGGTTTTGGTAATAAAACGTAACAATATATATATACCAGGCCTGCTCACCCATCAACCAGTCTTTTCACTCCTGTCATCCGCTCAGTTTATATGCTCTTGTGCGCCGTTTTCTATCATTTTACATAATTGTACCAAACTTTGTATTTTTATGTATTATTTAAAATAAACCTTTTTAAAAAGAGGTTTATTGCGAAAGACTCGCGTTAACTAAAACATCAACAAACGATGATTTAGAGCCCCTAACCTGACTGGCATTGCATTCATAGCTCACCTGATATTGGGTAGCGTCTTCCTCATTGCTGCACATGCTTCCCTCCTCACAGGAGGCAGCTCCCTTCTCGTCCCATGTCTCGGAGGCCTGCAAACTTAGTCCAAGTGGTCGGGCGTGAACACTTGCAGCATGCCTTCCCTAGGGCTGGGCAGCTCATCCTGACGACCGTAGACCACTTGTAGCATTTCTGCTGCTTACTCTTATTTCGGTTCTGGTTCATCTGATGAGCGTCATAGCCACCAGACGATATGATCTTCACGCTTTCCTTTGCTAGCTCAAATGGCATACAGAATGCTACAATCATCTCAAGCGGGTCTCTCAAAAGCTTCTCTTGAACAACTTCAGAGTTTACGTCAATGATTATCTGGGCTTCAAGTAGCTTTTCCTCTTGGTTCTCAAAGTCACAGTACTTAGCCAAGCCATTTAAATCAGCATAAAGCGTTTCAAATGATTCTTCACTCTTATGTTTACATGATATATATATATATATATATATATATATATATATATATATATATATATATATATATATACATCCATTAATATGACGACAAGATCTGTTTCGCCACCGAGGGAGAACAAACGGACGAATAACGCCAAATCTCAAGAGACACCGTTAAACTAGAACGAGCTAGCACTGAGGAGCATTTTATGTGAAGAGCAATGTTGTGCCGTGACTCTGTAAAGAGCAGTATAGTGGCGTGTTTAAGACAGTGCAGTACTGTATTTTTGTGAACTTCAGTGATCGTGAGTGCGTAGGACTGTGTAATAACAAGAACAGTGAAGCTATCAGTGCATACTGTGAGTAGTAGTTAAGAATAATAAACTAAGTCTGTAGTGCATTGTTAAATAAATTGTGCAGTGATAAAAACTCTGAAGCTTGTGTGTGTTTGATTTTGTAACGAAAAGAACTCTACTAAACAACGTTTGTTGCAGAATTTGTAATAAAAGTAACAATATTATAAATGGTCCTTAATTAAAAAATATGGTATGTACTAAAAAACCAATAGATTTCCCCTAGCCATTGAAAAAAGGATACTCCATAACATTTATATCTTATTAATACTCACTCACACTCACACACACACACACACATACACACACATATATATATAAATAATAATCACTAATCACAAACAAAACCGTTAACTTTTCCGGAGAATCGGACTGCTCTAGGTAAACCACTACAAAGCTACAAAAATATAATATAAATAAAACAAAATAAATATTTAATTCCTTCATTGGTTCTCGATGCTTCTGTATAATCGTGTCCATGTGTTTGTTGCGGAATTCGATCAAGCCCGCCGGATATGTGTCGCTTCGTGGATATCATGGATTCCGCAAGTCAATCTAGCGTTTCCTTCCGTCATCTACGGTAGCTTGTTAAGCTTTGGCTATCTCAGGGACACACCTTGTATCCAGCTCACCTAGATTTGCCTGAGACGGCCAACCGGACCGCAAAACGCCGTCTAGGACATCCCCTAGATAGGTTATATGCTGATTTGGCCTTTTTTGCTTGACACAATAACCAATAATGTTACCTCGCGGAAGTGATAACCCCTAGTGTTACCTTTCTGAAGTCGAGCAGCGGAATAGACATCGTAGTTATTGTATATCACACCCCCAACATACATTATTGTATTATGATGAAATATATGTTTTTATACATTTAAATAAAAATACTATTTGAACACTTACATTTTGTTGTGAACTGACCAACATTATGAGTTGAAGGAGCGAAGCAGATTTGATCTTGTTGCTTCTTCATGAATTCTATCATGAAAGCATGCCGGAATAAACATATCCGTGTGAGTTTTGGACAAGTGGAATACTCCGAAGCGCGATATACTCTAACGGAAAAAGACTTAAGCTGACAGTGAGTTACATGTTGGATTTGGAGACATTTCATGTAGAATGAGTTTATTTGTTAAGAATTTTGTTAATATAATTATTGTATTCGTAAAATTGATTTTCTAGCTTAATATTACAGTTACAAATTCTGAATGAAAACATTTATCAATCGGGTTTCTAAGAAAGTCCTCAATTTCGAAAACTTACCAGATCCGTGACTCGCTGCCCTAATACTGAGAGGATAGCCATGAAGCCAAGTTCAGTAACTGCTAACCATGTAGATGTAAGAAGTGTGCCAGGCAGTGAAGTGCCCTGTAAAAGTAAGCTACAATTAGTTGACACCAAGATCGGTGAGGAGGGGTCAACTCTTATTTATCAAGCGAAGACATTGTAAGGTCAACGTGGGAACTGGGGTTTAGATAGCAATAAACAAACATGATTCAGGTTATGTAAAACTCGATGTACCAGATAATACCACGTTTGGCAAAAGCAGCTAAGTAGTATAAAAAAGGGGTTTCTGGCACACTTTTCAAAATACCCTAAATCCCCCAAAAAATACGAACGTACTAATTTTACTAATTTTTCAAATAATCACTAAAAATCCATTAAAACATTGATTTTTTCATAATTTACTAAAAATATATATAAAAAAATCTACGAAAATATATAAAAATAACTAAAATTTTATGATCTATTTATCTAAATCCTCCAAAAAATGCTAACGACCCAAAATACCCCAAATCCTCCTAAAAATACTAACGACCAAAAATACCCCAAATCCTCTGAAAAATGCTAACGACCGAAAATACCCCAAATCCTCTAAAAAATGCTAACGACCGAAAATACCCCAAATCCTCTAAAAAATGCTAACGACCGAAAATACCCCAAATCCTCTAAAAAATGCTAACGACCGAAAATACCCCAAATCCTCTAAAAAATGCTAACGACCGAAAATACCCCAAATCCTCCTAAAAATGCTAACGACCAAAAATACCCCAAATCCTCCTAAAAATGCTAACGACCAAAAATACCCCAAAACCTCCTAAAAATGCTAACGTCCAAAAATGCCCCAAATCCTCTTAAAAAGGCTTTTTTGGGGGATTTGGGGTATTTTTGGTCGTTAGCATTTTTTGGAGGATTTAGGGTATTTTTGGTCGTTAGCATTTTTTGGAGGATTTAGATAAATAGATCATAAAATTTTAGTTATTTTTATATATTTTCGTAGATTTTTTTATATATATTTTTAATAAATTATAAAGATAATCAATGTTTTTATCAATTTTTAGAGATTATTTGAGAAATTAATGAAATTAGTACGTGATCATTTTTATGGGGATTTAGGGAATTTTGAAAAGTGTACCAGAAACCCCCTTTTTATACTACTCAGCTACTTGGGTACGAAGGCAAGTACGTCAACAGGATCAAGAGAAGAGTAGAAACAAATTGTGAATACGGTGAAACCTGGAACATGTACTATTCCATTGCACACTTTATTTAAGCAGAAGAATTAAATTAACAAGAGAGTATTCTTTGCTTAATTGGTCTCTCTCTCCAGCTTGAGAGAGAGGGGGAAGGGGAGAGAGAGAGATGTACACGAAATATGTAAAAAAAAAAATTAAATAATGTTAATTAGGGTTTAATTGGAAGACCACCTGCAAAGAAGACTATAACATTGTCTAAGTAAATTTATTTCACCGATAATTTATCTTCAGAGTGCAATATTATTTCTTCTAAAACTCCAACCGTATTGAAGAATAATACATTGAATACCAAACATTGAAGACGAAGATTATATTTCTTCATTTCAGCAATCAGTCTTTTTCATCTACAATTGCAAGTATTTAATAATTTCATAGGAGCCGAAAGTTTATAGTTTCCTATTTTCTGAAGATACATTTTTATTCATTGCTCATTACAACCAATTATATGTTATTAATATTAACATAGCGTGTTAATGGACAACAGGTTCATGGCGATAACTAATGTCCCTAACATATAAGCCAATCCAAAGGCCATGCTGCAAGAGTTTGACTACTATCAGCCCACCTGGAATGGAAGCAGAAAATAAAAAAAAAAATGATCTGCTACTTAAGTAATTAATTGTTTAATATTCCTGTAGAATAAAATAAAAATTAATATATAACATAAATGTATGATTGAACAAGGCTCAAAGGATATCTTCATACACCAACAAAGAAAATGTACTCAACATAGCATTTATACCAATATATAAAAGCCCGTAACGCAGAAACCACATAAAATGTGCAGAACTCCCAACAATAAGCAAGAAAACAAGAAAGCACGAATAACTCGCTAAATATTTGAGTCACAAAAATATTTATAAAATAACAACTGTAGAGCAGCAATAGTTTCAGAAAATTGATTCTATAACATTTTTCGACACGACTCATAATACCGGAAATATTTTGAATTTTCGAATCCTCTCCTTATTTCAAGTCCGATTTCAGCCATTAACAATTATGAACTTAAATATTATATGAAACGGTTAAATATCAAGAAAAATATTGCGCATAGTGTAAAATAAGGAATACTCCTCTTGCTATCTCAACAAGTAACCTTTACTAACTGAACTCTCATAATAAACGAAAATATTGTTACGTTTATTACAAAAACAGTAATATACTTACTTTATTAGAGTTCTTTTGGATTGCAAAATTAAACACAGGCTTTAGAGTTTTTAACAATGCACTACACACTTGGTTAATTATTCTTAATTACTACTCACAGTACGCACTGGTCTTTACTGTTCTTTTTATTGCACTGCCCAATAACTCACGATCACTGAAGTTCACAAAAACACGGCTCTACACTACACAACACTGTTCTTCACATAAAAGTCCGTCTCATATATATATGTCTGTTAACGCTCTAGCGGTCGCAATCGTTGTTTGATCGTTACGAAACTCGATATTTAACCGTTTTATGTAAAAAGACAGATCCAGTTTGTTAATGGCTGAAATCGGACTAGAGGGAGAGGGGGTTTATAGGGGGGATTTTCGAAAATTCAAAATATCTCCGTTTTTATGCATCGGATCGAAAAATTGTATAGAATCAATCTAATTGAAAATTAAATTTACCATAAATATTGTTATATACATTTATTCTCTATCTTGAATATTAACCGAGATATTTGCATTTTTATGAAGTCTGTGAGGCATGTGGTCGGGTATAGTTCGGATTAGGTCGGCCATTTTTGTAACCGCTCGGCTCAGGTGGAAGCTTCTTCTAATCTTACCTGTCGTTTCTAACCTTACATTACCTTCCTTACTTTGCGAGATTTATATAAATACTTTCTGTTCATCCACCCCCCCCCTTCTTTAGTTCTTGGACTACTAAAATTTGAGTTATTAAAATATAAATTATTCTTAAAATTCAGAAGCCATTTCAGTTGGGAATTTATTTTAATTAACTGAAAGATTTCTCATTACCGTTTGTATTTAATCACGGTGGTGTTGTGTTACCAGTATGCAGATTTCTCTATTGTATAACTTCACATGGGAAATCTGCTTAGTTTACGCAGCCCCTGCGTGACGGACTTTAACAATTATTTTTTATCCGAGATCCAGTAGGGAATTAGATGATGGTTGGGAGACAGAGTGGCCTGCCATGGTTGTCCCGACAGTTCCCCTTCTACTGAACACTCTGTTGTTCTATTTTAAGGGGGTGTTGTGCGTTGATAAGGGGGTAAATAGAACTAGGTTGTGGGTTACCCGGCAATTGGAAGTACTTAAAGTAGGCCCTAGACTATCAAGCGGCTTGATCAAATGCTTGAGCAAATTGATTGTATCAAGCGTGATTGATAGTTTAGAAACCCGTTTGACGCTTGAGGCAAGCATTGACGGTGATTGATAAAAAGTTTGAATGACTCAAGCGGATGGTCAAGCTGCTTGATAGTCTAGGGGAATTTTCATCAAGCATTGCATCAGTCAAGAGGTGGAAGGCATGGTGTCTACTTCGGAATGTGAGGTTCCCGAAAACTCGGAGCTGGAGTACATCAGTTTATTGATTGATTTATATCGTGATTGTCCGGAATTGTGGAAAGTGAAGAGTAAAGATTATTTTAATAGAAATAAAAAAAGTGCGGCGCTAGGAAAAATCGTGGTGGCATTGAAAAAGATAAAACCCGATTTCAGTGTGAAACAATTGAAACAAAAAAATTAATGTTCTCAGAACAAACTTCAAAAGGGAGTTCAAGGCCATCGAGGTTAAAAAATTGCCAGGGACGTCTACAGACGACATCCCTGAACCTTCGCTTTGGTATTACAATGACATGCACTTCATAAAAGACCAATTGGAAATCGCACAATCCGAAACTTCTGAGGTAAGAATTTTATTTTATTTTTTTACAGTATTTATAATTATTGTATATCACGAGTAATGTTACTTATTCATCTACATTACACAAGGCAATTGTTTTGCCATGGAACTGACCCAGACGTGTTGAAAAATTTGCAGAAGTCATCCCTTATTCTTTTTGCATCTACTGTAGAATTGGCTCTGGTTCTTTGAAGTTGTGCCATCTCTTGAATGTCTTGCCTCCATGACCCAGGTTCCACAGCACCAGTCACTATATCGTCTCTACCAATATCCTGAGGTTGCAAATACTTGGCTCTGTTCTTTGAGCACAAGTAGTTGTGCAAATGGGAACATGCCATTACAATTTTCATAGCTTTCGATGGTTCAAATTTAATGGCATTTTGAAATATTTTGAATCTCTTCGTTGATATACCAAATGCATTTTCAACAACTCTTCTGGCTCGGGAGAGTCTGTAGCTGAAAATCCTTTTCTCGTTCGTCAAAACAGCTCTGTTGTGGGGCTTCATGAATTGAGGGAGAAGTTGGAATGCTTCATCTCCTATGAAGACATACGGAAATTTTTCATTAGGAGTGTCTGTTAACTCACGAGGATGACTCATGTCAAGCTAGTTCTGAGTCAACTTGCGCCAAAATAATGTGGCCTTCAACACACCGTCACTCGGCCATTTGCTCCCACATCAACCATCAGAAATTTATAATTTGCATCAACAATTGCCATAAGCACAATGCTGAAAGAACTTTTGTAGTTGTAATAGTGAGACCCAGAATGGCGAGGTTTTTGGATTGATACGTGTTTACCATCAACGCTCCCCAAGCAGTTGGGGAAATTCCACTATTCTTCGAATTCCTGAGCAACCTGTTTCCATCCATCCTGCGATTTTGGAACTAGAAGAGAAACAAAAAACGAAACTTGCATTATAACTCTTACATGAATAATTAACACTTATTGTAAATAGAAATTTATTAATTATTAAATTGCTGTTGTGCTTAAATTTTGTAAGCTTTCATTTACTGCTTGTAAGCTTTTTTGTTACAGCAACCAACTCCGGATGAAGACTCGCAATCACAACTCAATTCCGAAAGTGTAAGGTCTCCTTCTGACGTAGTTACATTCCTAACTCTCAAACGAGCCATCCCTGTAAAGACGGGCAAAAAAAGGAAAGGTGAGCTAAATAGCACTGATCAATTAGTGGGTCTAGCGACTGAATATTTCAAGCGACCTGAGACTGAAGAAGATATTCTGGCTAAGGGATGGGCTATGAAATTAAAAAAGTTAACTCCAGACCAACGACGCTTCGCCGAAAAAATCATAAATGCCGCGCCTTTTGTAGCAGAAATGGGCAACTTGACAAGGGAAGGAGTGTCAAAGCCACCTTACTCGTTGGTCACCCTCACTACCTTCATCGTCATCTTCTTCAATGAATAGTTGGCAAAGGTACCCCAACCCGGCGCAGCCGCTGTACACTTCGCATCCAAGTGAAAGCCCTTCATACCCAGGACAACACCATGAAACGTCTGATGAAGATAATGCTGCTAAGTTCTTCTTCTCATTTACCTCAATGTGAACTTGTGCCCCTAATCTTTTCAGTTCAGCAATAATGTACATTACCTGTGCGATATCAGTATTATTTGTAAAGTGTAATTAATTGTAATTTTTTTTCTTTTCTTAAAATATAAAGAGATTTAGTTTGGCAATAATTTCTTACCTGGATGGTTTTCCTTCAACGCCTTGATAATTGCAGAGCAAGTTTCCATTATAATGAGCTCCAGAGCCTGCGGAGCAATAGCACACGTGAATTTCAGATCTTCTAAGTCCAGATGCTAGGTACCTCAACGTGACAGACAATCTCTGACTTGCAGGAATCGCCTCACGCATTTTTGTGTCCTTCTTCTCGATGTCTTGGCGGACTAAATCAAGTAGATTATCGAAACTTTCTTGGTCCATGCGTAGAAAGTTCCTATAATCCTCTGGTTCCGAACCACTCAGAAAGTTAAGGAGATGTTGATGAGTGAAGCGGTTCCTCATTGTATACCAGTCCTTAGTCTTTTATTCTTTTTGTGATTTCTCCCCTTCATAGCAACCAATGTTAAGGCCAGGAAGCCCAAATCTATATTTGACACCATTATACGCTCCACACTCCTCCACTTCTCAGCTTCAACTCATGAGAGTTTTGATCAAAAGATTTAGGTGTTGATTGAAGTACGCTTGAAGCGCCCATCAATCAAAAATGCTAAGCAATGATGCCTCTGTTCTGAAGTACGTGTGTTTACGAACAATTATTTTAGACCATGAAATCAATCAAAAACGACCACCTCAAGACTGATTGATGCACGATTAGAAAGCTGCATACGTGTAGCTATTTCATCAATTCCGGCAGATATTTATTAGCTTGTACCGAAAAAAAAGTGCCAAATGTCTGATTAAAAATTTCAATTAAATTTTTTTTTCTTTTATTTTATTGTTGTATTTTTTTTATTTTCCATAAAAATTTGCATCAGAAATCTTTACTTTTTTTAATTTTTATAGTTTTCTATTCTAATGTTTATAATAAATAAAGTTTTCTAAATTATTAATAAGTGTTATTTTATGTGCGGCCCGCCAAAAAATTTTAAAATTTAAATTGTCCCGTTGATTAAAAAGGTTGCTCACCCCTGGGCTAGACTATTGGTCGGCTCCTTTCATGTACTTCGTATTTGTTAAATATGTGATTAACTCTGTTTAATTTTTAATGTACATAGTTTTTGCAACTATATATTCAATATTAACTTCCCCATATCCTCCCTTCTCGCTCCAAGTAGAAGATTACTTGAATCTGGTCTGTATTCATACTTTTCCCCCATATCTTGTTTTGTAGCCTTTATCAACATTATGACTTGACTCATCTTAAACATTCCCCTCAGCTTCGTCTTCTTTAGTCGAGTTTTCCTGTACTTCTTCATGTTCATCATTCCCCTTACCTCTTCCCCTTATTGTTCTTTCGTTAGTTCTTCTAACTGCTCTATTAGGATTTTTCGCTGAGACTCTAGCACTTAAAGGTGTGACTCCTCTTTTATTTTTATCCGAAATACTTTAGATAGGGATAGGGACTCCATTGGTTTCCAAATGCTTGTCGGACGGCAATTTGAAGTCTTCTGTGGCACGTCCGACTTCCTGATTTTATTACATAGTCTCTATCGGCAACACTCTTTTCGACAACAGTCACATAACGCTTCAGATCTTTAATCCAGACTACTACTGCTCAGGTTCGAGGATCGCAAGTTCTCTTGCTCTGTGACGCCTGTCAAAATAAAATTTTGCTTTCCCTTTTCCTCTATTATACGACTCCTGCAGTTTTCAAGGTTAGGTCAACATGGATTCATTTATTCAAGCAAGACAGCTAGAGTTGTACGAATTTTCCTTCCAAACAACAGTTCGGCCGGTGACAACAGTTGCCACATTCCAATGGAGTGGCAAATGTCCTAAATAAGGGTCTCTATTTTTATTAAGAATATTTTTGCATGTCTGCACCCACCCTCTCTTAGTAAAGCCAAAAGAAATTACAATCATTATTCAGTCTCCCCGAGCAACAGTTATGATTTCCCGAGCGAAGCCGAGTACCTTAGCTAGTATAGGTACATAGTGTTGCGAAAATTAAATACATGAAGGATTGCCAGAGAGAGTCGCGTATTTGGGAAGTGCAAGGTGGATCAAAGAAGCCGAAAGAGATCGAGTTCGTTCGAGCCCTGTTCTGGAAGGGCCTGGGCCGGACCTTTGATGTTTTGCCGCCAATCTATATAAGACACCCTGGCCGACCCTAGTCAGTTTTAGTTTGATCTCAAGTGCTCATATGTGCGTTCAGTGCTACAGTGCGACTTAGTGCAGTGCGGTAAAGTGTTTTTATGTGAAGAACAGTGTCGTGCCGTGACTGTAAGTAACAGTTTAGTGCCGTGTTAAAGGACAGTGCAGTGCCGTCTTTTTGTGAATTTCAGTGACCGTGAGTGAATTATTGGACTGTGACTCATTGAAGAACAGTGACGCTATCAGTGCATACTGTGAGTAGTAATTAAGAACAATTAACCAAGTGTATTGTGCATTGTCAAATAAATTGTGCAGTGATAAAAACTGTGAACCTTTTGTGTGCTTAATTTTGCAATCCAAAAGAACTCTTATTAACAACGTTTATTACTGGTTTTGTAATAAAACGTAATAAATGGTGTCAGAAGTAGGATTGCAAAATTAAAATCAACAAAAATGAAGTTTGAAGAACTAAAAGTGGAACATCTGAAGAAGGAGCTGGCTAAACTGGATCTGTCAACAACAGGAAATAAGGCTGAACTACAAAGGCGGTTGACAGATGAATTCCAAAGACGAAGAATCGATATAAGTACACAAAACCGAATGAGACGCTCCAAGATTTTGCCATGGAAAACGAACGTCTGGTGCAGCTGACTTACCCAGGTGAAAACCATCCGTACCTAGATCAGTTCAAGATTGAAGCATTTGTGAATGGTATACGAGATCCAGATGTTAAATTTGCGGTGTGTGCTATGCAAAAATCGTCCTTTGCTGAAACCGTCTCTTATGCGCTGGCCCAGGAGTCTGCTAAAGTCATTTCAAAGCCGCAAGTCTACAATGAGCGACGTCTTGTTGCTGTAACACGAAGTGGCGGCGAATAGAAGCAGTGGTCAAGCGAATACTGGAGGAGCAAAGGAATAGATCACCCGCCGAGTGCTTCAACTGCGGTAGGTCGGCCATTTCAGCGTTACTGCAAAGCACCAAAGAAAGGGTTGAGATCTTTTACACCATGGAGGGACCACTATCGGGCGAATAACGTCCAAATCTCAAGGAGTGAAATAGAAGACGTGGTCAAGCAAGTACTGGAGGAGCAAATGAATAGATCGCGCGCCAAATGCTTCAACTGCGGTGAGGTCGGCCACTTTCAGCGTAATTGTAAAGCGCCAAGGAAAAGGTCGAGATCTATTTCGCCATGGAGGGACAACAAATGGGCGACTAATGTCGAAATCTCAAGAGCCAATGTTAAACCAGAACGAGCTCGCACTGAGGGGCAAGAACTAGCTCCTAAAACCGATGGCTCCACCATCTCCATTTCCATTATACGACAGAAGAACAGCAACCTTACTGCTCGTGGGCTCATCAACGGGAGGAAGCAGGTCCTCACCATGGACACGGGAGCGACACACTCCATCATTCGGCCCGATTTGGTAAAAGGGGCAGTGGAACCGTTGGAGAACGTACGACTGCGAACTGCTACAGGGGAGTCAGCCACAGTCTACGGAAGAGCCAAGATGAGAGTGACTATCGCCAACATCAGCACTGAACATGTCTTTGTTGTTGCTGTCATAATGGATGAAGTGATCATCGGTGCAGACTTCATGATATCCCACGGTATTGACCTGCACATTGGTAATCAAATTATGATCTGGCAAAACAGAGAATACCTGTGGATGGACCGAGCGAGACAAGGGGGCTTAGTGATCAGAGATCTTTCGTAGTGAGGAAATGACAAAAATGAGGTCCATTAAAAATTATATATATTGTTGCGAAAATTAAACTGAGATAGTCACGTATTTAGGAAGTACGAAGGAGATAAAAAGAGCTGACTATTGGCGCCCGATGTATCTGGTTGAGCCGGAATTCGTTCAGTCTAAGAGTCAAAAGTCCCATCGAGACAGATTCCTTCGATGTTACCGCTCGTCTGTATAAGTGTGTACAACTCGCCCGACAGTTAGTTAGTTTGTTCTCAGCTGTCTTCAATTGATCATCAGTGCGTTCCGTGCAACAGTGCGACATAGTTACAGTGCGGTAAAGTGTTTTATGTGAAGAACAGTGTTGTGCCGTGACTATTTTTTTTTTGGCGGGTGTGTGTACCGTGACTTTGTAAAGAACAGTATAGTGCCGTGTTTAAAACAGTGCAGTGCCGTTAACTTCGCGAACTAGAAGACAGTGCAGTGCCGTCTTTTTGTCAACTTCAGTGATCGTGAGTGAATTATTGGACTGTGTAATCTGAAGGACAGTGAAGATAACAGTGCATACTGTGTTTAATGCATGAAAAGGTAACAAACAAATAAACAAACTGACACGAAAGAAACAAAATGCAGTCATGGTGTCTATGACATGTGAAACGAAAAGTTATCGTGAAATTTTTAAAAAAAAAAAAAAAAAATCAATGTACAGAGATTATAATTTTATATATATACTAGCGGACCCGGCAGACGTTGTCCTGCATTATATATCAAGCGATTAGGATATTAAATTTATTAATATTATGTTTAAAAAAAAATCTACTTTTAATAACGCAAAAAAAAACCTTCGTTATATGCACGTTTGCCTAAAAACCAATAGTAAATAAAATATCGCAATATTAACATTTCATTACATTTCCAATAACCTCGCCCTTCGCCCTTCGACCGGAGACCTGCTCCATCTGCCTGGCCGATCTGCGGCGCTAAACCATCCGGGGCGTCACTCGAACGCGTATTTAAAAATTCAATCAAATCGGTCCATCCGTCTAGGAGGAGTTCAGTGACATACACACGTACGCTAGAATTATATATATAAAGATAGAGGTGTATTAGCCTGTTAACGCTCTAGCGGTCGCAATTTTCGCCCGATCGTTACCAAACTCCGTATTTAAACGTTTTACGTTAAAATACGGATCATGTTCTTCAACGGCTGAAATCGGATCATTGGGAGGGGGGATTTAGAGGGGAGGATTTTCGAAAATTCGAAATATCTCCGTTAGTTTGAGTCTGATCGAAATTTTGTAGAGAACTAATCTTTTTGCAAATTAAAAGATCTATAAACGTTGTCATGTACCTTTTTTCACTGTCTTTAATATTAACCGAGATATCGGTGTTTTATAGTTTTCGGCCTTCAGTAAACCCCCACTCTCGTTCGAACTTAAAAAATTTAGTACAGCTTATAACCATGGTAGAACTAATGCTAATTCACATACCGAGTTTTGTTCAGTTCGGTTCAATCGTTGGTCTCCAATAAAATTGTTGGCCCCTCTTTACTTTTTTAGTGTATATCTCGTTTATACTTTAATATACGACAAAATTGAATATGACAAAAGTTACTCCAAATAACAACATAAACAACTCTTATCCTGTGCATATTTGCCGAAAAACCAATAGGAAACGAAATACGGCTATTTTTAATTTCAGGCCAACCTCACGACCCCCACTCCTGCTCCATCTGCCTGGCCGATCTGCGGCGCTAAACCATCCGGGGCGTCACTCGAACGCGTATTTAAAAATTCAATCAAATCGGTCCATCCGTCTAGGAGGAGTTCAGTGACATACACACGTACGCTAGAATTATATATATAAAGATATATATATATATATATATATATATGCTGTTGTTATTGTTTCTTGTTTTGCTCAATGTTGGTGAAGAAATCTTAGTTTATGCCAATATTTCGAGAATATTTATTTTCTCTTCTTCAGGGCTGCAAAAATACAGGTATGTACTACTTTATATGTATGTATATATTTATATATATATATATATATATATATATATATATATATATTGCACATTGTTATAAAACTAGAATGTAACAGGAGGTATTTGTGTTATTTTTACTTACCAAGACTAAAGATACAAGAAACAATAACAAAACCATATATAAATATAACCTGGTCGAAAAAAACAATGGAATTTTATATGTATATAAATATATATATATATATATATATATATATATATATATATATATATATATATATATATATAAAATTACCTATCACTACCGACATCAAGCTCAAGGTAAAAAGTCCGTAACGCAGGTACTGCGAAACTAATCAGATTTCTCATGTGTAGATATACAATTGATAAAGCTACATACTTCTACAGAAAGTTAATAATTATTTTACCTCAATATTAGTTGATGATGCTGAATAGTTTTCTTCAAACAATGCTCATAGCTATCGATAAACCTGACGTCTGAATAAAGTTTCTTCATGTTTGAACCTCGTATTACATTTCCATATCTCTGAGTGTATAGCTTTTCTGATCTGGCATGTAGGTTTTCTAAACCCATCGAGACATATTTAAGATTTGCTGACAAATGTAATGATATGTTTACGAAAATGGAAGCGGCCATGCCAATAATAACGCCCACAACAAAACAATTCATTAAAATAAAAAAGTTTGCTGCGTAACGGCCCATAGGACCTTCAAGTTCTATTGGGTAAACGAGAGGAATGACTATATCCATGTTTATCGAATATTCCGTAGCATTGAAACTTAAATCCCCATAAAACTCGTCAAGTTTTGGGCCAACAAAAAGAAATAGAAATATACAAAAAAAAACACTAATAGTGATAAACAGTAGGAGTCTTAATTTGTCATGTCTTATGTCCTTTTCAAGTTCAGCAATAATATCTTCGTTTGGTTGTTCATATTCAAAAAACTTATAAATCATTTCACCATGTATTGCCTTGAGAGGTGACCGTTGTGTGTTCATTATAAACAATGCGAATGTAGAGTACAAAGTTAACAAAAATTCCTGGAGCTCAAAAGCTGATATAGTGAAATTTAAATTCAACAAAACTATCATGCTGTGTGCAATTACAAAGCCATGATAAAAGAGTGAAGCCATATATAATATAAATAGTAGTATTGAAATTGGAATTAATTTTATTGAAGAAGATGGATAAATGCCCGCTACTGAAGCAAAATTAAAATAATCGCGCGCCATAACCTTGTCAGCAACATGGTCTTCTGCATAATACTCTTTCAAAAATTTAAGAAATTTCCGGAACAATCTCATTATTATAAGTATAAGTAGGGCTTTTTGGCGGGAGATCTTGGCAATAGCTAATAACCAGAACCATTTTCTCCTACGAATATGAACATTTTATTAGTCTTATACATTTAAAGAAACTTTCCAAACTTTCACACGAATATCTTTATTATTAATGATGAATGTCTTTTTCATCTATTATTTACGGATTATGATATCCCCCAGCATCGTTGTTTGTGACAATTATAGTATGCGTGATATCATTCTCTTCATGTACTAGGCCAAGTTGGAGGACATTTAAAAGACAAATCCAAAAATCAATTCCTGGGTGCAAGAACAATAGATGATTTCCTTCTACAGAAATCTACTAAATACAATATCTAATTTCTCGAGAAGTAAGGCTGGATAAGTTAATAGAAACTCAGTTGAAGTCCTGGTTTTAATGGTAACTACCTCCCCTTCCTCATAATAATAATAATATAACTTCCTTATGTTGAAGATTGCAGGGTGTTGGGATGATATTGGAGTTTGTACAGGGCGAATATCATAGAACTTCTTTGTGTTGAAGATTGCAGGGTGTTGGGATGATATTGGAGTTTGTACAGGGCGAATATCATAGAACTTCTTTGTGTTGAAGATTGCAGGGTGTTGGGATGATATTGGAGTTTGTACAGGGCGAATATCATAGAACTTCTTTGTGTTGAAGATTGCAGGGTGTTGGGATGATATTGGAGTTTGTACAGGGCGAATATCATAGAACTTCTTTATGTTGAAGATTGCAGGGTGTTGGGATGATATTGGAGTTTGTACAGGGCGAATATCATAGAACTTCTGTTTGTTGAAGAGTGCAGGGTGTTGGGATTATATTGGAGTTTGTACAGGGGCGAATATCATAGAACTTCTTTATGTTGAAGATTGCAGGGTGTTGGGATGATATTGGAGTTTGTACAGGGCGAATATCATAGAACTTCTTTATGTTGAAGATTGCAGGGTGTTGGGATGATATTGGAGTTTGTACAGGGCGAATATCATAGAACTTCTTTATGTTGAAGATTGCAGGGTGTTGGGATGATATTGGAGTTTGTACAGGGCGAATATCATAGAACTTCTTTATGTTGAAGATTGCAGGGTGTTGGGATGATATTGGAGTTTGTACAGGGCGAATATCATAGAACTTCTTTGTGTTGAAGATTGCAGGGTGTTGGATGATATTGGAGTTTGTACAGGGCGAATATCATAGAACTTCTTTGTGTTGAAGATTGCAGGGTGTTGGGATGATATTGGAGTTTGTACAGGGCGAATATCATAGAACTTCTTTATGTTGAAGATTGCAGGGTGTTGGGATGATATTGGAGTTTGTACAGGGCGAATATCATAGAACTTCTTTATGTTGAAGATTGCAGGGTGTTGGGATGATATTGGAGTTTGTACAGGGCAAATATAATAGATCTTCTTTTATGTTGAAGATTGCAGGGTGTTGGGATGATATTGGAGTTTGTACAGGGCGAATATCATAGAACTTCTTTATGTTGAAGATTGCAGGGTGTTGGGATGATATTGGAGTTTGTACAGGGCGAATATCATAGAACTTCTTTGTGTTGAAGATTGCAGGGTGTTGGGATGATATTGGAGTTTGTACAGGGCGAATATCATAGAACTTCTTTATGTTGAAGATTGCAGGGTGTTGGGATGATATTGGAGTTTGTACAGGGCGAATATCATAGAACTTCTTTATGTTGAAGATTGCAGGGTGTTGGGATGATATTGGAGTTTGTACAGGGCGAATATCATAGAACTTCTTTATGTTGAAGATTGCAGGGTGTTGGGATGATATTGGAGTTTGTACAGGGCGAATATCATAGAACTTCTTTATGTTGAAGATTGCAGGGTGTTGGGATGATATTGGCGTTTGTTCAGGGCGAATATCATAGAACTTCTTTGTGTTGAAGATTGCAGGGTGTTGGGATGATATTGGAGTTTGTACAGGGCGAATATCATAGAACTTCTTTGTGTTGAAGATTGCAGGGTGTTGGGATGATATTGGAGTTTGTACAGGGCGAATATCATAGAACTTCTTTATGTTGAAGATTACTGGGTGTTGGGATGAGCTTGGATTTCAGACATGGGCGGATATCAATATCATCCCAAGACCTAGCAATCTTCAACATAAAGAAGTTCTATGACATCCGCCCATGTCCGAAATCCAATATCATCCCAACACCCTGCAAACTTCAACATAAAGAAGTTCTATGACATCAGCCCATGTCCGAAATCCAATATCATCCCAACACCCTGCAATCTTCAACATAAAGAAGTTCTATGACATCCGCCCATGTCCGAAATCCAATATCATCCCAACACCCTGCAACCTTCAACATAAAGAAGTTCTATGACATCAGCCCATGTCCGAAATCCAATATCATCCCAACACCAAGCAACCTTCAACATAAAGAAGTTCTATGACATCCGCCCATGTCCAAAATCTAATATCAACTCAACACCAAGCAACCTTCAACATAAAGAAGTTCTATGACATCCGCCCATGTCCAAAATCTAATATCAACTCAACACCAAGCAACCTTCAACATAAAGAAGTTCTATGACATCCACCCATGTCCAAAATCTAATATCAAACTCAACACCAAGCCACCTTCAACATAAAGAAGTTCTATGACATCCGCCCATGTTCAAAATACAATATCAACCCAACACCCTGCAACCTTCAACATAAAGAAGTTCTATGACATCAGCCCATGTCCGAAATCCAATATCATCTCAACACCCTGCAATCTTCAACATAAACAAGTTCTATGACATCCGCCCATGTCCAAAATCTAATATCAACTCAACACCAAGCAACCTTCAACATAAAGAAGTTCTATGACATCCACCCATGTCCAAAATCTAATATCAACTCAACACCAAGCCACCTTCAACATAAAGAAGTTCTATGACATCCGCCCATGTTCAAAATCTAATATCAACTCAACACCAAGCAACCTTCAACATAAAGAAGTTCTATGACATCCGCCCATGTCCGAAATCTAATATCAACTCAACACCCTGCAATCTTCAACATAAACAAGTTCTATGACATCCGCCCATGTCCAAAATCTAATATCAACTCAACACCAAGCAACCTTCAACATAAAGAAGTTCTATGACATCCACCCATGTCCAAAATCTAATATCAACTCAACACCAAGCCACCTTCAACATAAAGAAGTTCTATGACATCCGCCCATGTCCGAAATCTAATATCAACTCAACACCCTGCAATCTTCAACATAAACAAGTTATATGACATCCGCCCATGTCCAATATCTTATATCAACTCAACTCCAAGCAACCTTAAACATAAAGAAGTTCTATGTCATCATCCCTTGTCCAAAATGTAATATCAACTCAACACCAAGCAATCTTCAACATAAACAAGTTCTATGACATCCGCCCATGTCCAAAATCTAATATCAACTCAACACCAAGCAACCTTCAACATAAAGAAGTTCTATGACATCCGCCCATGTCCAAAATCTAATATCAACTCAACACCAAGCAATCTTCAACATAAAGAAGTTCTATGACATCCGCCCATGTCCAAAATCTAATATCAACTCAACACCAAGCAATCTTCAACATAAAGAAGTTCTATGACATCCGCCCATGTCCAAAATCTAATATCAACTCAACACCAAGCAATCTTCAACATAAAGAAGTTCTATGACATCCGCCCATGTCCAAAATCTAATATCAACTCAACACCAAGCTACCTTCAACATAAATAAGAGATAATATTGGATTTCGGAATGGCTGGATATCATAAAGAACTGATAGAATGTATCGGAAATGTTTTGTGAACAAACAGTGATTAGCCCTGGCAATGCTAAACCACTTTCTCTATCCATGAATGTTTTATTAGTGGTTACTAGATTATTTAAGTTGTATTTACCAAAGTTTTCACACGAATGTATTTATAATAAATGACATGTGTTTTACATTTTAGCAGATTTCCCTTAAGGGAAATCAGCTATTGAGGTTGTACTCATGACGGAATTTTCGACATTTTTCTTCAAATTTCCATCGATCCTACCTAGTAGATGACGAAAATGAGGTCCGTTCAAAACTGTATATATATATCTATATATATATATATATATATATATATATATATATATATATCTATATATATATCTATATATTTGTCTGTTACCGCTCTAGCGGTCGCAATTTTTGTTTGATCCTTACCAAACTTCATATTTAAGCGTTTTATGTAAAATGAAAGATCAAGTTCGTTAACGGCTGAAATCGGACCAGTGGGAGGGGGGGTTTAGAGGGGAGGATTTTCGAAAATTCGAAATATCTCCGTTACTATACGTCGGATCAAAAGATTGTATATAATTGCAAATTAAATTTACTATAAATATTGTTCTATACATTAATTCTCTATCTTGAATATTAACCGAGATATTTGCATTTGTATTCTGCGTGTGGTCACCAATAGGCTATGTTCGGGGTTTCCGATGAGAGCTCTGGCGGCCGTTTCCATAACTATCGTCCCTCGTGAATAGGTTTAGAGGTTAGGTTAACTGTTTTTTGGGCTAGAAACTACTGGGTTATTACGCCCTAAATAATGTTTTTTAGGTTTAGAGGTTTCTTACTACTACAGTTGTTATTAGGCAGATTTCTCTATTGTAAAACTTCACGTGGGAAATCTGCTTAGTTTACGCAGCCCCTGCGTGACGGACTTTTACTTACTAGAGTAATAAGTTGAACCGAGGTCATTTTAGTTAACGGTCTATTTCATATGTCAAATTAAAACTGAATAAATCCTCGGGAAATTATTAGTTAGTATTAGTTATTGATTTATTTCTAGAAGTAACCTTACAGCAAAGTCATTTATTAGCAGATTTCCCTTAAGGGAAATCAGCTATTGAGGTCGTACTCATGACGCGAGTTTTGAAAAATTTCCTCAAATGTCCATCGATCCTACCCAGGAGATGACGAAAATGAGGTCCGTTCAAAATTATATATATATATATCTATATATATATATATATATATATATATATATATATATATATATATATATATTTGTCTGTTAACGCTCTAGCGGTCGCAATTTTTGTTTAATCGTTACCAAACTTCATATTTAAGCGTTTTACGTAAAAAGAGAGATCAAGTTCGTTAATGGCTGAAATCGGAGCAGTGGGAGAGGGGGTTTAGGGGGGGGGATTTTTGAAAATTCATAATATCTCCGTTACTATACGTCGGATCGAAAAATATTATAGAATCAATCTTATTGCAAATTAAATTTACTATAAATATTGTTATATACATTTATTCTCTATCTTGAATATTAACTGAGATATTTGCATTTGTATTCTGCATGTGCTCGGCAGCAGTGGCTATGTTGGACTTTCCGCCGTGAGCTCTGGTGGCCGTTTTTGTAATTATTCGTCCCTCTCGTGAATAGGTTTATAGGTTACTTACTACTACAGCTGTTATTAGGCAGATTTCTCTATTGTAAAACTTCACGTGGGAAATCTGCTTAGTTTACGCAGCCCCTGCGTGACGGACTTTTTTTTCTGCAAGTATCTACACAATTGCATAATAATGATAAAGATTATTATAAAATTTCAACGATTTTCAAATGATACAATACAACAAGGAAAAATTTAAGTTTTCAGTACCAAAATTATAAATTGAAATTAATACATTTTTTGCGTAACGACCTATAGGGCCTTCAAGTTCTATTGGGAGTATGAGGGGAATGACTATATCCATTTTTATTGAATATCACGTCGCATTGAAACCTAAATCCCCATAGAATTCGTGAACGAACAGATAGTTTTCGGTCAACAAACCGAACTAGATAAAACATTAATACTGCTGAACTGTACGAGTCTTACTTTATAATATTTAAGTATTTCCTACCGGTTACACCACATCAGTGGAAACGTAAAGATCTTAAGATTTTCAGGCGTGAGGCAGCTGAAATATAAACACATCCACTCTCATTTTAGCCAGTTTTCCTAAATCAGCTATTGAGGTTGTACTTATAGCGCGAAATTTCAACAAATTTCTTCTCATCACATTTACAAACTCTATATTTAAACGGTTTGTGTAGATCTAAAGATCAAGGGGCTAGAGTGGGGAAATCAAAATTTCAGAATATCTCTGTTATTATGAGTGGAATTTTGACTAATTGAAACAGGGTTATGTACAGGTTTACACAATTTGCTAGCCAGAATTGAACTAATGATTTCGTCTAATGAGTTTGTCAGTAAATAAATAAGTTTTGCCCAGACTGGACCGTTTTGTCGTATATCGAAGTATAAATAAGTTATACGCTAAAAACAATAGTGGAAGTCAACTATTTTATATGGCACAAAAGACTCACCCGAATTAAACGAAACTCCGTATGTGATTTGGCATTAACACGTCCCTGATTATAAGCTATATTAATATTTGTAGGTACGAACAGGAGTGGGGTTGTAAGGGAGGTCTTAAATTAAAAATCGCGATATTTCGTTTCCTATTGGTTTTTCGGTAATTATGCACATAACAAAAGTTGTTTATTTTGTTATTTAAAGTAACTTTTGATAAACGCACTTTTTCTGTATGACGAAGTATGAATGAGGTATACAAGAAAAACTATAGAAGAGGTCAACAATGTCATAGGACGCGAAAGACTAAAGCGAAATCAACGAAACTACGTATTTTTGACTATAATAATATGATAATCTATCATGTTATATATAAAAAATATACATGCACAGGAATCGGGTAATATAAAAATATTGTGTATTTTGTTGAATTCAGCACACAACAAATACTTTTATTATTAACATATCCTCAGCACGCCGGACTCGGGTGTAAATCCTAAGCATTGAGACGGGAAAATGTTAAAATATTGTACAAAGGTAAGGCCACCCAAAAAAATACCATTATCCTTCAGCCTCAAATGATTTCCCGGGCGAAGCCGGGTACCTTAGCTACTTTAAAATAATTAATAGCTATACTAGTCTATCCCAGTCTAGAACCTGGTGGTGAACAGTAGATATCCTGTCCCAATTAAGCATAGTAGAAGATAATAAATAAAATGTTTCTGCTCCCCAAAGATGGAAACGGAAAAAATATACCTAATTAGTATCAGGGGGCTCAGGTTCGCCATGTGAGTTAAAGCGTTGACCTTAATCCCACATGGTAAACCTAGAGTGGCGAGTTCGATTCTCGCCTGAGTAAAGAAAATTATTTAGTGACGAAATTCATTAAATAACATCCGGAGTCCCACCCTGGCTAGAATAGGGTGGTACCCTGTAGATAGCCCGTCCCGATTAGCCATAGTTGTAAAAAGTGGACGTTAATAAATAATAATAATAATTAGTATCAAGCTGTCAGCAATTACATATGTATTTATCACTGAAATACATAAAATTTGTTGGCAGTTAACCTATCACCAGTAAGAGTTGAAAAATATTCTATTAATTAAAGATAGTATGGATTTTAATACAAATTAAACGATTTAATTTTACCGATTTTTCGAATTGATTGGCTCACAGAACTATTGATGAAGAAATCATGTTGAGGAGAACATTAACTTACGGGCGGTGGAGGTTTCTGGCAACGCTAGCTAAGTACGTAACTATGCTAATGAACATATTTAAGTAACATATTATGGTCTTTGGAGATAGTAATCCGCTTTCTGCTACTGCAGTTAACTGGAAAAACAGATTATCGCCCTTATCTAGCTATGAAGGGACTGAAGATTTCATTTCACGAGTGTTCGTCTCTAAGTAAATTGCTATTAGGCTATAGGAAGATTCTCCAGGTTTACTAAGAATATTAAGACTTGTACTGTAGCTCTCACATAGCTAACCTGTCACGAAACAGATGGATAATGACCTCTATATTTGCAGAAAAAAAGTCAGTCACGCAGGAGCTGAGTAAACTAAGCAGATTTCCCACGGGTTGGTGTTGCACACCTGTGATCTCATCTCACCACACATTCTCTATATCTATGTAAAAAACCGATGAGTAGTAGTTGGGGTCATTTAGTATTCATGATAGGGAAAATATATTTAACAACATTTATATGTAATTAAATGCAATAAGATTGATTTAAGATTAAGATTTTCGAAACCCCCCTCTCCCTCCAGTCCGGCTTCAGCCGTCAATGAACTTGATCTTAAATTTTACAAGAAACGTTTCCATATCGAGTTTGGTACGGTTTCATCATCTCCTAGGTAGAACCGGTGGACATTTGAAGACATTTTTCGTAAATTGCCGGCCATGAGTACAACCTCAATAGCTGATTTCCCATTAAGGGAAATCTGCTAAAACTCTTGCTGATGTACCCAGCTTCAATTCAGAACGATAAAACTAAATAATGATAACGTTTTTGCAAGGATTCACAATATTTTGACATTTCTTGTATAACTCACGGTAATCCGGGTTGCTAATGTAACATCACATCATAGCGCTATTCCAAAATTGGTCCACGCCCATAGTTGTAGATAGTAAACATACTATTAAAAAAGGCCGGTATGAATGAAACGAAAGAAGTTACATACCAAGAAAAGTTTTAATACCAAGTTTGTTAACGATCGAACCAAAGTTGCGGTCACTGAGACATTAATGGCCAACCGTTTTTAAGCTACAAAACGATAAAATTAAACCTAATAACTCAGTATACATGGCCAACCTCGAGTGCCTCACGTGGGTGGTGAAAACCAGAGCTAGTTGATTAGGATCGATAAAAATTTAATTTTTTTCTAAACTGTAAAATGTTTATAGGCTAGAAGAAAGGCAGCAAGAGCAAGAGATATGCCTCTGCATAGAAGACAAGTGTATAGTCCATCCTACCTGTGGAATGCCCAAAGTGGTTATAGTTGGTGCAGGTTTTGCTGGACTCTCGGCTGCACAGAGGCTCTTGTCTTGTGGCATCACTGACGTTACACTATTAGAGGCTTGTGACAGGTATGGTTAGATATTATACATACATAGATACATACATACACATATATATATTAAAGCAATACACGTTTCGGTTGTCTATTGGTAAACATTTATTCCACCTAGTTGTGATATCACCCACCACTGCAACTGGTGGGACATTGCTATTGACTTTGATGCTCTGGATATAATTATTTTTGTTTTGGGGAAATGAAATGGCAAATGTTACAATAGCGGATCCTTTACTTTAAGCAGTTAGCGGTTGCAGAGGTCATGCGGAAAAAGGATGCTGAGGTTATTCCGGAAAAAGGATACAGATGTTAAGCCGAGAGTGGACGCCAGGGTTAAGGTAGAAGAGGATGCGGGGGTTAAGCTGACATTGGATGCATGCGATTAGCCGACAGTGGATGCATGCGATTAGCCGACAGTGGATGCATGCGATTAGCCGACAGTGGATGCATGCGATTAGCCGACAGTGGATGCATGCGATTAGCCGACAGTGGATGCATGCGATTACCCGACAGTGGATGCATGCGATTACCCGACAGTGGATGCATGCGATTACCCGAAAGTGGATGCATGCGATTAGCCGAAAGTGGATGCATGCGATTACCCGAAAGTGGATGCATGCGATTAGCCGACAGTGGATGCATGCGATTAGCCGACAGTGGATGCATGCGATTAGCCGACAGTGGATGCATGCGATTAGCCGACAGTGGATGCATGCGATTAGCCGACAGTGGATGCATGCGATTAGCCGACAGTGGATGCATGCGATTACCCGACAGTGGATGCATGCGATTACCCGAAAGTGGATGCATGCGATTACCCGAAAGTGGATGCATGCGATTAGCCGAAAGTGGATGCATGCGATTAGCCGAAAGTGGATGCATGCGATTAGCCGACAGTGGATGCATGCGATTACCCGACAGTGGATGCATGCGATTAGCCGACAGTGGATGCATGCGATTACCCGACAGTGGATGCATGCGATTACCCGAAAGTGGATGCATGCGATTAGCCGACAGTGGATGCATGCGATTACCCGAAAGTGGATGCATGCGATTAGCCGAAAGTGGATGCATGCGATTAGCCGAAAGTGGATGCATGCGATTACCCGAAAGTGGATGCATGCGATTAGCCGACAGTGGATGCATGCGATTAGCCGACAGTGGATGCATGCGATTAGCCGACAGTGGATGCATGCGATTAGCCGACAGTGGATGCATGCGATTAGCCGACAGTGGATGCATGCGATTACCCGACAGTGGATGCATGCGATTACCCGACAGTGGATGCATGCGATTACCCGACAGTGGATGCATGCGATTACCCGACAGTGGATGCATGCGATTAGCCGACAGTGGATGCATGCGATTAGCCGACAGTGGATGCATGCGATTACCCGACAGTGGATGAATGCGATTAGCCGGGCGATTAGCCGACAGTGGATGCATGCGATTACCCGAAAGTGGATGCATGCGATTACCCGAAAGTGGATGCATGCGATTAGCCGACAGTGGATGCATGCGATTACCCGACAGTGGATGCAGAGGTTAAGCCGACAGAAGATGAAGCGGTTAAGCCGACAGAAGATGAAACGGTTAAGCAGACAGAGGATGCAGAGGTTAAACCAACAGAAGATGAAGCGGTTAAGCCGACAGAAGATGAAGCGGTTAAGCCGACAGAAGATGAAACGGTTAAGCAGACAGAGGATGCAGAGGTTAAACCAACAGAAGATGAAACGGTTAAGGCGTCAGAGGATGCAGAGGTTAAGCCGACAGAAGATGTAGTGGTTAAGCAGACAGAGGATGCAGAGGTTAAGCCGACAGAAGATGAAGCGGTTAAGCCGACAGAAGATGAAGCGGTTAAACTGTCAGAGGATGCAGAGATTAAGCCCACAGAAGATGAAGCGGTTGACAGATCTGGACGACAGACACTAACTATGTCTCGGTAAACGTTTAGTCACACAATCGAGGAAATATCCTTACGTCTTGCGGTGTTAGACTGTATGTTTTGTGAGTTTTAGTACCGTTTTTGACAATATGCATTATTGTACGAGTATCAGTCGGTCCAAGAGTCTCTGCTCATGAAGTGGGTTTTAATATGCAAATATACTTCCTACGTTAGAGTTAGCCATTTATATCTTATTCGTTTCCGACATTCAAAAAACACTTATATCAGTGTCTTCACAGTTTAATTATACCACGTACCATACAAGAGACATTTTTTTTTCGCCTGTGAAGGGGCGATGCGAGACGTAAAGAAGTGAAGGCCAGATTAACTAAATAAAATATATTAACAAAAATAATAAATAATGATAAAGTTATTAACAAAAAAGATCCATCCACGGCCGCACTTCAGACTCCCGTTTTCACAATCAATAATTACGCACTGTAACCTATTAATAATATTCCTTATTTTATTTTTTCAATCTTGAAATATCAGTATTGCTAACTATTCAAACTACTGATGATAAACTTTTCACAGACTAGGTGGGAGAGTTATGAGTTGCTGGCTGGGGGACACAGTCGTAGAGCTTGGCTTGGGAATGATAGGATGTGCTAACATAACAAACCCCGCTTACAACCTTGCTGTGGCAGAGCTAGACGCCAACATCATACCTGTTAACGCACAATATTCGTTTTTTGTAACCTCAGAAGGAAGGGCAATAGAAGACTTCGGAACGGAAGATTTGCTCTTTAAGCACATCCTGGGAGAAGCTCCGACGGTAGGGAATAAAACTTCTCTTCTTCATTTCTTGGATATACGCCTTCAGCAGGAACTTCTACACTACCCGGAACATCTAAGGTATAAGGGACATGTAATTCCATTGGTTTAAAAGGTCGCCAAGCAGTCTTCCAGCAAACTAAACCTCTACCAAAAGACCCAGATTTGCCTGAAATGGTCAAAACATTTTTAACACTTTGTTCTCTGTCATGTTCCTTTCGTTGCCTTGTTCTTAATTGGGTTACAATTGATGAAATGACATATTTATTTGATGTATCCTGTCACATCATCAGATTAATCGTTAGAACCTTTTGTTAGCAGATTTCCCTCAAGGGAAATCAGCTATTGAGGTCGTACTCATTTTCGAAATTTTTCTTCAAATGTCCAACGATCCTGCCTAGGAGATGACGAAAATGAGGTCCGCTCAAAACTGTATATGTGTCTATATATTTGTCTGTTACCGCTCTAGTGGTCGCAATTTTTGTTTGATCGTTACCAAGCTCGATATTTAGTCATTTTATGTAAAAAGAAAGATCAAGTTCGTTAACGGCTAAAATCGGACCAGTGGGGGGGGGGGGTTAGAGGGGAGGATTTTCGAAAATTCGAAATATCTCCGCTACTATACGTCGGATCGAACAATTGTACAGAATCAATCATATTGCAAATTAAATTTCCTATAAATATTGTTATATACACTTATTCTCTATCTTGAATATTAACCGAGATATTTGCATTTTTATTAAATCTGAGCGGCTAACGGACACGAGTGACTTTCCCGCCAAAAGTTAGTTCGGCCGTTTCCTTGACTGCTCTCCTCTCGTGAAATTTCTTTATTGTAAAACTTCACGTGGGAAATCTGCTTAGTAGCCCCTGCGTGACGGACTTTTTTTCTCTGAGGCATATATTTTGAACGTTCCATCATCTGAGGGACGTTAATCTATTCTCTATTTCTCAATTAGTAAACAGTCCGTCACGCAGGGGCTGCGTAAACTAAGCAGATTTCCCACGTGAAGGTTTACAATAGATAAATATACTTACAGGTAACACAGCCGAGAATGCTCAGTAAATGTACAATACAAAGCTGAATTGTAAACAAACAGGCAAGCCAACCTCGTAGCGCTGCATAGATAGACCGGAAAGACAAACAATTAATGAAATATATTTGAATATAACATATTAATTTTATTGAAAACAATTTACTAAAGCTAGTGCTGTAATTTGAAATGAATCAGAATCAGTTTTATCTCAATCACTCAAATTTTAGTAACCCCAAAACAAAAGAAAGAGGGGGGTCAACAGAACGTATTTGCATATATCTCACAAAGTAAAAGTTCAATGAAAAGAATATTTGGTATTTAGGCTTCAATTAATATTTTGTATTATATAACAGATCATTATGTATGTAACACTAGTAGAAGTGGGGGTTTACTGAAGGCTGAAAACTGAAAAATGCAAATATCTAGGTTAATATTCAAGATATAGAATAAATGTATATAACATCATTTATTGTGTATTTAATTTTCAATAAGATTGATTATATATACTTTTTCGATCCGACTTAAAGTAACGGAGATATTTCGAATTTTCGAAATTCTCCCCCTCTAAACCCCCTCCCCTCCCCCTGGTTCGATTTCAGCCGTTAACGAACTTAATCTTTCTGTTTACATAAAACGACTAAATATCGAGTCACAAAAATTGCGACCGCTAGAGCGGTAACAGACAAATCTATATATATATAAAATTGTAACCTCTGTCTGTACATTGATTTTTTTCGCGAATTTTCACGATAACTTTTCGTTTCACATGTCATAGACACCATAACTGCATTTTGTTTCTTTCGTGTATGTTTGTTTGTTTGTTTGTTTGTTTGTTTGTTTGTTTGTTTGTTTGTTTGTTTGTTTGTTTGTTTGTTACCTTTTCACGCAAAAACGGCTGAACCGAATTTGATGAAACTTGGTATGTATATTACTACTAACCCAACTTAGACTTTAGGCTATATTAAAATTCTCTGAGATGAACAGGAGTGGGGGTTATAAGGGAGGCCTGAAATTAAAAATATCGATATTTCGTTTCCTATTGGTTTTTCGGCAAATATGAACATAAAACAAGTTGTTTATTTTGTAATTTAGAGTAACTTTTGTTATATGCACTTTTGCCGTATACGGAAATATAAATGAGTTATACGCTAAAAACTATAGAGGGAGTCCACAATTTTATTTTGCACAAAAGACTTAACCGAACTAAACCAAACTCGGTATGTGAATTAGTACTAACGCCTTCCTTATAACAAACCATACTAACATTTCTAGGGACGGGCAGGAGTGGGGGTTATAAGGGAGGCCTGAAATTAAAAATAGCGATATTTCGTTTCCTATTGCTTTTTCAGCAAATATGCACATAACAGAAGTTGTTTATTTTGTTATTTAGAGTAACTTTTGTTATATGCACTTTTTCCGTATACGGAAGTATAAATGAGTTATACGCTATAAACTAAAGCGGGAGTCCACAATTTTATTTGGCACTGAAGACTCAACCGAATTAAACCTCACCTGAAAAAAATTAATTCAAATGTATGTGAATATTGTCTCCTTAATAATTCAAATCTATTCATAATGCACAGGAGACGGGAAATATGACAATATGCAGGACAGTGAAATCTTACATAAAAAAATAATTTTATTATTAACAAATGCCAACAACGGGTATTAACCCTAAACACTGGAACGGGTAAATTTCAAAATATTGTGCAAAGTAAAGCCTTGCCAAAAATATACCATCACCATTCAGCCTCAAATGAATTCCCGAGCGAAGCCGGGTATCTGAGCTAGTATATATATATATATATATATATATATATATATATATATATATATATATATATATGTATATATATACAGTTTTGAACGGACCTCATTTTCGTCATATCCTAGGTAGGATCGATGGACATTTGAAGAAAAAATTCGAAAATTCCGTCATGAGTACAACCTCAATAGCTGATTTCCCTTAAGGGAAATCTGCTAAAACCATACGAAACGAAGACTTGAAATTATTGCTGTATATGATTCATGTAGCTATATCATTGCTTAAATTGAAAATCGCTTTCTTATTAGTGTGGGGTTTACTGGCGCCTGAGAAATGTGGAGGTACCCAAGGTATCTATAATATACTATTTGGCGAATATCCAATCAAAATGCACCTGAAATGCGATCAATCTACGGCGTTTTCTGATAAATTTGGTGAAAACTAATTTATTAAAATGGCATATCTCTGTAAATGATTCAAATTACTTTAGTTCAATATATTTTACTTGAAATAAATCATGTGAAAATTAGATTCCATTAATAATAAATACATAATAGTTCCTTAAAATTGAGATATGTTCGTTACATTTAAAAATCATAATTCTTTCTACTTAATTAAAACAGAACATACAAAGAAAAACTTTACTATAATAAGATGAAATGTTCATCACATGAAAATAGTAATGTCTGCTATTATCAAACAAAATAAAGTAAATAACATTGAAACTAATCAAGCAATAAAGAAAGACATGCTAATGAGTCTTTCGTTTTCAGTGAAACATTTTCCTTTACTATCCATTAAATTTATCACATTATTTAAAATTCTGATTGCAAGTGAACCATTTTGTCCAGCGACGTAAAGTCCTGGAAGAGGTTCGCCAATATTTTTGCGGTATTGATATGCTCTTTTAGCTGATTTCCCTTAAGGGAAATCAGCTATTTGAGGTCGTACTCAACGGCTGAAGCGAGTTTATATATATATATATATATATATATATATATATATATATATATATATATACATATATATATATATATCTATATATATATAAAATTGTAACCTCTGTCTGTACATTGATTTTTTTCGCGAAATTTCACGATAACTTTTCGTTTCACATGTCATAGACGCCATATCTGCATTTTGTTTCTTTCGTGTATGTTTGTTTGTTTGTTTGTTTTTTTATTTGTTTGTTTGTTTGTTTGTTTGTTTGTTAAACGGCTGAACCGAATTTTATGAAACTTGGTATATATATTACTACTAACCCAACTTAGACTTTAGGCTATATTAATTTTCTCTGAGACGGGCAGGAGTGGGGGTTATAAGGGAAGCCTGAAATTAAAAATAGCGATATTTCGTTTCCTATTGGTTTTTCCCCAAATATAAACATAATAAAAGTTGTTTATTTTGTTATTTGGAGTAACTTTTGTTATGTACACTTTTGTCGTATACCTAAGTATAAATGAGTTATACGTTAAAACTTTAGCGGGCACTAACGGCTGAACCGAACTTAACAAAACTTGGTATGTCAATTAGCATTAATTCTTTCATGATTATAAGTTATATTAAAAATTTTAGGTTCGAACGGGAGGGGGGTTATAAGGGAGGCCTGAAATAAAAATTCACCATATTTACACGTATAAGAGACGGGAAATATAAAAATATCGAAGACTGTGAAGCCTTATCGAACAAATAATTCTATTATTAGCAAATCCACGGGAAAGACGGGTATCAATCCTAAACACTGGAACGGGTAAATGTCAAAATATTGTGCAATGTAAAGCTTGCTAAAAAATACCATCACCATTCAGCCTCAAATGAATTCCCGGGCGAAGCCGGGTATCTGAGCTAGTATATATATAAAAGTGTAACCTCTGTCTGTACATTGATTTTTTTCGCGAAATTTCACGATAACTTTTCGTTTCACATGTCATAGACACCATATCTGCATTTTGTTTCTTTCGTGTATGTTTGTTTGTTTGTTTGTTTGTTTGTTACCTTTTCACGCATAAACGGCTGAACCGAATTTTATGAAACTTGGTATGTATATTACTACTAACCCAACTTAGACTTTAGGTTATATTAATTTTCTCTGAGACGAACAGGAGTGGGGGTTATAAGGGAAGCCTGAAATTAAAAATAGCGATATTTCGTTTTCTATTGGTTTTTCGGCAAATATGCACATAACAAAAGTTGTTTATTTTGTAATTTAGAGTAACTTTTGTTATATACACTTTTGTCGTATACCGAAGTTTAAATGCGTTATACGCTAAAAATTATAGCGGGAGTCAACAATATTATTTGCCAAAAAAGACTCAACCGAACTAAATAAAACTCGGTATGTGTATTAGCAGTGAGCCCTTCATTATAATAAGCCATACCAACATTTCTATGGACGGGCAGGAGTGGGGGTTATAAGGGAAGCCTGAAATTAAAAATAGCGATATTTCGTTTCCTATTGGTTTTTCCACAAATATGAACATAACAAAAGTTGTTTATTTTGTTATTTGGAGTAACTTTTGTTATATACACTTTTGTCGTATACCTAAGTATAAATGAGTTATACGTTAAAACCTTAGCGGGCACTAACGGCTGAACCGAACTTAACAAAACTCGGTATGTCATTTAGCATTAATTCTTCCATGATTATAAGTTATATTAAAATTTTTAGGTTCGAACGGGAGGGGGGTTATAAGGGAGGCCTGAAATAAAAATTCGCCATATTGACATGTATAAGAGACGGGAAATATAAAAATAGCGAAGACAGTGAAGAGTTATCGAACAAATAATTCTATTATTAGCAAATCACCGGCAACGACGGGTATCAATCCTAAAAACTGGGACGGGTAAATGTCAAAATATTGTGCAATGTAAAGCCTGCTAAAAAATACCATCACCATTCAGCCTCAAATGAATTCCCGGGCGAAGCCGGGTATCTGAGCTAGTATATATATAAAATTGTAACCTCTGTCTTTACATTGATTTTTTTCGCGAAATTTCACGATAACTTTTCGTTTCACATGTCATAGACACCATATCTGCATTTTGTTTCTTTCGTGTATGTTTGTTTGTTACCTTTTCACGCATAAACGGCTGAAACGAATTTTATGAAACTTGGTATGTATATTACTACTAACCCAACTTAGACTTTAGGTCATATTAATATTCTCGGGACGGGCAGGAGTGGGGGTAGTAAGGGAGGCCTGAATTTAAAAATAGCGGTATTTCGTTTCCTATTGGTTTTTCGGCAAATATGCACATAACAAAAGTTGTTTATTTTGTAATTTAGAGTAACTTTTGTTATATACACTTTTGTCGTATACCGAAGTTTAAATGCGTTATACGCTAAAAATTATAGCGGGAGTCAACAATATTATTTGCCAAAAAAAGACTCAACCGAACTAAATAAAACTCGGTATGTGTATTAGCAGTGAGGCCTTCATTATAATAAGCCATACCAACATTTCTATGGACGGGCAGGAGTGGGGGTTATAAGAGAAGCCTGAAATTAAAAATAGCGATATTTCGTTTCCTATTGGTTTTTCCGCAAATATAAACATAACAAAAGTTGTTTATTTTGTTATTTGGAGTAACTTTTGTTATATACACTTTTGTCGTATACCTAAGTATAAATGAGTTATACGTTAAAACCTTAGCGGGCACTAACGGCTGAACCGAACTTAACAAAACTCGGTATGTCATTTAGCATTAATTCTTCCATGATTATAAGTTATATTAAAATTTTTAGGTTCGAACGGGAGGGGGGTTATAAGGGAGGCCTGAAATAAAAATTCGTCATATTGACATGTATAAGAGACGGGAAATATAAAAATAGCGAAGACAGTGAAGAATTATCGAACAAATAATTCTATTATTAGCAAATCACCGGCAACGACGGGTATCAATCCTAAACACTGGGACGGGTAAATGTCAAAATATTGTGCAATGTAAAGCCTGCTAAAAAATACCATCACCATTCAGCCTCAAATGAATTCCCGGGCGAAGCCGGGTATCTGAGCTAGTATATATATAAAAGTGTAACCTCTGTCTGTACATTGATTTTTTTCGCGAAATTTCACGATAACTTTTCGTTTCACATGTCATAGACACCATAACTGCATTTTGTTTCTTTCGTGTATGTTTGTTTGTTACCTTTTCACGCATAAACGGCTGAAACGAATTTTATGAAACTTGGTATGTATATTACTACTAGCCCAACTTAGACTTTAGGCTATATTAATATTCTCTAAGACAAACAGGAGTGGGGGTTATAAGGGAGGCCTGAAATTAAAAATAGCGATATTTCGTTTTCTATGGCTTTTTCAGCAAATATGCCCATAACAAAAGTTGTTTATTTTGTAATTTAGAGTAACGTTTGTTATATGCACTTTTGCCGTATACCGAAGTATAAATGAGTTATACGCTAATAACTATAGCGGGAGTCCCCAATTTTATTTGGCACAAAAGACTCAACCAAACTAAATAAAACTCGGTAAGTGTATTAGGACTAACGCCTTCATTATAACAAGCCATACCAACATTTCTAGGGACGGGCAGGAGTGGGGGTTGTAAGGGAGGCCTGAATTTAAAATAGCGGTATTTCGTTTTCTATTCGTTTTTCGGCAAATATGAATATAACAAAAGTTGTTTATTTTGTTATTTAGAGTATCTTTTGTGATGTTCATTTTTTACTTCTAACAATGTATAAACGAGATATACACTATAAACTAAAGCGGGAGTCAACTATTTTATTGGGCGCTAACGATTGAACCGAACTTAACAAAACTCGGTATGTTAATTAGCATTAATTCTTCCATGATTATAAGCTATATTAAAATGTTTGTTAGAACGGGAGTGGGGGTTATAAGGGAAGCCTGAAATAAAAATTTGCGATATTTCATTGTCTATTTGTTTTTTGACAAACATGCACATATCAAAAGTTGTTTACTTTGTTATTTAGATTAACTTTTTTTTTATTTTTATTTTTATTTTTTTTTTTTATACATTTCTCCAGGAATAATGTGTGGAGCAAGTATTTTGCCTAGAAATATTGATATGCTCAACAATTCATTCCTATTTGAAATATCAGGTACCTCTGCTGGAAAAATTAATTCAAATCAATGTTAATATTTCCTTAATAGCTGAAATCTATGCATAACGCACAGGAGACGGGAAATATGACAATTTGGTGGACAGTGAAGACTTACATAAAAAATTAATTTTATTATTAACAAATGCCAACAAGCCTTGCCAAAAAAATACCATCACCATTCAGCCTCAAATCAATTCCCGGGCGAAGCTGGGTATCTGAGCTAGTATATATATATATATATATATATATATATATATATATATATATATATATATATATATATATATATATTTAATTTTGAACGGACCTCATTTTAGTCATCTCCTGGGTAGGATCGATGGACATTTGAAGAAAATTTTCCAAAATCGCGTCATGAGTACGACCTCAATAGCTGATTTCCCTGAAGGGAAATCTGCTAAAATTGTACAGAATTAATCTTATTGCAAATTAAATTTACTATAAATATTGTTCTATACATTTATTCTGTATCTTGAATATTAACCGAGATATTTGCATTTGTATTCTGTGTGTTTCCGTAACTGTTCGTCCCTCGTGAATAGGTTTAGAGATACCTTACTACTACTGTTGTTATTGGGCAGATTTCTCTACTGTAAAACTTCACGTGGGAAATCTGCTTAGTTTACGCAGCCCCTGCGTAACGGACCATTGAAATAGATCGAGAAGTTAGAGACTTGGCAATACCCTCCCTCATTTGTCCAACGGCCTTTTACTGTTTTGTTTCTCGTAAGGACTTAATTTGATCTTTGGATAATATTGGATCGCAAATCCTTTCCATTTCTTCTTCCACTGCAATGTTTCACAAAAAATTCATGTTTTGCAAAAAATTCACTTATAACAAAAGAAAATAAAACAGTTTACTAAAAGACAACAATGATTACAAGGTAAACAAAGCTAATCTGTGTCATCGAGCTATGTTATGCGCCAAAGTTGCGAAAACGTTACGATCTGCACATGTAGCGAATGGCACCCTCCCCCCCCCCCCTGGAGGTGCCCAATTATGGGTGATTACATAATCAGGAAGATTGGTCAAGTAACACTCCGCCAAACTCTAATAACGAAAGTAAATATATTTTAAATGTTGACTCCATGAAGCTGTCAGTATTTTTGCTATTAATGAAATAGATCTTTAATATTAAACGGAACGTTTATACCGTATTCATTTTGTCTGTTCTCAACTATCTATAACCACAAATGAAGTGGGCCAGGATTTATTCATGATCACCATCCCAAATAAATAGAGAAAGCATTGATTGACTCAAACGAGGTTAGAGCCGTAAATACTACATATATAATATACATATATATGCATGTGTGTGTGTATTTCTCTGTTAACGCTCTAGCGGTCGTAATATTTGTTTGATCGTTACCAAACTTGATATTTAAACGTTTTATGCAAAAATAAAGATCAAGTTTGTTAATGGCTGAAATCAGACAAAGGGGAGAATTACGAAAATTCTTAATATCACCGTTATTATGCGTCGGATCGAAATATTGTATATAACTATATGCAAATGTAAGATTCTATAAATGCTGTTATGTACGTTTTTTCAATATCTTTCATATTAACCGAGATATTTGCATTTTTTTAGTTTTTGGCTCTCAGTAAACCCCCACTCCTATTAATAATAAACTGTTATATTATGAATCAATTTATATGAAGCGAATATTGTTCTCATTAAACTTTTCGTGTTGAAATAAGTGCATATACGTAACGCACGTGGGGAAATCTGCTTAGTTAGCCCAGACGCTGCGTAACGGACTTTTTCAATCTTATTTCTGCATAGATATGACGCAGAAAGAGTTCTTTACGGAATGGCAAACGAACTTCGGTTCAGATACGGAGCAGACCTAGCTTCGATATCAGCTTCCAAGGTGGGCTTCAGAAAAATGATTCCTGGTTATCCGGTACGAATCGCCCAAGGGAATTCCTCCCTCATTTTGTCCCTTGCAAAAAGCATACCTTACCAGAATATCAAGCAAAGGAAGGAAGTTGTCAACATCAACTGGCAGGCTGAACCAATGAATGGACCCAGGGCAAAAGTGTCTACTCATGACGGGGAGACATATGAAGGTATATAAAGTTTCTATCTTATGTTTAGTTCAATTTCACTTGTATTTTATTAGAGCTAAAAATCACGGTTATCAGTAAAATCACGATTTCTTTTGCCAACGTTTCGCTGAATAGTCTTTCCGCTTCTTCGGGGGTGTCTATCTTGTCTTGAACCTTGGGGACATCCTGGTAATTGTACTGCTGTCTGTTACTTTTGACTAACTATGGAAAACTGCCGTTTCACGAAGATTAAATTCTATAAATAACGAGGAAGTGGAGCTATACTCGTTATTTATGGCATTCAATTTTCGTGAAACGGCAGTTTTCCATAGTTTGTTTAAATATGACCAGGAAAAGCTTGTATGGTTGGATATTGAGTTTTTACTCTCTTTCCCTCCGCTCTAAGACCCACACAAATCTAGCTGGTCACCCATTCTTATCATGCAATGTCTCAAAAACAACAAGACCTCCAGGCATGCGTTCACTCAGAGGAAAGTACATGAAGTCTTCAATGATAGCAGGTGCAACGACTAGCCCAAAGGCCGTACACCCATTGTTTCAACAACCATTTGCAGAATAACCTCATGAGTCGTTTCCTAAAAGTTCATTGTGATTAGTCCTTTAGCTAATGCTCACCTTCTAAGCAAAGGAAGCAAGGGGATTCCGCAATTTAAAGAGACATTCCTCGTCACCTCTTAAGGGTGACCAAATATGAGATATTCCTAAATCTTGTTTCTCTAACATAACGAATTTCGAGATCACACTCTGATCAATGATTATCTTAATCATAATGAGTTGTCCTTGGACAGTTCTTCAGCTTCCATAACAGACTGCTGTAGTACTCACTCTCCAATATTCAAGGCACCTTGTTTCTCCACCTTCGTATTTAAAATAGTGCCTATCTCCAATCACGAGCGCTCAATAAAATACATAATGAACGAGTACAGAGTTTGAATAAATCGATTAAACATAGTTACATGATATAAATAAAGCTCATCAATAAAAATTTTTAATCTCTTAACTATACTCGTACAAATAGCAGAAACATTTTTGCGTAAGCAATTTATTATGCGATAAAGGGAAACTCATTTCAACTTTCTTTTCCAGCTGATTATGTGATAGTGACATTGCCAATTGGGGTGTTGAAAGATAAAGCAGCTGATATTTTCTGCCCGGCACTACCTGATTCCAAAATGTCAGCGATTAATTCCATGGGCATTGGGTATTTAAACAAGATTTACATGGAATACGAACAACCATGGTGGGCTGGAGATTTTAGGTGAGTAGCGTCTACACTCTTAGGCTTCAATGTATTTTCCTAAGAGTGGATGTTTTTATTTTAATCACCTCAAAGGGACCCGTGAATAAAATATTTTTAAAGTTAAGTATTTGCTATTCATTTTCTGCACACACTAGCTGATTGGCTTCTACAGCTCACTTCTAGATTGAGAGAACACTTAGATCACGATTTTTCCCAGTAGAAGGCATTTCCAAATCACAAATAAATTAACTTCTTTTTTCTTCTTCTTTAAATGAACCCCCCCCCCCTCCTTATAATCCTTTACCTCTGAGTTTAAGTGTTTTTGAAATTTTAATTTTTTTCCATTAAGAAATGTAAAATAATTGGCATTCTTTGGGTCTTAAATAAAAGACTTCCATGGCTCTGATCATCATTACAACAATGTCTTCATGTTTTTGCCCGACGTTCTGCTATACATACTTCCAGCTTCTTCAGAAACTGAAATGTTCTGTTCTTCTTGAGGCATATATGTCTGTCTTGTCTGGTACCTTGGGCAGTGTCTTACCTTCCAAGGATCTTCTGATAGTTTATCCGGTGTCAGTTCCTTTGATACCTGTTCAACCACAAACAACAACAAGCAGACCAACATTCCACATAGACAAAGAACAATATGTAAGGAAGATTAAATCACAAAGGAACGGACGCCGAATGAAGTACACGAAGGCAATTTATGGAAAGACTCCGCCCAAAGTACTGGGCAAGGCAGGCATATATAAATGAATAAGAACAGAACTCTAAAAACATGAACACACTGTCAAGATTTTGATATAATGCTTACTCTGGTTTTGTTTGGTCAACTGGACTTATCCAGTCCAGCCCAGCCAGGGGCTTATCTGGTCCAGTTAACCATGGCAGTAGCTTTGGCCCCGAAAAATCTAACTCTCGCTAATTTAATTTTTCTAGAGGAAAAAATGTATTCTTCCTGAAACGATTAATTACATCCTCCTATAATCTCACAAATCTCTTTAAAATTTGTTTTAAGATGTTTGTTTTGTTTTTTATTATAGGATTAGATTAGGATGGTCTCCTTCTGAGATAAGCAGTGCCGGTAATTGGAATATTGGTATAGGCTACATAGAGGCAGTATCCAAGACTGTCCTCTGCTTCTTGCTCAATGGACCAGAAGCCCTTATGATAGAGAACAGCTCTGAGGAGGAAGTATGTACTTATTAGCACTGTTTAAATAATTACGTATAAAAACTACACTATATTGGTGTTCTTCTGCACTGACAGATAATATATATATATATATATATATATATATATATATATATATATATATATATATATATCAGTTTTAATTTATATTTCTCTGATTTTACATGCAATAAACAATGTAGGGACATAATAACAGTTATAATATCCATTTATATGTACTAGGTATATATTTTTAAAAACAAAAAATTTTTGACTCCTGTTACTCATATTTGAGAAAGTGTGAAAAAGTTAGCTCGCGAGTTCTCACGATGATTTTTGCACCAAATCTTTGATGAACTATCTGAGAATCGAATAGTGTAATGTTCGCAGTCAGGAAATGTCAGCTGTAGGATCGAGAGGAGAGTTTCTAGGGAAAACTCCTCGAGATAACGACTCGAACGGAGCTACCAACAATCCCCCCCCCTCTCCGACTCCTAGGGTAAACCTTTCCTTACTTTTCGACTATTGCAAAACATCCAGTATTGTTATACCAATCATATCGTACACACCCACTTATTACATCCAGTAAGTGCATTAAATGTAGGTATTTCGTGTATCTATGTAGAATGAGTTTGAAGTCAATTTTTTTGGTAAGTATTATTTTATTATTTAATTTTACGTTTATGATAGTACAGATAAATATTTACATATGTATAATACTTTCACTTAGCCACTGTATGGAACAATCAGTAGAACGATAAATTAAACTTATGTAACGTGTTTCAACTGTTCAGTTAATACTTTTCTTTAGATGTTATTAAAATGCATTTTATTTTTTGTGTAGCAAATAAATATTCGTGAGCTATAATTATTCATTTATTAATTTTTTAGAAAGGACGAATAAAATGCTAATAAGAAGAAATTTGGGACATTTGATTTTGAATTCAAAATCAAGCTGTGATTTTTACAACCAAATTTTTAATAAATACAATTTGTCGGAAAACGAACACATAAAGAGACAACTGAGCGTATTAGGCCGTAATTATGTAGTTAGATGTAAAAAAGCCAGGTCCTCAATGAAAAGTTTGGAGGTGAAAAAAGCATCATGGTTAGATTTTGAATTAGAGTTTCAACCTAAGGAGGAAGCCAGGACAAAAGTGGGGCCATCAAGTAGTGCGAGGAAATGCTGTCACCTAGGAAAGAATTTTGAGGGAACCAAGGAACGGACAAAGAAGGAAATAATCAAGAGCGAAGCAAATAGATTTTCAACGCCACAAGCAGATTTTAACAGAATAGTTATACGAAAAGTTATGAACATTTTGAGTTATTTCATTAATATTAATGCTTATTATTACACCAAAAACATAAATATGTTTTAACTAGAAAAAATAAAAATAGTAAAAGTATAGAAATATCCGCTTTTTGTGACATAAAAAATACGAAAGTACTAGAAATGTGAGAGAGTACCTACCCTCTCCCTCTAACCATAATAATTGAAAATTCGAAATACCTGGGTTACTATGAGCTATATCGACAAAGTTCATATAACCAATATTGTTGTAATTTTATTTTTCTACAATTTTTGTTAAATACATTTTTTTCTCATCTCGAATATTATACGAGCTATGCGTATTTTTGTTTTCAGTCTCAGTAAACCCAGACTTGTAATCGTCTGACTTTTACTATAAGTAACTGAGTACATTTCAAATTCGGTTTCCATAGGCTTCTTACTTCGAGAGGTATAGGGAACAGATGGTGAAATGATATGACCAGTGTGACATACCAGCCCGTGGGAAATCTGCTTAGTGTACACAGCCCTAGAGACTTCTGAATTTTTGGTGTCCTTACAAATATGGAGAAATTTGCACTTTTCCGCCATTCCCTTATCCCCTCGCATTTGGATAAAAGTAGTTTTTGATCAAAAGGAGGAGGTGCAACAGTCCTAAATGTGGAATTAAAACATTCTAAGACAAGCCGTTTTTGATGTACCTATACGAGCTATCTGCGCACATACAAACTTCACGCCAAAACTAGTCAACATGAATTCAGGGGAGGTCAAGGCGGATAATTCTGTTGAAATGTGAAAACCGGAAAACTCAATGCTTCCTACAAGGAAATGAAAAGGCTGAGTTCAATAACATAAGTGCGAATTAAACAATTTTTTTCGCCCCAAAATATATTTATTTTGCAGCGATCGCCTGAAATAAAATAGTAATGAATCGTGGCATGGATAATGCAGACTAATTTTAGGACTCAATTATATTCATATTATAACATTATTTCTAATAATTATATGTTTAGATCGCGATGGAGCTGACACGCATGTTACGAAAGAGGATACGAGATTGCAGCATTCCATATCCCCACCATATTATTGTGACAAGATGGGGGAGTAACCAATATTGCCGAGGATCTGTGATGGGCATGCACCTCAATACAACTGAAGACAACCTTTTGGTAATCCACCCACAATTATTCTAAAAATATATCAATAAAATAAACAGCACAAAGCACATTTTCTGAATATATTTTTACATTCAGCACAATCGCATCTTGGGGTTTGGGGTCGATGATGTGTGACACATGATTATTACCATGTTTTCTGGAGTCCATATTTACATTATTAGCACATGGTCGTCTATTTAGAGCAGTTGTTCCCAAAGAGTACAACACTATAAGCCAGAAATTGATCAACATGTGGTCCACACCAACTCTGCAATAACACTCGCCCCGTGCATTTTGGGCTCATTTATTTTCGACTACTGTATTAAGTCCATTTGTCTGTTAAATCTTTTCAAACACTCAAACTATAAAACATGTAAACAATAAATCAGTTAAAGTCGTTACTTTAAGGATATGATTAATGGATTAGATATCCTAGCAAAACTATCGAGCTCCAAATACAGCACTTCTACATTTATTAACCTTTCATTTCGTACAAATGAAATCGAAGAGGTGACTTTTGGTAATGGTCTAAATTTGGCTCCTGAGATTTCAAAAAACTCTTTGAACCCTTCAAAAAGTAGGCTTTTAGCAGATTTCCCTTAAGGGAAATCAGCTATTGAGGTTGTACTCATGACGCGATTTTCGAAATTTTTCTTCAAATGTCCATCGATCCTACCCAGGAGATGACGAAAATGAGGTCCGTTCAAAACTGTATATATATATATATCTATATATATATATATATATATATATATATATATATATATATATATATATTTGTCTGTTACCGCTCTAGCGGTCGCAATTTTTGTTTAATCGTTACCAAACTCGATATTTAGTCGTTTTATGTAAAAAGAAAGATCAAGTTCGTTAACGGCTGAAATCGGTCCAGGGGGAGGGGGGTTTAGAGGGGAGGATTTTTGAACATTCGAAATATCTCCGTTACTATAGGTCGGATCGAAAACTTGTATAGAACAAATCTTATTGTAAATTAAATTTACTATAAATATTGTAATATACATTAATTCACTATCTTGAATATTAACCGAGATATTGGCATTTTTCAGTTTTCAGGCATCAGGAAACCGCCACTTCTACTCATGTTACATAAGCAATACTCTGCTACATAATAAATCACATTATTCCAAGTTTAAATACCAAGAATTGTATTCAATGGATCTTTATTATACGAGATACATGCAAATATGTCCTGGCGCCCCCCCCCCGTCTTAAGGTTTTCGAGTACTAAAATTTGATTGATAGGGATAACAATTATTCTGACTCATTATTAATTACAGTATTAGATATAGTAAATAGTTCTCAATAAAATTAATATGTTATATTCTGATATATTTCAGTAATAGTTTTTCTTTCCGGTGTGAGGAGGGTAGACCCGTTTATTTACAATTCTAACCTAACGCTTCCTGTCGGCAGGTTATTCAAATTGGATGGACCATTTCTTATTTCCGTTTACATTTATTCACGGTGGTGTTGTGTTACCAGTATATAGATTTATCTATTACTAAACTTCACGAGGGAAATCTGCTTAGTTTACGCAGCCCCTGCGTGACGGACTTTTTGCTTACAACCTCATCGTTTTGCGGACCTACATGAATAAAAGTCTTTGTTTCACAAACTCAAAGGAGTTTTGCTTTTTCAATACAAGTCGTCGCAACACGTTGGTTAAGTACCTGGTGCATGTTGCTGACGAGGACCGGGTAGTTCGAAAACGAAGTCAACCAAAATGGGAAAGTCAGTCGTACCCAGTTTAACAAAAGTTGAAAAGGATCTAATTAGACCGAGGAAAACGTTCGTTTCGCAAAATCAAAATGTGTAAAGAGCTACTCTTTTGGACTGGAAACACAAATGATCGTTAACTTCAAGAAACAATAACTATTATGATGACAAGTTGGGGTCTGACCTTTGTTACTTACGATCTTTCGGATCTCCTCAGATAGGTATGTAAGCTATCGCTATATTCCGGGAAGACAAAACTTTGACAGCACAAATTCGAGTTGCAGGGCTCCCTCCTTTATAAGGCCAACCTGGTGGACTTGCGGGCACATCTAGCACTAGGTAAGTAGGTCCTTTAGGTTCAGGTTAGATCCCCACCTAGGGAGAACATTAGTTCACAAGTAGAGAGGCGCTAGTGTTGCAGTGCTTAACCTAACGAGTACATACGAGTACATACGTCTGACAGCCCCTTGGGATCACTAACGATTACGTCTCGCTTATATCCCGTACACAGGCAGGCTGACAACATGAACCTGGCTGCAGACCTTCAGTGCACGGAGGAGACTTCATTCTCAGCCCTCCTTGGTAATCGGGGGTTGTATATCACTCAACATCAGATGATCACTCGCTATGTTAAAACTGTGATTACCAATCTCTGGAGCTGGCTCGGGGACGGCTAAACATCTCCAAGGTCCATAATGCAACCGGGGGAAAATACATTAACATATATATTTAAATATGTATGTATTATCTCTCTAGCGGTCTTAATTGTTAAAATTTTAAATTAATTTTAAACTATTAAATTTAATATCGAAACTCAAAATATTTACTTTTGAGCCAGATGAAAAAATGCGACCAATTTTCTATTATTGTTGTTTTAAAGGTTTTTTTCTCTAACTATAATATTAACATAGATATTTTTAACTTTTTTAGTTTTCAGTTTGTAGTAAACCCCCACTTCTAATAATGCGATTTTCACTTTAAGCATGTCAGCCACTGACCATCTCTAGCCGGGTTTGAATTTCAAGGCTTGTTTACATATGCATCTTATTACAGGAAAAGTGAAGAGGAAATCCTGGTAGATCAGTAGCTTGTCTAGTGCTGGGATGAGCAACCTTTTTAATCAGCGGGCCAATTTAAATTTTAAAATTTTTTAGCGGGCCGCACATAAAGTAACACTAATTAATAATTTAGAAAAGTTTATTTATTATAAACATTAGAATATAAAGATTTTAAAAAAATAAAGATTTCAAGTACAAATTTTAATGCAAAATAAAAAACAAAAAAAATACAATAAAATAACAGAAAAAAGAATTTACTTGAAATTTGTAATCAGACATTTGGCACTGTTATTTCGGTACAAGCTAATCAATATCAGCCGGAATTGATGAAGTAGCTGCACGTATGCAATTTTCTAATCGTGCATCAATCAGCCTTGATCAGTGATCATTTTTGATTAATTTCATGGTCAGAAATAATTGTTCGTAAACATACGTACTTCCGAACAGAGACATCATTTGCTTTGCATTTGTCGTCAAAAGCGGAAATTTCTCAGGGCCCCCATACAATTAATGACATTAATATTGCACTCAAAGGAAATTATTTAGTGACGAAATTCATTAAATAACGTCCTAAAATCCCACCCTGGCTAGAAAAGGGTGGTATCCTGTAGATAACCCGTCCCAATTAGCCTCAGTTGCAAAAAGTGGACGTTAATAAATAATAATAATAATATTGCACTCATGCCTTTCAAGAAACATAAGAATTTCTAATATTGCTAGTTAACAGACTGATTGTGTGACAGAAGCAAACACAATCACAGACGCGGCGCGTTCGTATTGAATCTTTGAACAAGTCTCCGATAAGTAACTCGTCAAAAAAAAAAAAAAATGTTTCTGTTTTATATGTACTACCATTAAATTATAATTCGTTTTTTACAATATATTGATGGGAGAAAGTCGATAAAATAAATTCAATTTTAGAAATGCTTGGAGGGCTGCATAAATATGTTGAAAGGGCCGCGTGTTGCTCATCCCTGGTCTAGTCCATTGGATATGCTGCTTAGTTTATTCACTAATAAACTAACTTCATATCAATCTTCAATTCCTTTATTATCACTGTTATTGAGGAAAAAAATCATATTGATGTGTCATCACTTGCGTTGCAGGAGCTAGGACATCCAGTCCCGGAACAAGCGGAGGACGTTACTCCAGTGTTGCTATTTGCAGGGGATATGACAGTCCCTCAGTACTACTCTCGTTTCCCAGCAGCCCGCATCTCAGGCTTAAGAGAAGCTGAAAGAATTCTGAGCTTGACCAGAAAGTTTTCAGGGCCCCCAAAGCCCAAAGGACCTATTTCAGCCTCATACTCAACATGAGATATTTAATAAACAATGACATAACAATTTATAATTTTCTCCGGAGATACTGAACAGCAGAGGAACCAGTTAATTAAGAATAAGAAAAAGGCCTTGTCCTCTATAAGTACTTTAATATATAAAGTGGTGAAAAGAGATCCAAGCTCCATCATCAGTGCCTGCTGGTTAGAGTCCTGTACCCTGAAACCCGGCTGTTTTCCTTCAGGCTCTAACCAGCAGGCATAGATGCTGCAGCTTGCTCTCTTTTCACCACTTCCCATATTAAAGTACTTGTAGGGGTCCTGACATTTTATTGATTCTGATTTATTTTTCAATTGTTTTGCCCTAAAATCTAAATTTAATATGGTATTCATTTGAAATAAAATAAATGGTAACAAAATGTATAAATAGTTAGCTTTACTTTCTTGGAGTTCGATGACTATTGAACTAGTGCAACCAATGAATTAATAAAATGTTATTTATTAACGTCCCAATAGACAAACAGAGGGGATAGGTTGAAATTAAAATGAATTGAAAAACAGTATTATCTCCATTCGTTTTTAATGAAATGAACATAAAAATGAATATTCTTATTTGAAGTTTGTAATTTTGTATCAACATGCCTGGAATGAACCCTAGCATAAAAGTAAAAACAGATATGACTGATGGATCAACACTGACATGTGAGTAAACCGATGAATAAATACATATAGAAAAATTAAAATGCTATTCAACTTCAGTAGAAACAACCAAAATGGTAATCTAGAACAAAATGACAAACTTCTCTAAAAATGGGAGGAAAGAACTGATACAAATACCCTCTCTAGCAGAAAATATTTAAGAATACTTAACAGAGAAGTGTTTTATTTGTATACAAAAATATAAGTATGTTAACAAGAAAAGGCTTTTTAGAAGACTTGTTTACAATTCACAACTATTGTAATGTTGTAAATCTGATAGGTATGCTTTGAATTGAAGGGTGACAGATTAAAAACCACCATAAAATATGTTTTATTGACATATATTGGCTTTAATCATTTTGAGGAACTTTTGCATTAACTGCCATTGTGACACAATAATAGATTTCATCTATAAACTTACTGCTATACTTGTACTTATAGGAATTGAATGAAACCATACATTTTAATAATAATAGTATTAATGTACCAAGTGATAACACCATCTACAAGTAATTTCAGGACATGTGAACCTGATTATGTTTATTCATTGCCTAAAGATGGGGAATGCTTTAGATATCTGTCACAGAAATCTGAAAATTCCAAAAACAGTTAAAAACAAAGTAAAACGAGGGAGTTTGACAGGCTCCGACATAGCAAAACTTCTTTTAGGAACAGAAAGATAAGAAAAAGAAGCGTTGGGACCCTTTTTAATGACTAATGCACAAGTTTTTTGGAGAATATTAAGGACTCTACAAAAGCATTTTACAATCCATTGCCAATTTTATAGGCAATTACATGAAGCACAAGGATACAAGATGGAAATTAAATGCCCTTACATTCTCAGAGTAACCATTTTCTCTAAAACTTAGGAGCCAGTACTAAAGAACCTTAACATTTTTTTTTAGGAGTAATGACCAGATTATAATTTAAATTATAAAGGATCAATTATAATTTTTAATTGCTTTTAGATATAATTTCGAGATTAAATCACTACATTCTTATACATTTTAAAGGTAGATCTTTGACCAGACAAAAGTCAATTCCAAACTTATTTAAAAAAAAGTCATAAATGCTTAGCTTGGTACAAAAACACTAGGCCAATTTTGGGTGCGCTCTGACATTTCATTATGAGTTTCTTCATTCATTTCTCTAATAAAATTTTGATTTTCCATATTTCCTTCACAAAGATTCCGTATGGCAAACACAACTATTTCAGTAATAAACGGATTTTTCCCATCTCGAATGCAGCAGTCTAGTATTAGTGGAAGTCCATTACAATCTCTAATTTTGTCTTGCATAGCTTTATTACGCCAGCATAAGTTGCCAATAAGACGAATTAAATTTGCTTTAAGGTTTTCGACTGAAGTTCTCTCTGTGAATATATTTTCTGTAGGAGAAAAAATACTATTGGGGTTTTTACCGTCAAAATGAATTCGTTCCAGCAATCGCTTGGTCACCTCAAGGAGTTCCACATCCCTCTGGAAAAATCTGTTAAGTGGTTCTGTTCCAGATAAAAATACAACAATTTTAAGACAAATATACACTTCTTGAAGATTTTCCAAATTCTCTTCTGATTGTACACTAACCAAGAGTGTTTTGTACTTATTTACTAGCCAACTAACAAATTTTAGACTGATATCACAATTATTTTCTTTTATGTATTCGTACAGCATGTTTAGAATGGGGACAGAGAGTGTTGAATTACACTTATATAAATTCTCCATCAAAATTTCAGTATCATCACCTCCTAGCATCTTCCACAAATTCTCTACAAATAAAAGAGGAAAATCTGTGCCTTTTATTGCTGAGTTGATAATATAGCACAGGAGGGATGTATTACTTGCAATATCCATGGAAAGTTCAGAATGATCGAGAGTAATATTACACAATATCCCACACGTGTAATTCCTTACCTGCTCATTATCGAATTCCATCCATTTTAGGAAACATTCTCTGCACATTCCCCATATGCACAACCGATTACTACAGTTACCAACAGTCAGATTATAGATAAACTGAAGACCTTGTTTCAAGGAGGCTAGGAACTTTTCTTCATAATTTGATAATATGCAATTCACAATGGTGACAGTAGGCAGGAGAAGTTCCTTGCATAGGTCATTCTGCAATGACTGGTTTTTAGTGCAAAGATCTCTGAAATACTTGAGTGTTTTGTACAACTGGTCACAATCACAATCAGTATAGTTATCCTTATTAATTTTTTTTAGAAAATCTCCATTCAATTTATACTCCTCAGTGTTCATTTTGATTTACAATGGCATAACACTCAAATTTCCCAGTTCTGACTAGAGCCAATATTACAAGATAAATTCAAATACAAAACAAGTCTGAACAAAACCTGCACAGAATAACATAACTATAACCTTATTAAGGATGTATTGATATAATCCAAAAGAGGGCAGCACAATGCAACTCTGAAGGAGGAGCTTCTATCTGTTGGTGATAATTACAACTAATCCATTGCATTCCCTGTCAAATACTGTTTGTTTTTTACCAATTTTTTTTTTAAACTTTAAATACTGAATTTTGAAAAACGAAAAAACAACAGAAAATTAAGACAAGAATTTTGTTGAGGTAAGGTGATCACACTCATATGAAAAAAATAAATAACTCAAAATGCCAAATTATATAGTATGCATAATTATTTTATTATATCACAAATAATTTTTGGATTTTTTTTTTATGATGACTAGATAAAGCAAATATCATACAGTAAGTAATATCGTCACAGTAAATGTATTGAATAAGTATTTCTAATGAATTCATGATATATTCAAAGTTTTAGTATTTTCAACTAAGGGTTTAGGACATTGAGGGAGAGTATGTCTCCCTCCTCCTACCTATCCCAAAGATGGATGATTATATACTTTCCATTTGTTTTTTAATATATTACGATAACACAGAAACTTGATTATACATTTTTGTATTTTTTTTATTTTGTTTCTTTACAATTTATTATCTCAAAACCTTATAAGCTACCTTTTTGGAATATTATTAACGTTATATTCAACTTTAGTGCCAATGGACTCAATACATTAGATTAATTATTATTATTATTTATTAACGTCCACTTTTTGCAACTAAGGCTAATTGGGATGGGTTATCTACAGGTTACCACCCTTTTCTAGCCAGGGTGGGATTTTAGGATGTTATTTAATGAATTCCGTCACTAAATAATTTCCTTTGCCCAGGCGAGAATTGAACTCTCCACTCTTTAGATTAATTAGAACATGTAAACATTTTTATATAGAATAATTTATAACAAAAATGATTATATAGTTTATTTTATAAATAATTATATTACTTGAACAACCATTAGAAGTTTTTTAGAGTCAATGAAACAGACCCAAACTGCAATATAAACCTTTTTAGATGACATTTTTAATTTGTGTACCCTCTACTCCAAAAGGGGTAGTTAGAACGGTGTTATGAAATACTGATATAGTACATATCCTTTATTATTATTTTTTTTTTTCTGGGCCAACATATCCAATAAAGGTGGGACATTATTCTTTTATAAAAAATATGTTTTTTGAAAGTCAAAATTAAAAAAATAAATAAAAAATTCTTAGATTAATTTACAGTACTTCTATAGACATTTTATTCTAATTATCCCAGTCTCCAATTACTAAAAATAATTAAATGAATGAAATATATAGGTGACATCTTTATATGAGTTCCTGAGTTACGAATGACTATTTTATTAATCTTTCATTTGTTTTATAGGCATTATAAGATCTGAAAGCAAAAACAAATGGTTAAATTAAGTCCATCAAATTAATTTTATAGCACTGACTAAACAAGTAAACTTTTAAATTCATATTTTAAAAACTAGTTTCAAAACCAACAGTTTAGGAGAGGAGTGATTTAAAAAAAAAAAAAAAGAAAAAAAGTAGGTCACGTTAATATGAAAAGAAAGCTCAACAACATTAAAAGAAATATAAGATAATAAGACGTTTTTTGAAATGCTCATGAATCTTCAGCGTAGTTCACTTCCCACTGAAATACCAGCCATGCAGCGATGATATAGCTGGACCAGGTGTTTGAAAAACAGTCCTCCCAAGCTCAACAAAATTCCGAGCATCAAAGACAATTAAGGCTACTTTAGTTTCATCATTTTTCCAGAGTAATGTTGAAAGCACCACACCATCATCTTCTTCCTGAAAATTTTACACCATTATTGAGTGATCGTATGAATTATTAAGAGAACACGTAACATCCATGGGGAAGCTAAGCCATATTTTAATATGGACTTGAATGTCGAATCGGAATAGGTGTGAAAAATAATTTCTACCGTCGTTATCCTTAGAGGTTCTAATTTGAAAGGACATATGGAATAAACTCTATGGAAAAGAAAAAATAGTTCCATCATTTACTTAGGTTTCAGTGGAGTTTGAGGTTCTCATGAACTCATCCAGCCATAATCGAGAACCATAACAACCAGACCAAACCTCAGCCATATCAAGCACACCAATAGTGTTACTGCCAACATAATACATATATCTGATCTTCTACAGCCTCCCAAACATTCATTCAGAGTCCCATGCTAGGAAGGCCTATAGCCACCAGCGCTTCCGAACTTCACTTTAGGTATCATGGTGAACCTTTAGTCCAGTATTTTGGACCAATGCCAATCAAGAAGAAACAGGCTGACTCTCCAGATTAAACCTCAGTAGAAAATCATAAGTTAGCTGTAGTTTATTGTCTTCAATAGTATTAAAATTATTGAGAAATATCTTACTGTCCTAAATTTAATAATACCTTTTAGTGTTCATTTGTCCACTATCTTCAACAAAGAGCCTTAGTTTTACCATTGTGCCCATACTAAGTGTGAGTCCTTTTAAACTCTTAATAGATGACCCCATATTGCATACTTATTTGTGAAAATTTACAATCTCACATTTATTTTCTGCATTAATAAAAAATAAAAAATCATATGAGCCGTGCTGAAACCTCTAACTGCAGTCAACTATATCCTGGATTTTGCCATGTGGGGTAGATTTTGGGCCCTAACCACTTCCTCCAACTGTTACGTCACAAATGGGTAACACAACTCGCCCGCTCAGTGGAGAAGGGTCAGGGTTTATTATTTAAATTACCTCTCCTTCATATTAATAGAAGTAAACAAATAAATAAATATATAATGGGTGCCACGTTGTTTGTTCCCCAGGTAACAACAAAACCAATTGTTTTACAGGCAAATAATTTTATTTACAATAACTAAACAAACTAATAAACTTTTCTCTTGAACAAAAAATAAATAAATGAATAAAACAATATTTTCACATGGGATATATATATATATATATATATATATATATATATATATATATATATATATATATGAGTATCTTTTACTCTCAATTGTGTATACACAATAACAATAAACTCCTACCTCTCTTACAATATGATAATTGGCCAGCCGGCTGCTCAATGAATATGTTCTCAATTCTTTTGGTTCTCTGAACCTTGAGAGTATGGCTTAGAGCAAACTGAAAACACATTAATCCGTCAAAGCTCTTTGGAGAATATCCTTAGAAGAGTTTGAGGTGGACACTTCTATCTGCATACTCACAATGTCCCAGCGATTGCCTCTTGTCTCCATCATTTGCGCAGCCAGCCCCACGCAGGACTCTCCTGTCCATCTTCTATCTCTATCACCCATCTTTGGCGATGATAGAAATGTCCCATAACAAAAGTTTATGAGGCCATCTCTTATGACTGCTACCCAGCACAAATTCTGGTTGTAATTCTAAGCTTCTTTAGATCATCTACAGACTTCATAAACCAGAACCCCTTCCAGTTGAGATTGGCAGGGATGACTACACAGAGATAACATCCTAACGTCCTGATGAATCCGGCCTAAGGACGAACTGGCTGATCTTAGGATTGATCCATGTCCATCCTCCCATTGCCAATTGATAGATCTAAAATAAAGAGAGAACTAACAGGGTGGACCAGTGCATTCCCTTAGAACTCAATGACCAGTCTCCTAGAGAGCAATCTCCAAAAAAAGCATGACATGATGGTGTAATCTGGCTCAAGGTGCAATGGTTCACGACATTGGCAGGAGTCTCTGTTGTGTTTCATCTACCTCTACTCGTGTTCAGCTTCCTACACCCCTTTGACATCCGCACCCTGTAGGAAGTGTCCCTATTTACACAAAGTCCTTGCCAAGAACCAGAGCACACTATAAGAAAACAATGCTATGGATGCTCACACCTGACGTCCATGGATTTTTCATACTTTGGGAAAGTAGGCACCCAAATCATCACTGCCTCCATCATGGACAATATTCTTAAGGGAATCACTGAATTTCCTTTCACTCATGAATGAGTTTCTACTCTTCATACATGGAATGCACAAACCACCAAACTTGACAGACAAGTGAATGAGAGAGCACACATCATCCATTGGAGCCTAAACTATCTCAAACCATGTCAAGCACCAACAGTAGCTCCAGAAAATGAAATAAACTCAGGAGGGAAAAAAAAATAAAAACCTTAACAATTTCATCCTTTCTTGTAGTTTGAATAGGACATGGCATTCTACTTATCACATTCAACAATGCAACATCATCACATACCACAACAACTGGACATCCAAAGTAAAGCTCAGCCATACGGATGTTTATGTGCACGTGTGTGAGTGAGTGTGTGTGTGTGTGTGTGTGTGTGTGAGAGTGTATGTGTGTGTGTGTGTGTGTGTGTGTGTACACATATATATAGATGCTGGTAGATAAAAACAAACCTTTGGGTTGGGAGATGGAACAAACATAGGTTCTCCAGCAACAACTCCGTCTTCAATCCAAATCTTTTTTGTCTTTTCCTTTACATCAACTTTCACCAACTAGTAACAAAAAAAATGTTATTTATTATTGCCACTAATTTTAATGGATTATCTACTGGTTACCACCCTTTTCTGACCAGGGTAAGATTAAGGATTTTATTTAATGAGTCTGTCAATAAATAAATTCCTATTGCCCAGGTGAGAATCAAACTTTCCATTCTAGGTTTACCAAGTGAGATTAAGACCAACACCTTACCTCACATGGCTAACCTGAGCCCCACAAAAAAAAAAAAAAAAAAAAAAAAGGAAGAGAATTAACAATAACCATATGGGAATTGATAACTTTACACTTTTATTTATATAGAGAACCAACTGGTTTTCCATGCAGCAGTAAATTTGTAGGAATGGGTTAAAGGTATTTACTAAGTTTCTTTTTTATGTTTCCAAGTATTTACAGAAGTTTATTTTAATATATTAATTTGTTTAAGTGCTAACCCTTGAAGTTATAGCTAAACTGGTAACTGGATATTTGTTGGTAATCATAATTCTAGGCAGCTCAAGAGGAACTCTGTCTCAGGCATAGTGAATTAAATTTCAGTAGGAAGATTGTGCAATAAAATCTCATAACATTTAAATAAAAGTCAGAAGTTAAAAATGCAACAGCAAGAAGGAATCTAATTGAATAAATTTATCAGGATTTATACTAAAAACTGACTCCTGCCTGATGAAAACAATTTTTATGTCCCATCACTTAATAATTGAAATATTAATTATTTACTGATGGTATAATCCGTCCAAAGAAATAAAGAGCTACGGCGTTTACACTTGCTAGGAACATACTCTTTTAAGCACTTAATTGATAATCATTGTCTCTCTTCATTATATCAAAAAAGAGTGATGTATAAAGTTTCCATAAAGAACTTCTTTATTTGGGTCGGTAGCTATACTTGAAGCTCATAAGTACAGCACTTAACTAGGATCCAGAATAGTATGGTTAGGCTCTCAGCAAGAATAAAAAAATTTTTTCTTATAGTAAACATAATTAAATGATTAAAGTGTAAGTATTGTAAACTCAACAATTTTTGGTTTTCATATTTAAACAGAATTAACCAGTTTTGTCTAGTTTCAGTGTATAAGTATGTACATATCTTGCATAACTAGAAAACGGCTTGCCTTGGAATGCTGAAATTTCATACTTGGGATTATTCTGTCTATTTATGCACCTCGTTTGATCAAAATTGATTAAGGGAAAGGAAAGGTTTACAGGGGGAGAAAATAAAAAAAATTAAATTTCTCTGTATTTATTGGAGATGCAACAAATTTGTGTAGGATCTTTTTTGTCATGATAATATCTATAAATTACGTTCTATGTCTTTTTTCAATCCGATGCATTGGAAATGAGATATCTTGAATCTATTTCAAATGAAATCATTTAAAGTGACTTTTAAATGAATTGCAACCCAAAATCTCTTTTAGCAGATTTCCCCCAAGGGAAATCAGCTATTAAGGTTGTACTCATGACGCGATTTTCGAAAAATTTCTTCAAATGTCCATCGATCCTACCCAGGAGATGACGAAAATGAGGTCCGTTCAAAACTATATCTATCTATCTATCTATCTATCTATATATATATATATATATATATATATATATATATATATATATAGATATATATATATTTGTCTGTTAACACTCTAGCGGTCGCAATTTTTGTTTAATCGTCACCAAACTCGGTATTTAATCGTTTTATGTAAAAAGGAAGATCAAGTTCGTTAACGGCTGAAATCGGACCAGTGGAAGGGGGGGTTTGGAGAGGGGATTTTCAAAAATTCGAAATATCTCCGTTATTATGCATCGGATCGAAAAATTATATAGAATCAATCTTATTGCAAATTAAATTTACTATAAATATTGTTATATACATTTATTCTCTATCTTGAATATTAACCGAGATATTTGCATTTTTATGAAGGCTGTGGTCGGGTATTGTTCGGATTAGTTCGGCCGTTTTCGTAACTTCTCGGCTCAGGTGGAAGCTTCTAACCTTACCTTCGTTTCTTTGTGTGATTTATGCAAATACGGTCTGTTCATCCGCCGCCCCCCTTCTTTAGTTCTTGTACTACTAAAATTTGAGTTATTAAAATATAAATTATTTTTACAATTCAGAAGCCGTTTCAGTTGGAATTTATTAAAATTAACTGAAAGATTTCTTATTACCGTTTGTATTTACTCATGGTGGGCTTGTATTACCAGTATGCAGATTTCTCTATTGTAAAACTTCACATGGGAAATCTGCTTAGTTTACGCAGCCCCTGCGTTTAATTCAATAGGAGTACAAGAAGTCATTTGGAGTCCATATGTGCTGAAATGCTTTTAAACATAAGGAAGTAAGTTAGAGAAAAGTATAATGAATATAGTTTTGTGATATTAGCTTCTATTTCCAGACCACTATTTACTATATGTATTGATGGGCTGAAATAAAAATGGTTTCCTATCAAATTATAAAGATTGGATTAATCAAGCATTACATAACCCTGATGTAAGCTGTGGCTGGTATTAGGCAGTCAAATATTTAGATTTCATACTCCAAAACAGATTATTAATTCAACAAAACATGTTCTAAGCACCATTTTTACTCAGCATTTTGTCAATAAAACTAATTTCAATGAAGATATTGATGAACATATATATGCTTCGACTTCTAAGTAAACTCCCACTTCTGGTATGAAGTTGAGATCTCATAAATTCTACATTGTACCTAGGAATTAGTAGACTCGCAGATATAAAGGTTCATTGAAGTCCTTCGAACAATTTTAAAGAAATTGAGGAATAGGCCGACAATAAATTCAAAGTTGATGTTCTTCGAATGTAATGAAATGTTAAAAAAATTGTATCCCTCCTAATTTAAATGGGCATTTCTGATGCACGTATTTATTATCTACATAAAATACGTTTTTTTTAGAAAGTTAATATTAAACCATTTTCTGATATCAGAAACTTATAGCTCTATTTTGTGGTTATTCACAGACAATAACTTACTGTTCCTCCATAGTGCTCTGGGCCATATCCTATAGCATAGAAATATCGATATGGCTTTCCATTATACTGAGGGTAGTAAACTTTTGGAATCTCACATCCAATATCTACAAGGATTTCTGGTATAACATTTATTTTCCCTTCAGCTGTTCGATAAGCTTTGGCATTGGTGTTTTTTAAAGTCACCAAATTTCCATTTCCTTCGGCTTGCTTGGTAAGAGGAAGGACAAATCTAGCAGGTCGTGCTATGACACCTTTAGACAAGTCTGCATCATCTACGTTTGCCTGTAAAAGTAAAATCAATAATTTATCATATAAATATTTAGGGAAATTGGTTCATTTATTTCAGACTTTCTTTGCTGACTAGTTAGAAATGAAAATGCATAAGCTGTCACATACAAATCTCCAGTCACTAATATGAGCAATCTATCAAAATTGGTAATTGCAAATTTTCTATGATATACTCACATTTAATGATTCAATATCCAAGTGGTCAATTATAGAAGTGTCTTCGTAAACACAAATATCAAAGACAATATGGTTGTCTTCTTCATACTGATTGATGGTGTGAAAGAAAAAAAATGTCTCACTAATAAATGTATGTAAGTGTTCCCCAGAATCTTTTGCCACTACATGAAATTGTACCTAAAGCATTAACAGAAAATATAATATTCATTAATTATATTTTGTAGAAATTACTTAAATATATAGTAAAGTAATATATATATAAAACAAGACATTGAACAAAAAAAAGGCAAATTTCCAATAGAAGAAGACAAGTTATTTTTAAAATATAATAATGCTTTTAAAATATTTGCAGAACATGCTTTTGATACAATTAATCGGTTGAATACTTATTATAGCTGATACAACTACAATACATAAAATATTTGTAGGATATTCATTATTTCTTTTCTCTTTTTCTTTTTAAGACTAATAATCTTCTCTTTATATGTTTTTACTTTACTTTTAACTTTGTTATTGTTAATTCTTTATATATATATTATTTGTTTCCTTCCTATAGTAACCCTATAAGAAGGCTGTTTATTGTTTCTGCATGTCCCATGCAAGTTAGCATATCACATGCATTTGTAGTGTGTTACAATTAATTTATACATAAATTATTTCAATTAAAATTTATTAATTCATTGTATTACAAAAAATTAATTGTAATCCACTACAAATGCATGTGATATGCTAACTTGCATGGGACATGCAGAAACAAATAAACAGTTTTCTTATAGGGTTACTATAGGAAGGAAACGAATAATAAAAATATATATATATATATATATATATATATATATATATATTTATTTATCTCACATACAGACACCATGAAGAGCTCAGAAAGCTGGTCAGAAGGAGCAAATGAATCCTTGAATCTATATAAAAACAAACCTGGGAAAGAAGTCTTGCTCAAACCTAGCTAGCAGTAGAGATGGCAGTACCAAAGATATTCATTGAACTATATTAAAAATAAAATAATTAAGATTTGTAAGCATAACAATAAAAAATTGTATTAATGATCTGTAACCAGCGAGACAGAAAGAGTGTGGGCGGATAATTCTTGCATAGTTACTTACAGGTTAGTATTTTTCTCTATAATTTATGATGTAGTCTAAAACTCAAAAAAACATTTCATTTTTCTACTAAATATCAAGTATCTTATTTTAATTCTCGGTGCATTATATATTGTTTAAAGTTTGTGTTCTTTATAATTTTTGATGCGGATCATTGCAGAACCAATACTTTAAAAGGAAATTTTACTCACAGGATAATTTTCATGCCATTTCATCATTTTATAAAATGGCTTGCTAGGGTTGAATTTTGATGTAATAAGTTCTGGAACACACAATGCATAAGGTTGCTCAGCAATAATGTAGTAGGAATCAGTAACTCCAAATGAATGCATATACGATGGATTCAGAGGCCACCTGCACTTCACTCGTCCGGCTATTCTACCTTCAAACGTAACATCTTTCACCTTACCATGCTCTAAAAATATCAAACAATAAAAAATCAATCAATGATAAAACTTATTTTTATTTTATACCCAACTCTATGTCAGTTTATTTTTAGTATCCACTCTTTTCATAACTGTGCAATCAGTAAATCTAAATACAAGAAAAAAAATCCATCACACAGGGGCTGCGTAAACTAAGCAGATTTCCCACGCGAAGGTTTACAATAAATAAATATACATACAGGTATCACTGCCCCGTGAATGTTAAGTGAATAAATACAAACGGTAATATGAAATCTTTCAGTCAATTTACAATACAAGTTAATAATTTCTACAACGGAAAGTAGCTGAATTGTAAACAAACAGGCAAACCAACCTTGTAGCGCTGAATAGATACATAGACCGGAAAGACAAACAATTAACGAAAAATAACCGAATATAACATATTAATTTTATTGGAAACAATTTACCAAAGCTATTGCTGTAATTTGTAATGAATCAGAATCAGTGTTTATCTCCATCACTCAATTTTTTGTAATCCAAGAACAAAAGTAGGAGTGGGACGGGGAGTCAACAGAAAATATTTGCATATATCTCAGAAAGTAAAAGTTCAATGAAAACAAAATTTGGTATTTAATCTTGTAATACGGTGGTTCATGAAATAACAGGTTTTTGTTAATATGACATCAGAAGTGGGGGTTTGCTGAAGGCTCAAAACTGAAAAATTCATATGTCTTGGCTAAAATTCAGAATAGAGAATAAATGTATATAACAATATTTATTATTTATAGTAAATTTAATTTCCAATAAGATTCCGACGTATAGTAACAGAGATATTTCGAATTTTCAAAATTCCTCCCCTCTAAACCCCCCCTCCCCCTAGTCCAGTTTTAGCCGATAACGAACTTGATCTTTCTTTTTCCAAAAAACAACTAAATATCAAGTTTGGTAACAATTAAACAATAATTGTATTTTTTCAATATATATATATATATATATATATTGAAAAATTTTGAAAATTGTATCGTGAGTACAACCTCAATAGCTGATTTCCCTTAAGGGAAATCTGCTAAAATAGGAATGAAGTTGTTTCTTATTAAAGGTGTTCATCACCTATAGTCACATATGCTAAATTTCTCTTGAACTCCAGTTGTGGAAAGGACTTGAAAATAAATTGCCAATGACCCCTATACTGTAATAAATTCTTGAAAAGCTTTCATTGAATACTCTTCAAAAAATATCATCATTTGAGTTTTTTTAATAGATGCTGACTTGAGAATATCATCATTCCATACCTGCTAATGAAGAAATCTGCTTAGTTTATGCAGCCCCTGTTTGATGAGCTTTTAGAGGTATTAATCCACATGATACAAAGATATAAATTAAGGCTGACCAGGCACAATAGTGAAAGGCCATAGTTGGAGATAATTTATATATATAAAAATGAATGTTTGTCTATATGTCCTTTATAGAATCGTAAATGGCTAAACCGAATTTTATGAAACTTAGTATCTATATTACTTGCAACCCAGGTTAGGTTTTTGGCTGTATTAATATTCTCTGAGACGATTAGGAGTGGGGGTTATAAGGGAAGCCTTAAATTAAAAATAGTGATATTTCGTTTCCTATTGGTTTTTCGGCAAATATGCACTTGACAAAAGCTGTTTATTTTGTTATTTAGAGTAATTTTTGTTATACACACTTCCGCCATATACTGAAGTATAAATGAGTTATACGCTAAGAACTATAGTGGGAGTCAACAATTTTATAAGGCTCAAAAGAATCAACTTAACTCAACAAAACTCCGTATGTAATTTGGTATTAACACCTCCCTGATTATAACCTATATTAAAATTTCGAGGTACAAAGAGGAGTGGGGATTATAAGGGAGGTTTGAAATACTAATCACGATAGTTCGTAACCAATTTATTTTTCGGCAAACATGTATATAACAAAAGTTGTTTGTTTTGTTATTTGGAGTAACTTTTATTATATGCACTTTAGCCGTTTAATGAAGTATAAATGAGGTTTACACGAAAAACTATAGAAGGGGTCAACAATGTTATAGGACACAAAAGACTAAATCGAAATCAATGAAACTCCGTATTTTTGACTATAAGCTATATTAAAATTTTTAGGAACGAACAGGAGTGGGGGTTGTCTGAGAGGCATGAAATGAAAAAATGTCATAAAAAAAAAAAAAAATGTTTTGTTTCCTATTGTTTTTTTGGCGAACGTGTACATGACAAAAGATGTTTAATTTGATATTTAAGTAACTTTTATTATATACATCTTCATTGTAATATAGTAATTTAGTTGGTAGCGTAGCAATGCGCACAGGGTACAGCTAGTGGACTGTAAAAATTAATGTTTCCACAGGAGTTGCAATTTTATATATTCTATGAGTGAGCATGTGGAGTACCTGCAATCTTAGTGTGAGGAAATTCTACTATCAGATATTCAGTTCCTGTGCGGCCAACAGATAATCCAATGTTAGATACAAGCCCGTTATGACCAACATGAGGGTGGGCAGTGTGGTGTATAATGTTGACAAATTTGTTTAAGTTAACCTGTAATAAATAAATTACTAATTACTTTCCTTATAAATCGATTCAAATGAAGCTTTCATTCTCTCCATAGTTTACAAATGCATACTCGCTCAAATGTTTGTAGAGATTCTGGGTCTATCCTGTACATTACAGGCGCTTCAGTCAGTGCATATACCTCATCTCCGAATGGATAAATAGAAACATTACAATTATCTGTCATTTCTTCTTGTTTGAAGAAAGAAGTAAACCTAATGGAAAATTAAAGAGATATTTTATAACTTAATTAATTACTCACACGCATAAAGACACACAAATTAATAACCTATGCAACTAATAACCTTTGAAATAGAGTCTGACATGGGTCAGGAACACTCCTGGTCCCGAATTCTGAAACAACTATTCTCTGTGCTGCATGATTCTTTTCAAGTGTTTTAGTTTTAAGAAATCTGTTCTGATAAGTAGCAGAACCATTTTTTATGTTAAACCTGGAAACAAAAATTACGCAAGTTTACTGTGGACAAGTTACTTTATACAGTTAGTTTCACAAGTAGACATTAGATAATTATAATTTCTTAGAACATTTATCAGATAACAGGTTGAATGGAAACATGAGATAAATCAAAACATTATATGAAATGAAATCAAGAAAATTAATTAGGTGATGTATACTTTAGTGTAGATAACAGTCAAAGAAGGGAAGTAAGTACAGCTACAGTGCTGCCAACAAATCAAAAAATATATCTATTTTTTCAGGGCCTACAAAACAATACAATCAGGGCCAGAGCATAATTTTACAAAATAACAGTCAACAAATTTATGAACTATTTCATTAATCCATGCCACTGGATTTACAATAAGATCTGAGGGTACAATCTTCATATATTAAACTTGATTTACAAAATGTCTGCATTGGTTAAGCAAAGTATAGTATTATAACTATACATAAATAATTTAAAAATTATATAAGTTATACTCAAGCAGTGAAAGAGTAGATAGATTGAATAAAAAAATAGATTGGCTCTATAAGAAAACTAACAAAAAATTACTAAGGGGAAGGATTGAGCTGCCAAATGAGCTTCCCTTCTAGGACCAATATCCACAACATATAATACATCATATCAAGTTTGTCATCATCAAGTTTTTGGTAACCCATATAAAGAAGAAAACTAATGTTAATTGATGGATCATGAAGAGTTAGTAAAGTTTCCTAAGGCATAATTGACTTATGTCCGTTAGACATGGATCCCATTCTCATATATCGGTCTCCCATATGAATGTGAAAGTTTATTTTCAATTCTAAATAAAACTCCTAGTTATACCTTCGCTAGAAACGGTTAGTAACCTTCCATAGCCTTGAATTGTGTTTCCAGAATAAAAATAGTGGTTGATTTCAGAAGAAAAAAAAGTCTGTCATACAGGGGCTGCATAAACTAAGCAGATTTCCCTAGTGAAGATTAAAAATAGATAAGCCTACATACCGGTACCACAATACCACCGTGAATATTAACTGAATAAATGCAAACGATAATAAGAAACCTCCTGATGGAAAGCATCTGAAATGTAAACAAACAGTTCTGCCAACTTCTTACCGGAAAGAAAAACAATTACTGTAATATATCTGAATCTAATGCCTTAATTTGATTGAAAACTATTTACTATATCTAGTACTGTAATTTATAATGAATCAGAATATTTTTTATCTCAATCAATCAAATTTAAGTAGTCCAAAGACTTATGAAGGGGGGGGGGGGCTCACCAGAACATATTTGCATTTATCTCGTATAATAAATGTCTCTTGAAATCAATATTTGGTATTTAAGCTTCGAATGATGTGGTTTATTACATAACCGAGTATTGTTTATGTAACATGAGTAGAAGTGGGGGTTTGCTGAGGGCTAAAAACTGAAAAATGCAAATATTTCGGTTAATATTCAAGATAGAGAATAAATGTATATAACAATATTTGTAATAAATTTAATTTGCAATAAGGTTCAGTCTATGAACGTTTTTGATCCAACTTAAAGTAACGGAGATATTTCAAATTTTTGAAATTCCTCCCCTCTAAACCCCCCTTCCCTTGGTCCGATTTCAACCGTTACGAGCTTGATCTTTCTTTTTACATAAAACTGTGAAATATCAATTTTGGTAATTATGCCTGCAAGAGCGGTAACAGACAAATATATATATATATATATATATATATATATATATATATATATATATATATATATACAGTTTTGAACGAACCTCATTTTCGTCATCTACCGGATATGATTGGACATTTGTAGATAAATTTCAAAAATTGCGTCATGAGTACGGCCTCAATAGTCATGAGTAAAACCTAAATGATCATTCTTTGAAACCATATAATCCAGAGAAATAATCACTAGATACTAGCTAAAAAAGTAAACAGACCAATAAAAAAAAAATACAGAAACTTTGGGATATTATTATAATCAAAATGCTCATATTTAGGAGAGTAACTATTATATTAAATTGGAAGAGACAGTCACCTATGAAGGACGGCAGCAGCATCGAACCAATGATTGTAGGTATAGTTTCCAACAGTCAGACCTCCAGGCCCATTCCGAACTAAACTCCCATTAATCCAGTCAGGTATAGTACCTATGTAGAAATAGTATTTGTAATTCATAACTACCACAATAATTGTTCTCTTGATGCTACAAAATAAAATACATATTTTTATAATGTATAGCCTTCCTAATTTTTGTCAAAGTACACGACGATGATAGCAGAATCAAGATGCCGGATACCAAATAGAGAAAATTAATTGACAAAGTAGAGTGATACACAATCTGAAACAGAGTTATTTCACTTTCTATTTATTTGTTAGACAACATTGACACAATAAAAGTTCTAAATTTTATGTGGCAATATAATTTTTGTGTATAGAATTTTGTTTTAAAACAATATATAGAATTACATCTAATCCTTACTGAGACCGATTAAAGTATTTCAGGACAAAAGAAAGGATCTTTAGGTCTCAAACAGCTATATTTATTCTCCTTATTTTAGAATAGCAGACGTTTCGCCCTCCTAGGCATTAACAATGCTAAAAACATACAGGGTAAAATTTTGTTATAAGAGAATTATGATTTGCCTTAAATGGTTGTGAGATAAAAAAAAATTTACCCTGTATGTTTTTTGCACTGTTAATGCCCAGGATGGCGAAACGTCTGCAATTCTAAACTAAGGAGAATAAATATAGCTGTTTGAGACCTAAAGATCCTTTCTTTTGTCCTGAAATACTTTAATTGGTCTCAGTAAGGATTAGATGTAATTCTATATATTGTTTTAAAGATCCTTTCTTTTGTCCTGAAATATATAGAATAAAAAAATAATGGCGTGTTGTGTTGATGTGTTAAGTCGTACTCTTTTAGATATTTATATGTATTAATTTTTGATAAAAGGTATATAATAATTTATCTACCTTAGTGTGTTGAATTAAGAAAACACCATACATGAAATATAGACACTGAATTGAAGAAGTAATATTTCAATTTCAAAGGCAGCACTTTTATTATTTTCTTTGAATAAAATAAATAGTTATATATTTTGAATCTATAATATAGATATAGAAGGGGGCTCAGGTTAGCCATGTGAGTTAAAGCATTGACCTTAATCTCACATGGTAAACCTAGAGTGGCGAGTTCGATTCTTGCCTGGGCAAAGGAAATTATTTTGTGACGAAATTCATTAAATAACATCCTAAATCCCACCCTGGCTAGAAAAGGGTGGTAACCTGTAAATAACCCGTCCCAATTAGCCTGAGTTGCAAAAAGTGGACGTTAATAAATAAATTTAAAAAAAATATTTTAAATAATTGAATTCGCCATATTAGCAACAATACATTAATATATTTGTTTTAAGGATTTGGGTTTAATAGAACTTTTATTAATTAGATGTAATCTAAAGGAAGGGAGGGGGGGAGCTCCACATAATAACTTAAGGATAGGGCTGTGTGAGGATTTTGACCGGTTGAACAGCATAACTCATAAAGATGAACTCGCTAAAAACAAAATTTAATCATGAATAGAAAGATACAAAAATATGTGAAAACTCAGAATCAATCCAAACCATGGGTTGTTCCAGTGAGTGGTTCTTTGATTTCATGATTGAGCTTGAACTTCCTTGCATAAACAGGAACAGAGTACTTCCTTTCTTGAAGTCTGCACTTGATATTTAATCTTCTATAAACATTATCTATCTCATCCTTTATCACTTTCTGATTACTGAATGTAGAAAAGGTAGCTCGGCAATAAATCTGAAATAAATATATGTATGTGTATAATAATTTAAATAAAAAATGAATATGCTTCAATAATATACCACTGGTGTTATTAAAATCTCCTTGTTTTATGCAGGAGAACAATAACCGGAATCAGTGGATATATGCCCTACTCAAAGTTTTCTAATTATAAATATTGTCCAGAAGACCAAAGTCCTCAACAAACCCCGAACCCTCAACAAATGCAATCAAGATATTTCCAGAGGTATTTCATGAAACAGGAAGGCCTGGCAGGGGAGAGTCCCCACCCCAAGCTAAAGTCACCTATTTCCTATACAATGAGGTCATTTACTTGAATAACACTTAATGTTATAAATTATTAAAAAAAAAAAATCAGTCGATAGACTTAAGAAGTACTTTTGGTGTAAACATATTTTTTTTTTGTTGTTTCAACAACATAGTGTTCTACGTACATGTAAAATTAAACAGAGTTAATCACATACTTTAAGAAGTATGAAGGAGATGAAAGTAGCCGACCGATGGAAGGACTATTGGCTCCTGTAGTGTCTACTGAAGCCGGGACTGTTCTAGACTATGCGTCAAGTCCCTTCGAGACAGCGTCCTTTGTTGTTTTCGCTCCTCTATAAAATCGGTACAGCTCGCCCCGACAGTTTAGTTTGTTCTCAGCTCTCTTCAAGTGATCAACAGTGTGTTCAGTGCAGCTCAGTGAACAGTGCGACTTAACTGCAGTGCGGTAAAGTGTTTTATGCGAAGAACAATGTTGTGCCGTGACTCTGTAAAGAGCAGTATAGTGCCATGCTTAAGACAGTGCAGTGCTGTGGTTTTGTGAACTTCAGTGATAGTGAGTTATTGGACTGTGTAATAAGAAGAACAGTGAAGCTATCAGTACATACTGTGAGTAGTAATTAAGAATAATTAAGAAAGTGTGTAGTGCATTGTTAAATAAATTGTTCAGTGATAAAAACTCTGAAGCTTGTGTGTGTTTAATTTTTCAATCCAAAAGAACTCTAATAAACAAAATTAATTACTAAATTTGTAATAAACGTAACAATACAAAATGAGACTTTCAAACATTGGGTAATTATAACTTTTCAGTTTCTACTATTGCAATTTCATCCAGTTCTTGGGGTAAACACATTTGTCATTTTTTTTTGCATATTAAGTCTTTACTTCTTGAGCACAAACCATATCTTTATCCATAGCAGCATAAAGTGGATGCAAATAATAATAATAATAATCAATAAACAAACAATTTCCCAAGTTCCAGGAGGTAGTTTTCTCCGATCTAAAAGGGCTTGATTCCAGTCATGATAGAGGCTTGTCTACAGCTTAAATGAAATTCCAGCAGGGGTGTCCAATGTCTGGGGCTAGTAGAATGGAGAACAATTAGCACTACCTCCCCCAGACCACCTGTACTGAGCTGGAAGGGGTTTGTTCTTACTCCAGTAAACTAAGCTGATTTCCCTCATGAAGTTTAACAAAAGATAACTCTACATACTGGTAACACAACACCATCGTGAATATTAAGTGAATAAATACAAACAGCAAACTCTGAAATGTAAACAAACAGGTCTGCCAACATCTCACCAGAAAGAAAAACATTTACTGAAATATATCAGAATATAACATATTAATTTTGTTGAAAACTATTTACTACATCGAGTGCTGTAATTAATAATGAATCAGGATAATTTTTATCTCAATCAATCAAATTTTAGTAGTTCAAGAACATGAGACAGGGGGGCGTCACAAGAACTTATTTGCATGTATCTTGTATCATAAAGGTCTCTTGAAAACAACATTTGGTATTTAAGTTTTGAATAATGCGGTTTATTATATAAGAGAGTAATTTTTATGTAACTTGAGTAGAAGTTGGGGTTTGCTGAAGGCTGAAACTGAAAAACACAAATATCTCTGTTAATATTCAAGATAGAGAATATATGTATATAACAACATTTATAGAAAATTTAATTTGAAATAAAATGTGTTCTACACACTTTTTCGATCCGACTTACAGTAACGGAGATATTTCGAATTTTCAAAATTCTCCCCTCCAAACCCCCCTCCCTCTGGTCCGATATCAGCCGTCAATGAACTTGATCTTTCTTTTTACATAAAAAAGTCCGTCACGCAGGGGCTGCGTAAACTAAGCAGATTTCCCACGTGAAGTTTTACAATAGAGAAATCTGCCTAATAACAGCTGTAGTAGTAAGTAACCTCTAAACCCTAAACGAGAGGGACGAATAATTACAAAAACGGCCGCCAGAGCTCACGGCGGAAAGTCCGAACATAGCCACTCCTGCCGAGCACATGCAGAATACAAATGCAAATATCTCAGTTAATATTCAAGATAGAGAATAAATGTATATAACAATATTTATAGTAAATTTAATTTGCAATAAGATTGATTCTATAATATTTTTCGATCCGACGTATAGTAACGGAGATATTTTGAATTTTCAAAAATCCCCCCCTCTACACCCCCCCTCCCACTGGTTCGATTTCAGCCATTAACGAACTTGATCTCTCTTTTTACGTAAGACGCTTAAATATGAAGTTTGGTAACGATTAAACAAAAATTGCGACCGCTAGAGCGTTAACAGACAAATATATATATATATATATATATATATATATATATATATATATATATATATATATATATATATAGATATATATATATAATTTTGAACGGACCTCATTTTCGTCATCTCCTGGGTAGGATCGATGGACATTTGAGGAAATTTTTCAAAACTCGCGTCATGAGTACGACCTCAATAGCTGATTTCCCTTAAGGGAAATCTGCTAAAACGACTAAATATCGAGTTTTGAACGGACCTCATTTTCGTCAATAGCTGGCTAACAATGGGTACAACCTCAATAGATGATTTCTCTATAATGAAATCTGCCAAAATAAACACGTATTTGAAGGGAACTCATTTTGTCATGTGTTAGGTAAGATCATGGAAATTAAAAGAAATTTTTCGAAAATCACGTCATGAGTCAATAGCAAATTTCGTTTAACAGAAATTGACTAAAATTGGGTTCTGTAGAAAATATAATGTTTATTTTATTTATTTATTAACGTCCACTTTTTGCAACTCAGGCTAATTGGGACGGGTTATCTACAGGTTACCACCCTTTTCTAGCCAGGGTGGGATTTTAAGATGTTATTTAATGAATTTCGTCACTAAATAATTTCCTTTGCCCAGGCGAGAATCGAACTCGCCACTCTAGGTTTGCCATGTGAGATAAAGGTTAACGCTTTAACTCGCATGGCTAATCTGAGCCCCTATTAATGACTTTAAATCGAGCCCATTCGCTTGTATCACGCCAAATGTGGTATTAAAGCCCTGAATAGACGTTTCATGATAATTGGGTTATTGTTATTCTGAAATGAGCAGGTGGGGGGGGGGGTCACCCAAGGCTGGAAATATTTTAATTTTTATTATTTGTTTAATCCATATAGTATAATAAAAATAATAGTATAACTTTTATTCGAGCTTTATAAAAAATGCAACGTTTTAGAAAATTAAATTTCCAACAAGATTGGTTTTCGCTCCGACTCAAAATAACAGAGATATTTCTCGAATTTTCGACCTTCCCATTTTTTGGTCCATTTCCAGGCAGTAACGAATATAAAACTTTAATTTTACATGAAATGTAAACATTCCGTCACGCAGGGACTGCGCAAACTAAGCAGATTTCCCACGGGAAGGTTTACAATAAATAAATTTACATACTGGTAACACAACTACAAATATTAATTAACGAAAAGCCCCTGAATTGTTAATTAACAGGTCAGCCAACTTGAATTCTAGACCGGAAAGAAAGACCATTAATAAAATATATCTGAATATAACATATTAATTTTATTGAAAACTCCTTACTATAGATAATGCTGTAATTTGTAATGAATCAGAATAATTTTAATACCAATTACTTAAATTTTAGTAATCCGAGAACAAAAGAAGGGGGGGGGGGGATTAACAGAATGTATTTGCATATATCTCACAAATTAAAAGTTCAATTAAAATAATATTCCTTATTTAATTTTGTAATGAAGAGGTTCATGATATAACAGCTTATTATTAATATAGCAAGAGTAGGAGTGGGGGTTTATTGATAGCGGAAAACTATAAAATCCAAATATTTCGGTTAATATTCATAATAAAGAAAATATGTAAAGAACAATATTTATAGATCATTTAATTTGCATTAAGGTCGGTTCTCGACAATTTCTCGATCCGACGTATAGTAAGGGAAATATTTCGAATTTTCAATATTCCTCCCCCTCTAAACTCCCCTCCCACTGGTCCAATTTCAGCCATTAACGAACTTGACCTTTATTTTTGCATAAAACGATTAAATATCGAGTTTGGTAACATTCAAACAAAAATTGCGACCACTAGAACGTTAACAAACAAATATATTTAAATAATTTTGAACAGACCTCATTTTCGTCATCTCCTGGCTAGGATCAATGGACATTTTTCAATAATCGCGCCATGGGTACGACCTCAATAGCTGATTCCCCTTAAGGAAAATCTGCAAAATATTGATGTCTATAACGGTCGAACAAAAATTAAGAACCTTGTGGGGTATTATGAAGTCCGTCACGCAGGGGCTGCGTAAACTAAGCAGATTTCCCACTTAAAGTTATACAATAGAGAAATCTCCATACAGTTACAGCCGAACTAGGTTTTGGTGGGAAACTCACTCTCCATTATCGGCCCACATTTAATAAAAATGCAAATATCTCGGTTAATACTCAAGATAGGCAATAAATGTGTAGAACAATATTTATAATAAATTTAATTTGCAATAAGATTAGCTATATACAATATTTTGATCCGACGTATGTGTGGTACATTTCGAATTTTCGAAAATCCACCCTCCCACTGGTCCGATTCCAGCCATTAACGAACCTGATCTGTCTTTTAGCATTAAACGTTTAAATATCGAGTTTGGTAACGATCAAACAAAAATTGCGACCGCTAGAGCGGTAACAGAAATATATATATATATTTATTTATTTATATTTTTATTTATTTATTTATATATATATTTATATTTATTTATATATTTATTTATTTATATATTTATATATATATATAATTTTGAACGGACCTCATTTCGTCATCTCCTGGGTAGGATCGATGGACATTTGAAGAAATTTTTCGAAAATCGCGTCATAAGTACGACCTCAATAGCTGATTTCCCTTAAGGGAAATCTGCTTATACTTAAGTTTATACAAATTTTAACGTAACCTCATTGTCTAGTAGCAGCGATGGACACTTTAAGTATTATTTCGAAAATCGCGCCATGAGTACAGCCTCAATGGCTGATATTTCTTCCGGGGGGGGGGGCTCTGAAAAATATGAAATAGTATACTTCCCCGTACATATTAGACACACATAAAAGGTGTCTAGATCCTTTTTTTTTAATCACAAAAAAAATTAAAAATTATGGTCTATACATTTTTTATCTTAACTTTAGGGAGGAAATTTCATATATGACTTTAAAATGAATAATTTTTAAGTGAAGCACAGCAATACTACTTGTATATATAATTTACACGAGCTACGTAGAATTCATGAAGTTTCATCGCCAAATTTCGCTAATAAAATATATAACCTTACAAAATGACGTTTGAGTTAGACTTGCTAAGAGTCTGTGTTACCTTTGAAAAATGGCTGTTGTTGAAAAATGTCTGAAAGTAAAGTGAAGCACTAACTGCCTTCTGTAGTCTGATCAAACTCAACTTTACTGGATCCATGTCTGGACTACTCCAAGCTAAATATATTGTCTATATAATATAGCTTCACTCAAAATATTCTTCAAGCTAAGAAGACGCCACTATCATTCTAGCTACTGACATTCTTAACTTTGATAATATCTTAAAACCTCTTGAAACCTCCCCACTACTGAGGAATCTATTCTCATTCTGTTTATTAGCCCCATTATGATAATTTTATTTAGCTCAATTCACGTGTAAAAGTTAAATATTCCTTAATATATCTATTCAGCATATCACCTTGACTCAATAAATGGACTACTGTTGATTAAATGTGACCAGATCTATTGTAATAGTATTTTAACTATTTATTGTGGCACAAGGAATTTAATACAGGTTTTAAATAAATATATTCTGTTCATATTCATTGAAAGTATATGTCTGATTATTGAAGAAATAAGCATTTCATTACTTGTTAATCCCCTTAAGACTATAAGAATGCATTTAATTCCACAATGAATTCCTCTAGTACATTTGGAGCGTTAAAGAAATATGCCATAAGTGGATCAGTACATGCTTTATATCATAATATTTCATCTGGTAATGTGATTCAAATCATATTACCTGATGAAAATAGAACTCTTTACTAAGCTTGTTAAGCTGCCAATCATTTAGCTGTGGGTTGTGAAAATTTGTTCAAATACTGCTAACATTCGTTAACTAGGAAATATTTCATTCTTTTGATTAATAAGATCAACTCATTCTGACATTTTATAGTTTTATTCCAGCCAAATTAAATTTCAATGAATTATTTACATAGGTTTAAAATTATTGAAGACGGCTGTGCATATGGGACATACAACCACATAATATTTGTCTGTACACTATTGGAAATACCAGGACAAAACCACTAAGAAGAATAAGGGTTAGTGGACATAATTGGGCCATTGCAAAATACGATCTACTTTCTTTTCTTTCTAATGATTTTATGTCATTTATAGTTGGTATACATTATAAAAAATGTTGTAAATAAAGGACAAATAATCTCCTACTTTATTTTATTTGATAAAAACATCATGCATTCCGGTTATATTATCTTTTCTTTATAATTAATTTGTTTTGGTTTCGTTAATGACAATTTTTCATATATTTTATTTACTTATTTTTACTATTTGTTAAATGGAATTTATATTTATATCTGTCTTTATAAAAACTATTTTGTATTTCATGTAAAATAATTATTGTAAATAATCCACTCCACTGTACACAGTTTTGAAAGATGGTATGAACAAGTGGGGAGAATTAAATAAATATAGGTAGGATGAAAAAATTTGGCTACGCTTCCACTATGACAATTTATTAAAACGGCAGAGCGCTTTCGATGCTGTGCATCATCGTCAGTGCCCTGTTGACACACAGAAATAATAATTACATTTACTGACGATGATGCACAGCATCGAAAGCGCTCTGCCGTTTTAATAAATTGTCATAGTGGAAGCGTAGCCAAATTTTTTCATCCTACCTACATTAGAAGTCACTTCCACCTGCCAGAATACCAACTCAGAATAAATAAATATACTCTCTCATTTAAGTGAATGAGAAAAAACAAATTCAATGAATATGAACAAAATAAAAAAAAAATGGATTGTGCTGATACAATAATATTTATTTATTCCTTTAACACTGTATCTATACAGTTATTTTATATATGGTGATTACTAACGATTTATGTGTTGATTTTTATATATTTTCTAGCTATTGATATTGCTGGTCAAAATTAAGCTCAACATTTATACTCGCTGAGTGAAGATTAGAGGATATGTAAGCTAAAATACCTACTTCAAATTAAATAACAGTCGATAATGAAGTCTATAATCTTTTTTTTAAACAAATTCTCTGTCATATGTCCATGCTTGTTGTCATCTGAAAAAAATAGGACTCTCTGAAAAATGGAAGGATGCTTACACTACAAGATGCCCATATAAAACTACTTCTTAATCCTGTTAAAGATAAATAGCTTTTTCATCTATTTTAAATAATAATTAAGTCAGCAGAAAATTTTTAGTAAACAATAACTTTATTTAGAAAAATGGATAAATTAGTTTATCGTTTTACCAATTTTATCTCGAAAATGAATTGATTATAGTACTGAGTTTTCTTTATTTCCTATCATGAATACCATTGGATGATAGGATGTTGTTCAGAAAATAGAAGCTTGTAAATTTTAATTCCTATATGCATTTACGTATTATCCCATTAATTATTGGATACTTGTACAACCTGGGCTTCTGACACCGTAACAGAGCGTTTACTGTAGACAGAATCTTCCAATTGCAGGATCTTATCCTTGGGGTTTCTTTCTTTGAGTATGCTTGACAAACTGCAGATTTCCTTCAAGGGAAATCAGCTATTGAAGTTGTAGTCATGATTCGATTTTCAAAAATTTCCTCCAATATCCATTAATTCTACTTTGGAGATGACGAGAATGAAGTCCATTAAAAATTATATGTATATTTGTCTGTTACCACTCTAGTGGTCACAATATTTGTCATATCTAAAGGCTTACTAAAGATCAAGTTTGTTAACAGATAAAATTGGACATGGGGGAGGATAGGTTTAGAGGGTGGGAATTTAAAAAATTAGTAGTATCTCCATTATGATACATCAATCCAAAAATTGTATAGAACCAATCTTATTGAAAATTTAATTGCCTATAAATGTTGTTATATAAGTATTTTCTCTATCATGAATATCAATCAAGATATTTATATGCTTTATTTTTCAGCCTTTCGTAAACCCCCATTCCTGCTAATGTCATATAACCTGTTCTATCATGAACCACTTTATCAAAAATTGAGTACTAAGTATTGTTTTCAAAGAAATTTTAGTGTGTGAGATAAGATTTTTAACTATTTTATTCAACACTTAAAGACTATGTATATTAGTTAATGACTTAAACCAAATGGGGAATGAGGGCGAGGATAAGTTGAGTATTCATATTTCTATTATTATGAGTCCAATAGAAAAATGTTATAGAATCAATCTTGTTGAACTTTTGATGCTTTACATATGTTATTCTATACTTTGTTTTTCTACTCAGACATTAAGCGAGTTATTCATACTCATAATTGTACTTTCTTTTTTCCAGCCTTCAGTAACTCCTCATCCTCAGACCCCTTTTACTCATAAGTTTTTTACGTAGACAAAGAGAAGAGAAAAGAAAATATGAGATCACAAGTGTGTCATACCAGCACGTAGGAAATATGCTTAGTTTACACAGCTCCCGTGTGATGGACTTTTCAATTTCAAGTTTCCCAAACAACTCGGTCGCTATACTTATTCTTATTTAAAATGAGTGCAATTAATTAAAAAACTCAGTCAATAGAGAAAGAAATTAATAATAAGAAATAAATTATTTTTTAGTAAATAATATCTTTCTGACCATGATGATATTTTATTTTATAATTTATTCCTTGACCTTATTGCTTTGTACGCACCTAGGATCCAATTTTCTTTGTGAAATCTCAATTGCTTATGGCAATAAATCTTGTATGCTTTGAAAATACTTTATTGAATTAAAATACTCTCCTCTCCTTAGTGGTCTGAAGGGGATTAATATCTGCTAGTAATGAAATGCATATTTTTTCAGAATGCCTTACAATTAAGTAATGTGATAATATATTAAAATTTATTGCTGTTGATGATATTTTTTCCTATGCTAAATAAACTTCATTACCACTAAATGACAAATTTTAGACTATAAGCCATGGCTTGTGATGCCGTTTGCCAATGATTTTCAAAATGATAGGAAAATATTACTGTAACAATTTCTAAGTTTATTAGGCAAATTTGATATTTATAATTATACTGAAAGAGATACCCATATCAGACATATAGTTGTAATAGTTTGAGGTGATCAATATTTACTATGCTCCCTTCAGAGAGAATGGAAAAAATTAAAGAAGAGGTTATAGTCAATAGTTTTAAAGTTAGGCATTTTAGAAATCTAATATGGTTTGAGGAATTAAAAGTGTACACCTTACTGTTATACAAGAAGAAAATTCAAAACATATAGTGCTCAGAAACTTGTAGTTTACCCAAATCTGTGAAGTTTCTATTATGATGGTGATATAGATTCACTTTTCATTTAATATTTGGTGGAAACAAATCATAATTAAGATCTAAAGGTTATGTCTTATTACTATAGGCGCCGAAATTCATCAAATGTTTAAGGTAATTTAATTAAGGATTGGCGGTAAGACCCTTACCTTAAAATGTATTTCTTAAGACTGCGATCCACTTTAAGATTTCCCTAGAAAGCCTTAGTCCTTATTTGCTCTATGGACAATCATTTTTCTTTATTTCTGCTGGTGGTGAGGGTAGTAAATCAGATTTATCAAGTATGCACTCAATTTTGTAGCTCCCCAGGGCATAAGACAAGCCTAGTCAAATTTCTGGTCTGACCTTCTGATGATAGCAGTGTAAATTGCTGACAGCACTTACATGCAGAGGAGACACAAAATTGTATACTTGATAAACAAGATTTTTATTTTATTATTATTTATTAAGGCCAATTTTGGCTACTGTAGCTAATCGGGACTCGGTTTCTAGAGGTTACTATGTTTTCCTAGTTAGAGTGGGAGTAAGTATTATATTTAATGAGTTCCTCTCTACATAAATTCCTATTGCCCAGACAGGAATTGAACTGGACACTCTAGGTTTATTATGTGAGATTAAGGCCAACTTAACTCATGCATAACCTGAGCTCCTGACTTTCATTTTTGCTTTCTCTATTAGCTGATTTCCCTCAAGGGAAATCAGCTATTGAGATTGTACTCAATGCGATTTTCGAAAAATTCTTAGATGACAAAAATGAGGTCTGTTCAAAACTGTGTGTGTGTGCTCATGACGTGATTTTTGAAAAATTTCTTCAAATGTCCATTAATCCTACCTATTAGATGAATATATATATATATATATATATATATATATATACGGGGTGTGGCTATTAAATAACGAGACTGACGCTGCTACAGCTACAGAAGAAGTGCGTATGCGTCAAACGCCAGCGACTAACAGCTGTTATCGTGAAGCTTCCTCTTTCGAATATAGTGCCTCTCGCTTCTGTAAACAAATCAGTACAGCCGTAGCCTTCGTTCGCATTAGAGTTGTTTTTTTGTTTCGCCGGAAAAATGTTAAGTGTAACAGTAGAGCAACGAATTGTTGTGAAATTTCATGTGAAACTTGGAAAAACAGCTACTGAAACTTATAATTTATTGAAAGAAGTGTATGGCAATGAATGTTTACCGCGTGCACGTGTTTTTGAGTGGTTTAAGCGTTTTCAAGATGGTTCAAGCCCGGGTCGTCCTTCCACGTCGAAAACGGATGATAATATCGAAAAAATCGGTAATCTGATTCGATCTGTCCATCGGTTAAGTATTCTTCCGATTGCTGAAACTGATGAAACAATTGAAACTGATTTCCTTTAGGGAAATCTGCTAAAATGTCTAGAATCCGACCCGCGAGAGGGGGAGGGTAGAGAAGGGAATTTCGAAAATTCTTAATTTCTCCGTTATTATGAGTCGAATTTAAATATTGTATAAAACCAATCTTAATGCAAATGTAATGCTCAATAAATTCGTTATGTACGTTTTTTTACTAATTTGATTATTTACCGAGATATATTATTTTTTTTTTGATTTCGGTCGTTAGTAAACCCCCCACTCCTACTCAAGTCATATTAACAATAAGCTGTTATATTATGACACACTTTATTTGAAGCCTGAATGCCAAATATTGTTCTCATTGAACTTTTACGTATTGAGATAAATGCAAATATATATATATATATATATATATATATATATATATATATATATATATATATATATATATATAGTTTTGAACGGACCTTATTTTCGTCATCTCCGGGGTAGGATTGATGGACATTTGAAGAAAACTTTCGAACATCGTGTCATGAGTACAACCTCAATAGCTGATTTTCCTTAAGGGAAATCTGATAAAAAAGCATAGTTATATAATGGTATATTGTTTCAGTTGAAAAAATTGTTGTGAAAATGTTTCTGATATTATCGTGGCGATTAACGTGTTAATGAGTTTGCACAATGGAGTAGAACTAAACTTTTAGCAGATTTCCCTAGACAGAATCTTCCAATTGCAGGATCTTATCCTTGGGGTTTCTTTCTTTGAGTATGCTTGACAAACTGCAGATTTCCTTCAAGGGAAATCAGCTATTGAGGTCGTACTCATGACGCGAGTTTCGAAAAATATCTTCAAATGTCCATCGATCCTACCCAGGAGATGACGAAAATGAGGTCCGTTCAAAATTATATATATATATATATATATATATATATATATATATATATATATATATATATATATATATATTTGTCTGTTAACGCTCTAGCGGTCGCAATTTTTGTTTGATCGTTACGAAACTCGATATTTAACCGTTTTATGTAAAAAGACAGATCAAGTTCGTTAATGGCTGAAATCGGACCAGCGGGAGGGGGGGGTTTAGAGGGGGGACTTTCGAAAATTCAAAATATCTCCGTTATTATGCATCGGATCGAAAATTGTATAGAACCAATCTTATTGCAAATTAAATGTACTATAAATATTGTTATATACATTTATTCTCTATCTTGAATATTAACCGAGATATTTGCATTTTTATGAAGTCTGTGGTCGGGTATAGTTCGGATTACGTCGGCCATCTTCGTCATTTCTCGGCTCAGGTGGAAGCTTCTTCTAACCTTGCCCGTCGTTTCTAACCTTACCTTACCTTCGTTACTTTGTGAGATTTATGCAAATACGTTCTCTTCATCCGCCCCCCCCCTTCATTAGTTCTTAGACTACTAAAATGTGAGTTATTAAAATATAAATTATTCTTACAATTCAGAAGCCGTTTCAGTCCATTTATATTTTGTCTTGCCCGTTCATAAAATTGGAAGGGTGTCAGGATTTGACTTTGACATGGCCGCTGGAGACTTGCTAGCCTCTTGACTGTGTCACCAATCCCATCATTACCCTTCCGTAGCTGAGAAATGCCACGACGTCCAAATCCTCCTTGTGGAAACGCACAAGTTGAAAACGTTTTTCTTCAAATGTCCATCGATCCTACCTAGGAGATCCTCAAAATGAGGTCCGTTCAAAACTGTATATATATATATATATATATATATATATATATATATATATATATATATTTGTCTGGTACCGCTCTAGCGGTCGCAATTTTTGTTTAATCGTCACCAAACTTGGTATTTAATCGTTTTATGTAAAAAGAAAGATCAAGTTCGTTATCTACTGAAATCGGACCAGTGGGAGGGGGGAGTTTAGAGGGGGGGGGAATTTCGAAAATTCAAAATATCTCCGTTACTATACGTCGGACCAAAAAATTGTATAGTTCCAATCTTATTGCAAGTCAAATTTACTATAAATATCGTTATAATCATTTATTCTCTATCTTGAATATTAACCGAGATATTTGCATTTTTATTAACTGTAACGGACGAGCTATGAACGCTTCTATTCGTTCCCGCCGAAAGCTAGTTCGGCCGTTTCCGTAACTGTGCGGCACTCATATGGAGATTTCTCTATTGTATAATTTAACGTGGGAAATCTGTTTAGTTTACGCAGCCCCTGCGTGACGGACTTTTTTTGCTTTTGTACTGGGCAGCGCATCCACCCGACTAATAAAAAATCTTCTTTGGAACTTCCTGGAAATGTTTTGCTGAAAACTCAATAAGTTTCTTTTGATAGCTGTAAAGAGTCACAGTATTGTGCTCCGATCATTCTGATATCATAACAAAACTGTCGTGATTGACCTTATCACAGGCAAGCTCAAGCAACAAGTGACATTTTTACTAAACTGCTAAATATAAATAGATTAACTGCTTATTGTATCATGTAAAATACTATACAAAGGTTACCATTTTGTAAAACGAGGCAGATTTAGAATAAGTTTTTGCTACGAACCCATAATATGCCCTTACTACACTCAAGTACAAGCTACAAATTGTGTTGAAAAATTTTAGATACACACTTTTCAAAATAATCAAAGTTTGTATTTTGAATTGTAAATTTTTTTTTTTATTATAGCCTATAATGTGTTACATATCATGTGAAAGGCCATGACTAGCAGAGTAAAATCTCATCTACCTAGCTCAATTAGAACAGCTTCTACAGGGATTTCAAAAAGGCCTGTCCGGCGTTTTTGGGCACTTCGAAACTTTACAAAGCCCTATTTCGGAAACCGTTTAAGATAAAAAAATAAAATTTAATATTTTTCTTGTTCTCACTACTTACTACCAGCTAACAAAAGTTTAGGAAATTCTAAAATGGTCAGACAAGTTTTTAATTCAAACTGTGTTGAACAGAGATGGAATGGCCCAAAGGTTCGTTGAGAACCGCATGTGATATTCAAGCTTGGGATTAGAGGTTTCATGATTTGCAGTTTATTGTTGATATGAGATGAGTATGAGTGAGGTTTAACTTATTATTGAAAATTAATAAATGCAAATTATAAGATGTATAAATTATTGTTTATGGTATTGGTACGGAGGTATCATATATGACTCTCATTTGAATTTGTAAATGAAGTATTATTTATTTAATTTAGCGGGAGTGCAAGGAAGTCACCACGTCAGTTTTTTTATTCCCAATAAAAGTTTCAGCATTTATGTTGGTGAATTCAACTTTGACCTGCTCATTGTGTCATAGACTGACTGTTAAGGAGAATCAAATTTTTATTTAAAAAAAAGAACCATATTAATTTGATATTTATATATTTGTCCAATAGTTCATCCTTTGAGTATAATGAATAAGGAGTGGGAGATGAGTGATAGGGCACAGAACTGGTGTTCCTGAATGAGTCGATGAAGTAGTTCACTCAACATCCGCCAGCTTCGTGGTTTTCACATCTCAGAAATATCACTCTATGTCTACTCAGCATCGTTACGCTATTGAGGAACTGCTTGAATAATGAAGTACTTGATTGTTATCGGCATGGAAATGCCAGGGGTGATCACATCCAATACCGAAGTATTATTATTATTATAATGTAAACAAATATTCTGTAAATAAATATTCATTATGCAAAACAAATCTGTTTTGATGTAGAACATAAAATAAATAGTAAAATAATGATTTTTTGACCAATTTTACCTCTGAAGTGACATGAGTGTTTTTCTTTATCCAATGAAGTAATGTGTTTTGCCCTATTCATTTTTCCCTGACGAATTATTGAAAGCAAGCTCGGATAGCCACCAATTCCACTGTGTTGGGTAACTGTGTAATTTGTGCTTCTAATATTAACGCTAAATGAAAGGTTTTAAAAGTTTGGATAAGGTTTTGAAAAACGTCCTTCCGACTAAAACTGTTTAAACCTGTTGTTAGAGAAGTTTAAGTGATTTCCTGAACAAAGATTTATTCTACATAAATTTTAAGGAACACAAATTTAATATTTGATTGCGGATGAATAAATCCGAGTTGGGTAAATCAATTGCTTCGGATTTCACAAAGCAAGGGGAGGTGGCGGCCATTGCTTCTTGTGACTGGTGTGTGGGTTTCTGAATTTATTTCAAAATATATTTTTGGAAAGTTAGATACTTGAAGTGGAAGACAAATTATCTGACGCCAAGAAAATAATAATAACCCTTATTGAGCTTTAGCTCCTTATTGAAGAAAGAATTGGGAAGAAAGACATCTCTTCTAGTGGGCATTATAATGTCTAAATATATCTAGTAGGTAATGTATTTCCTTAAGCGTCATAATGCATTGATTCCGTGATTTGATCTCCCAAACGTTGATTTCGTCTATACATATGTGGTCGTCCATATAGGGAGATGAAATCACATCTTATTTTATTATTTACGGGTAATCTGTAGATAACCCGTCCTAAATAGCCACAACAGCAAAACATGGGCGTTAATAAATAATAATAATAATAATTAAGAATGCCCGGTATAAGAGGAGATTACACGAGGTAGGTACATAGAAATGCACACACGTTGGTCTTACATTTTCTTTGAACCTCAAAGGACATATTATTTATATATATATATATATATATATATATATATATATATATATATATGTATGTATATATATAATTCTACTGTACGTGTGTATGTCACTGAACTCCTCCTAAACGGCTGGACCGATTTGAATGAATTTTTTTATACGAGTTTGGGTGACGCCCTCGATGGTTTAGAGGAGCAGCTCATAAGGGAGTCCTAAAATTAAAAAAAAGCGATATTTCGTTTCCTATTGGTTTTTCGGCAAATAGTTGTTTATTTATTTTGTTATTTTGAATAACTTTTGTTATATTCACTTTTGTCGTATAACAAGGTATAAACGAGATATACATTAAAAAAATAAGGTGGGAGCCAATAAGATAAGGGGGGGGTATAAAAAAATAAAAAAAAAAAAAAAAAATATAATTTATTTGGGGGGGGGGGGGGTTTTTTAATTTTTTTTTGGAACTAAAGATGAACGAACTTAACCAAAACTCTATAACGTGAATTTAAAAATAAGCTTTAATTCTTCCATGATTATAAGCGATATTAAATTTTTCAGGTTCGAACGGGAATGGGGTTATAAGGGAGACCTGCATAAAAAATTCGCTATATTTCATTTTCTATTTGTTTTTAGGCATACGTGCACATAACAAAAGTTTTTTTAGCAGATTTCCCTCAAGGGAAATCAGCTATTGAGGTCATACTCATAACTCGAAAAATGTCTTCAAATGTCCAATGATCCTACCCAGGAGATGACGAAAATGAGGTCCGTTCAAAATATATATATATCTGTCTGTTAACGCTCTAGCGGTCGCAATTTTTGTTTGATCGTTACGAAACTCGATATTTAACCGTTTTATGAAAAAAAGACAGATCAAGTTCTTCCATGGCTGAAATCGGACTAGAGGGAGGGGAACAATATACTATAAATATTGTTATATACATTTATTCTCTATCTTGAATATTAACCGAGATATTTACATTTTTATGAAGTCTATGGGACATGTGGTCGGGTATAGTTCAAATTAGATCCGTCTCTGCTCGGCTCAGGTGGAAGCTTCTTCTAACCTTACCTGTCGGTTCTAACCTTACCTTACTTTACTTTGTTAGATTTATGCAAATACGTTCTGTCCCCCCCCCTCTTCTTCAGTCTAAAATTTGAGTTATTAAAATATAAATTATTCTTACAATTCAGAAGCCGTTTCAGTTGGGAATTTATTTTAATTAACTGAAAGATTTCTCATTACTGTTTGTATTTAATCACGGTGGTGTTGTGTTACCAGTATGCGGATTTCTCTATTGTATAACTTCACATGGGTAATCTGCTTAGTTTACGCAGCCCCTGCGTGACGGACTTTTATGTTAATAAAAGTAGCATTTGTTATAGACACAATACTATTTCATTTTATATCCTAACCGCTTGAAATATCATGTAGGATAACGTCTGCCGGGTCCGCTAGTTATTTATATATTTAAAAAAAATCCTTTAAATACTTGAAGTTCTTTCATATCCGTATTTAGTTTACTATAATATAATAAAAGTTACTTCTTTGTTAATTCTATTAAGCACTGCACAGATCTATTATAGCTGTAAATATTTAAATTGTTTAAGTGTGTTAGAATATGTTTAATGTATTGGATACGGTCAGATTGAAGTCCAGTCTTGTCCCCTGGGGTTTATTATGATCTTTTCGTTCATTGCAGTCTATTAAAACCACATCTTAATTGTTATTTAGTATAGCGTTAACGTAACCAAAAAATCAGATCAAGGTTCAAGTATCCTGGAAATTAAAAGATAAATAAAATAATTTCCCTACCGAAATACTGCCAAAATACCAGAAATGCTTTCGCTAAGGGATTGAACAGCCAAATGACATTCTTAAATGTATTTCTTCTTGTAACAACCGTTCAACCAAAGAGCTAAACAACTCATACGTGCTAGCTTATTCCAAAAATAATTCCCAGGATAAAAGAGATTTATATAAGTGCTAAAAGGTATCACCATATGGGTATATTGGAATTTTACTGAGTGAAATCTGTGACATAATATCCAGCTTCTAAATGGTTCGAATTTAAGTCAGGTACTTCAAGAAATTATTTGAAACATATTATTATAAATGTATTAATATAATCATTACAATATATAATTAATTAATTATATTATATATTGATATACGATATTTCCGTTCCAATGTGTCTGATTCAAAAATGTAGAGAAGATAATTTATAGATCTTTTTTTTGATAAATTCAACAGGCCATATACAAATTTTTCTTTCTCTAATACATGCTGATAAATTAGATGGTATTTCAATTTCGTCCTCCTCTAAATCCATCCCCGTCATTTGGCAATTTCGACCAAAAGGAGAGGTGCACTACTAAACGTTACAAAAATCCCAAACATGAATTCTCAACACTCTACATACTCATGACGCAATTTTAGACATTTTTCTTCAAATGTCCATCGATCCCAACAAGGAGATGACTAACATATATATACACAGAGATATATCTATCTATCTAAATAATTGTCTGTTAGCGCTCTAGCGGTTTTATTTTTTATCGTTACCAAACTCGTTATTTAGTAGTTATATGTAAAACGAAAGATCAAGTTCGTTAGCCGCTGAAATCGAACCAGGGGAGAGGGGTTAGAGGGGAGGATTTTCGAAAATTCGATATATCTCCGTTAGTATAAGTCCGATCGAAACAGTGCATAGAACCAACCACACTTATTGAAAATTAAATGTACTATAAATATTGTTATATACATTTATTCTATATCTCGAATATTAACCGAGATATATGCATTTTTAGTTTTCAGCCTTCAGCAAACTCCCACTTCTACTCATGTTACATTAACAATACTCGGTTATGTAATAAGCCACATCATTCGAAGCTTAACTACCAAATATTGTTTTAAAGAAACATTTATTATACGAAATACATGCAAATATGTACTGGTGAGCCCCTCCCCTCCCCCGTCTTAAGTTTTTGGACTACTTAAATTTGATTGATGAGATTAAAATTATTCTGATTCACTATAAATTACAGTAAATAGTTTTCAATCAAATTATTACGTTATATTCAGATATAGTACAAAAATTGTTTTTTCTTTCCGATAAGAAATTCTTCGCGTGGGAAATCTGTTTAGTGTACACAGCCCCTGCGTGACGGACTTTTGGTTTAGTTGAATTGACCTTAGCCAATAAAGCATTTGACGAAATTTAACTATCAAGATCAAAAAGCCTGGCATCAGAAATAAATCTACATTTTGTTAACGCTTAACAACACCTTGAATATTAACTGAATAAATACAAATAAGAATAAAAAAAATCTTTCAGTCAACTTTAATAACCTCCCAACGGAAAGCCTCTGAATCGTCGCAAACACGTCTGCCAACGTCTCAGAGCTAAACAGATAGATAAAAAAAAGTCCGTCACGCAGGGGCTGCATAAACTAAGCAGATTTCCCATGTGAAGTTTAGCAATAGAGTAATTTCACGAGAGCCGAGCAGTTAAGGAAACAGCCGAATTAGCGGGGAAGTCCTCGTCCGTTAGCCTCCCATATTTAATAAAAATGCAAATATCTTGATTAATATTCAAGATAGAGAATAAATGTATAGAACAATATTTATAGAAAATTTAATGTGCAATAAGATTGATTCTGTACAATTTTTCGATCCGACGTTTAGTAATGGAGATATTTTGAATCTTCAAAAATCATCCCCTCTAAACCCCCCCCCGCCCACTGGTCTGATTTCAACCGTTAACGAACTTGATCTTTCTTTTTACATAATACGACTAAATATGGAGTTTGGTAACGATCAAACAAAAATTGCGACCGCTAGAGCGGTAACAGACAAATATATAGATATAGATATATATTTATACAGTTTTGAACGGACCTCATTTTCTTCATCTACTAGGTAGGATCGATGGAAATTTGAAAAATTTCGAAAATTCCGTCATGAGTACAACCTCAATAGCTGATTTCCCTTAAGAGAAATCTGCTAATATTCTTCACATGGAAGAATTAATCAAATGTATCTGAATAACATATTAATTTTATTTAAAACTATTTACAATATCTAGTGTTATAATTTAAAAGAATCAGATTAATGTTTATTTCAATCACTCAATTTTTAGTAGTCCAAATAACTTAACACGGTGGGGGGGGGAGCAAAAAACCAGATCGGGATGTATCTCGTATAATGAAGGTCTCTTGAAAAAAATATTTGGTATTTATGGTTCAAATACAGTGGTTTATTATATAACAAAGTATTGTTTATATAGCAGGAGTAGGAGTGGAGATTGGGTGAATGCTAAAAACTGAAAAATGCAAATATCTCTGTTAATATTCAAGATATAGAATAAATATATATCTTACTAGCTCAGATACCCGGCTTCGCCCGGGAATTCATTTGAGGCTGAATGGTGATGGTATTTTTTTGGCAAGGCTTTACTTTGCAAACTATTTTGACATTAACCCATCCCAGTTTTAAGGGTTTATACCCGTTGTTGGCATTTTTTAATACTAAAATTAATTTTTTTATGTAAGACTTCACTGCTCAAACCATAATCCTGGGTAGCATTTATTACAATTAAAATCATCTATAATGAACATATTTACATTCAAAAGCCAATCCGAGCTCCCATAGTATAGGCAAAAGTTTTGCACGTAAGATTAAATTTGTAATAGTGAATCTCACTGGAAATCGCTTCCAGGATGCCAGACGGGAAATAAGTAAACTCAATTAACCTGGTCCCGTCATCTTCCGCTCCTCATGAAACTTCTCAACTTCTTCACTTATATATTGAATGGCAAAACATTATTTTATAATTTATCTACCGGATGGAATTAAAAATAGTGGTACCCTGAAAATATCATATCGAGTTTAAACGCATATTGTTTTTAGTTCATAATGACATTACCATTAACGATTAATTGATATATATTAGATATTGTTTCAAATAACTTTCAAGGTACATTATAGAAATTAAATAATGGAAATGCTCTTATAGTTTAATTTCTATTGGAAATAAATAACAAAGTTATTTTCTAGGAAAAATAAATAAATGAGGAGGGGTGACAAAAATTTATACCTCACTAATCCGAATTATATACTTTGAACTATCATATAAGACGAAAACATAACATCTTTTGTCATAATATTCATTTTATTAAAACCCCTTAATTAAGTACTAATATAATATTGACTCCCGTTTCAGCGTATATCCGTGTTTACCTCATATTTACGACAATAAAGGTGAATGCACACAAAAGTTAACTCTAAATAACAAAGTAAACAACATTTTTGTTATATGCACGTTTGCCGAAAACCTAATAGAAAATAAAAAGCGAGTTTTTCATTTCAGCCTCTCTTATAATCCCCACTCCCCTTTGAACCTAAAATTTTAATATAGCTTATAATCATGGAAGAATTAATGCTTATTCACATACCGAGTTTTGCTAAGTTCGGTTTTCAATCGTTAGTGCCACAAAATTGTTGGCTCCCTGCTTTAGATTTTAGTGTATATCTCGTTTATACTTTTCTATACGTCAAGTGAATATAACAAAAGTTACTGAAAAATAACAAAATAAACAACTTTTGTCAGTGCATTGTTTGTCGAAAAACAAATAGGAACAAAATATCACTACTGTTAATTTCAGGCCTCCCTTACAAACCCCTCCTGATCGTCCATAGAAATGTTGGTAGGGCTTATGATAATTAAGGCGTCAACTCTAATAAACAACCGAGTTATATTTAGTTCGGTTGAGTCCTTTATTTGAGCCCAATAAAATAATGACTCCCGCTATAGTTTTTTAGCTATAACTCATTTATTCTTCGGCTACGACAAAAGTGTATATAACAAAAGTTACTCTAAATATTAAAATAAACAACTTTTTTATGTTCAAATTGCCAAACCCAATAGCAAACGAAAATATGCGCTATTTTTTAATTTCGGCCTCCCTTATAACCCCCACTCCTGTTCGTCTCAGAGGATATTAATATAGCCTAAAGTCTAAGTTAGGTTAGTAGTAATATACATACCAAGTTTCATAAAATTCGGTTCAGCCGTTTATGCGTGAAAAGGTAACAAACAAACAAACAAACAAATAAACAAACAAACAGACACCAAAGAAACAAAATGCAGTTATAGTGTCTATGACATATGAAACGAAAAGTTATCGAGAAATTTCGCGAAAAAAATCAATGTACAGACAGAGGTTACAATTTTATATATATATATAGATATATACCTTAAGGGAAATCTGCTAAAAACATGCTAAAGAAATAAATATATTTTTATCAGTTTCATTTCCATTGGCAGAGATATCAATGCTCGTGGTTTTGATGCCTGATTGAGCTGTAGGAATATATTTAGCGACAAACCTCACTAATTAAAGGTCTAAGGCTAGCAATGTCTAGAAATGAGAGTAACCTGTAGAAACACACCCCTATTACTCGTAGTTGCACAAAGTAGAGATTACAATTTTAAATAAATAAATAATTGTTTCAGGGTTAAAGTATTTTAACAACAAGGCAAATAAAACAGTGGACAGAATCAAATTAGAAATAATTTCAATAAAAATGAAGTCTGTTTCACCGCTCTTTGAACCGGCCGACCCATTCAAGACAACAAATTGGCTAATTGTATTTACAGGATTTTGCTTATCGAAAGAAGTGTCCTATATAATCTACAGGATTATTGTCAATATCTTCTATGTTATTGTACACTTTATGATACTCTACACGCTGTACCTGGTGTCTGCTGACAAGCTGACTGCTGCCGGTGTTCTCCATGTCTATGCAGTATCTTCTTGGCTATTGTGGATTACAGCGAGCAGAACAGCAACAGATAGGTAATGAGGCTCACAATACTTTTTACTAGGAAAATAATAAATACCACTTCCCAAGTTAGTTTATAAGGCCTTATAGCCTTATATAATCAATAATTAACATATTTAGCTATTAAGAAAACAAAAAAGTCCATCACGCGGGGGCTGCGTAAACTAAGCAGATTTCCCGCGTGAACTTTAACAGTAGATAAATCTATATACCGGCAACACAAACACCACCGTGCATATTAGTGAATAAATACAAACGATTGGTGAATAAATACAAACCAACTTCTTATCGGAAAGAAAAACAATTACTGTAATATATCTGAATATAACGTATTAATTTGATTGAACTATTTACTACATCTAGTACTGTAATTAATAATGAATCAGAATAATTTTTATCTCAATCAATCAAATTTAAGTAGTCCAAAAACTTAAGACGGGGTATAAGGTATAATATTAAAAATCAGTGAGGACAAGACCTTTTTATTGTTCCTTATCAATTGGTTCCTCTACCATTCAGCATACTTCAGAGAACTCATGTAGTTGTTATTTACTTAGTATTGGATAATGCTCCTGGTTAGGCGATAACTAGGCACACAACTTATCAGGCAATAAAATTAATTGTATAAATCACTTTGACTTTTATTTATTTCGATCTCCCGCCAAATAAACATTTAAGATTAATTCATATTTACTAAAACTTATGAGAATAGCGATTGGTATTTCTTTATATATCCCCCCATTCGAAGCTTTACTAGATGAAGATAGCAAGTATTCATTCTATTTGATTCGACTGTTTGTGGATTCCAGGTTCCATTTAATTTGAAGTGTTCATAGGTCAAAGGCATAAACCGTACAATTAGAGAACATCTATTTTTTTTTAATTATTCTTCATAGTTATACCCATTTTATAAACAGTTTGAAAAGTTCTAAAGATAATTTTTTTATATGAATTTTATTTCAGATCACTAAATAAAATGAGAGAAATGATAAATTCAGGCTTTTTTACTTACGTGGAGGAAGAGCTGGATGAAGTGCAGGTTGCCAAACTAAACAGCATATCAGATGAAATAAAATGGAGGTCCGACAAATTTTTAATCATGTGCATTTTGGGTGTGTTCTTTGGAATGGTGGTATTTCCTGCCACTACTTACTTCATCAATGAAGCGATGGAGGAAGATCAAATAATAAACCCATACCTCCCACTTCCAATCTATTATCCGTTCAGCACAGAGACTGCTTTGGGATTTTCTGTGGCTTACCTCGTTGACATAATGTTCTGGACATACGACTATTCGACAGCCGTCGTGAGCAATGAGCTGCTCATCAACAGCACGGTCCACCTCAAAGTACACTTCAGCGTCCTCAATTACTCCATAGCGAACATCCAGAGAAGGGCGTACAAGCTCTTCGCCAAAAGGTATTTCCATGAGGTGAGGGAAGCGTCTCTGGACCAGCTGATGGAAACCAAGGACTTCAGGCACTGCTTAATAACATGCCTCAAAGCAAATGTCCAACACCACCAGGCCATTCTCAGGTAGCATCCTAGTTTCTTGTTCCACAGGCTAAAATAGACTTTATAAAAGTCCATCTCGCAGGGGCTGCGTAAGATTTCCCACATGCACTTACCTCAAAAAGTAAAAGTTCAATGAGAACTTTACCACATTTTATTACCTCAAAGTAACAGCTACTTATTTTATTAATTTCAATTAAAGATATTCTTATTAAAAACATGCTAGTAAGAGTATTATATATACAGGGTGTCCCCAAAACAAACGGCCAAACTTCAGGGATCGATAGAGGATCGAAAAACTAAGAAAAAAAGTCCTCTGGCATATGCCTCGTTTTCGCTTCGTTTTTGAGAAAATTACAAAAAACTGAAAATAGTTGTGCAAAAAGTGTATTTTTTTTAAATAATGTATTTAAATTACAAAAACTATTGGCTTTTTGAGTAAGCTTAATTTTTTTAATTTACGAGTAGTAAATTTAGAAAACATGAATATTCTCACGCTTTCCTTATCAATAAAACGTCTAGGTTGAGAATTTAAACTTAAAAAGAAAGGGGGGAATCCAGCCTCGCATTCTCACATTAGTGGTGTTGCTAGTACTGTTCCGTGAAGTCAACAAATATGGCTAGATTTACCAACGCTGAATACGCGGATATAGTCTACGTCTACGGATTCTGCGATGGCAATGCACGTCAGGCAGTTCGGGAATATCGCAGACGGTTTCCTGACCGAGAAACCCCACACAGAGGTGTTTTTACCAGCACTTTCAGAAGGCTTCGAGAGACTGGGTCCTTCTCATGTAATCGTCGTGGAAACCGTATGCAGGCTCCGATGGAAGCCGACCTGAGGCGGCGGGAGAGGATACTGAGGCACTTCAATACCAACCCTGGCACAAGCGTCCGGAGAGCTGCTTCAGTTCTAAGCATACCAAAGACAACCATTTGGCGCACATTAAGGGCTGACCGCAGGCATGCTTACCATGTACAAAAGGTACAAAATTTAATACCCGCTGATTATCCCCGCCGATTAAATGTTTGTAATTGGTACAAAGAACAATTGCAAAACGATGTAAACTTAAGTTCGAAAGTAATCTGGACGAACGAAGCGCCTTTTACACGTGCGGGGATATTCAATCAAAGAAACTACCACCTTTGGGCACATGAAAATCCCCGCGCTGTTAGAGAATTTCACTACCAGCATGAGTTTTCTGTAAACGTGTGGGCCGGTCTTTGTTATAATCGCATAATAGGTCCCGTATTTTTACCTGATCGACTTCACGCTGAAAGTTATCATCTATTCCTGGAGAATGACTTACGGGCACTTTTGGAAGATATCCCTTTGGAAACAAGGCTTGAGAGCTGGTTTCAACTCGATGGTTGTCCTGCACATTACGGAAGGGCCGTACGAGACTGGTTGGACATCAACTACCCAGGTCGCTGGATAGGACGAGGTGGGCCGGTGCCTTGGCCTCCCCGGTCTCCGGACCTCACGCCACTAGATTTCTTCGTGTGGGGATACGTGAAAGAAAATGTCTACCGAGAGCCCGTCCGCACAAGGGATGACCTCATCGAGCGCATCAGAATGGTTTGCAACCAGCTCACCGCAGAACAATGTTTAGATGCAGTGCGATCTGTGAGTACGCGATGTGATGCGTGTATTGCAGCGAGAAGCCAGCACTTCGAACAACATTTACGTTGACGCTTTAGAAATTAACGATGTAATTTTAGAGAAGGTAAAACCTTCAAAATTTTCAGGGTTTTTTTTCTCACTAAGGTAGACCCATATAAAAACTGAAACATTTATGTTTTCCAAGTAAGAATATTTAATTATTTTATTAATTTTCTAAATTTTTTTTTATTTTATTTTTTTATAAAAAAGTATTTATTATTTTTTCTTAATAAAAAATATTTTTTTTTTTCAATTACCTTTCTGTTAGTATAAGATTAGAATACAATAATTGTATTGGAATAACATTTATTGCTAAAATTCATTCAAGGAATAAAATCCGCTCTTCCATTGGCCTTAACTAGTTTTTGCACAACTATTTTTAGTTTTTTGTGATTTTCTCGAAAACGAAGCGAAAACGAGGCATATGCCAGAGGACTTTTTGTTTTAGTTTTTCGATCCTCTATCGATCCCTAAAGTTTGGCCGTTTGGTTTGGGGACACCCTGTATATATATATATATATATATATATATATATATATATATATATATATATATATATATATATATATATACTAGCTAAGGTACCCGGCGATCCCGGGAAATCATTGTTAACTGACTGTTTTTATAGCAAGACTTCAATGTGTACAATTGCACGACGTATTGTTTTTCCGAAATAGCCAGTCCTAAAGTGTAACTTTTGGGGAATAATAGAATAAAAATTTTAGTTTTGAAGAATAAATGAAAATGTGTTCCTAATATATCCCTCTCGACTTTTTGACTCACCGTTTTTTAGTAATTCAAACCATAATCATGGTTAGCATTTATTTCAATTAAATATCATCTATAATGAACATATTTCCTGTCAAAAACCAATCCGAGCACCTATAGTTTACGAATAGTTTTATACATAAGATTATATTCGTAATAGTAAAGACTCCCGCTTTAGATTATAGTGTATATCTCGTTTATACATTGTTAAAAGACAAAAATGAATATAATATACATACCAAGTTTCATAAAATTCGGTTCAGCCGTTTATGCGTGAAAAGGTAACAAACAAACAGACACGAAAGAAACAAAATGCAGTTATGGTATCAATGACATGTGAAACGAAAAGTTATCGTGAAATTTCGCGAAAAAAATGAATGTACAGACAGAGGTTACAATTATATATATATATATATATATATATATATGTTAATAAATAAAAAAAAATTTTTTTTTATATTTGGTATGAAACATTCCGCTAGGTGGGGGGTGGAAATATTGCCAAGGCCACAGAGCCGAGAGTACTCCTGAGCACGGCCTAAATAGCTGATTTCCCTCAAGAGAAACCTGATAAAACATACCGAGGTAGAGCACTACATTAATAACATAAATACCAGTAAATCCAGTAATTTTGAAGTTAAGATTAAGCATTTCAAAATAGTTATTGTTTTTGCGACACACCTAAATAAATAAAGTTAAGAGCATTTCAAAGTATTTTTTGTTTATGGCGAAACACCTAAATAAGTAAAGTTAAGATCACTTCAAACTAGTTTTTGCGACACACCTAAATAAATAAAATTAAGATCATTTCAAAGTAGTTTCCGGCGACACACCTAAATAAATAAAGTTAAGATCACTTCAAAGTAGTTTTTGCGACACACCTAAATAAATAAAGTTAAGATCACTTCAAAGTAGTTTTTGCGACACACCTAAATAAATAAAGTTAACATCACTTCAAAGTAGTTTTAGCAACACACCTAAATAAATAAAGTTAAGATCACTTCAAAGTAGTTTTTGCGACACACCTAAATAAATAAAGTTAAGATCACTTCAAAGTAGTTTTTGCGACACACCTAAATAAATAAAGTTACGATCACTTCAAAGTAGTTTTTGCGACACACCTAAATAAATAAAGTTAAGATCACTTCAAAGTAGGTTTTGCGACACACCTAAATAAATAAAGTTATGATCACTTCAAAGTGGTTTTGGCGACACACCTAAATAAATAAATAAAGTAAATAAATATTTCAAAGTAGTTTTTGTTAGTTATTGCAATTTAAAAAAAAAATACAAAGAACATTTTTTTTTCTTTTTTAATATCTCATAACAACAGAAATAACTAAAATTTACATTTCAGTCTGTTAATAACCCATCTCCCCCTTCAATCAGATTTCTCTTGTTAATTAATTTAACCTCTAGTTTTATATGAATTGTTTAAATACCATGTTTGATATTTGAAAATTTATTGAAAAAATTGCTTAGTGACCACACTTTCAACAGCTGAATTCCCTAAAGAGAAATTTGCTATACCTCTTTTTTTACACCCTGCTCCATTTAAATACCAAAAACCTTTTTATTCCATAAGGAAATTTTTCACAAGCTGCTCTGATTGACTGACAAGAATTTCATGTATATATTTACGTTTTTAGCAGATTTCCCTTTAAGGATTTTTTTCCCTTAAGAGAAATCAGCTATTGAGGTCATACTCATGACGCGAATTTCAAAATTTTTCTTCAAATGTCCATCGATCCTACCTAGGAAATGACGAAAATGAGGTCCGTTCCAAACTGTATATTTATATATATATATATATATATATATATATATATATATATATATAAATATATATATGGGAGGGAATTCTGCTTAGTTTATGCAGCCCCTGCGTGACGGACTTTTGTGCTTCTGGTTTAATGAACAGAAGATAAAGATAATTAAAAATGTTTGCACAGACAAAACTTACGTTTCAAAGGTCAACATTTAAACAAATAGTAATTTTTATGAAGTCATTTACTTATCTACTTTAATTATATATTAATTTTTAGGTTTAAAAACATTTGCCAGCCATATAATGGACTAGCTATCCTCAACCTGGTGACTGTGACTACTGTTATCTATGGAGCTCTGCTCTATCTTCTACTCCAGGTGAGATTCTATCAAGCTTTAAAAACTATAGCACATTGATATATAATAGTTTTCCTTGTCGGTAGTCAATAGGATTTCTATCAACCATGTTAACAATTATCACAATATTAAAGCTAGAATATAGCTGGCATAAGGTGCATCTATGCCCTGTAATAATTCTCTGTTCCAGCAATCTCTCTTACTTAAACGGTGCTATGCTTCAGTGACCTGGCCGTATGATTCCATCCTTTTTGCTCATTCCTCCCAGTTTCCTGTGAATCGTTTACTCAATCTACAAGTTCTGAATTATGTGAATTACTCCATGTTGACTTATGTGGTCCCATGGAATGATGGTTCTAAATATTTGTTGTTGTTAAAAGATGACGATTCCCATTTTAAATTTTGCTGTATAATTAGGTATAACACTGAGGTGCCTGAATTTATTAAAAGAACTGTCAGCTTAGTAGAACGAGATACTGTTAAAAAGGTAAAGACTATAAGGTAAGACAATGGCAGTGAAACGGTAAATTATAATGTGAGTGAGTTTTCATCATATGCTAGTATTAAACATCAAACATCAGCTCCATATTGTAGTGAGTAAAATATAGAAGTAAAATTAGAACAGTGGTGGAATGTGCTTTACCCATTATAATTTCTGCTGGTCTTGATAAATCTTACTGGGGTGAACATTACTGTGGAATACTCCGAATTTAACTGCATCTAGCCCTATTAAAAATAAAACACCATATGGACTTTGTTTCTACAAGAGAATTGATGTGAAACATATCGATCGGTAGAGCACTACATTAATAACATAAATACCAGTAAATCCAGTAATTTTGAAGTTAAGATTAAGCGTTTCAAAATAGTTTTTGTTTTTGCGACACACCTAAATAAATAAAGTTAAGAGCATTTCAAAGTATTTTTTGTTTTTGACACACCTAAATAAATAAAGTTAAGATCACTTCAAAGTAGTTTTAGCAACACACCTAAATAAATAAAGTTACGATCACTTCAAAGTAGTTTTTGCGACACACCTAAATAAATAAAATTAACATCACTTCAAAGTAGTTTTTGCGACACACATAAATAAATGAAGTTAACATCACTTAAAAGTAGTTTTAGCGACACACCTAAATAAATAAAGTTATTTGAATTGATGTGAAACATTAAAGAATTTTAGGTAGTTAAAGTTTTCATACACATTTTTGGGCTTTGAGAGTTCTCTACAAGAAGAAGAAATTAAGGAAAAATAAAGTGTCCAAGAAAGGGAAACATTGCCTCTAGTAGAGGAAAGAGAACAAATAGATCCACCTCAAGAAGTGCACTTGGTGAAAAATCTGTATTAAGACTTCCTGATACTTTAAGACTTTAAACTGAGTGTTAGTTAACATTGACTTACAAAGAAGCCGTTAGAAGGGATTAGAAAGAGGAATGGCTCAAGGCCATTAAAAGGGAATTAAGTGCTTTAGAAGAAAATGACGCATGGGAAAAGTCCGACACGCATTTCCGACTTCCGTCCTGTCTTTGCATTTTACTCAAAGTAAAAGTTCAATGAGAACAACATTTGTTATTTAGGCTTCAAATAAAGTGCTTCATAATATAACAGCTTACTGTTGATATGACATGAGTAGGAGTGGGGGTTTACTAAAGGCTGAAAACAAAAAAAAAACGCAAATATCTCGGTTAATATTAAAGATAATGAAAATATGTAAATAAGAACATTCATAGCTCTTTTAATTTGCAATAAGATTGGTTCTATAAACATTTTCGATCGACGTACAGTAATTTCGAATTTTCGAAACTCCTCCCTTCTAAACCCCCCCCCCCCTCCCCCTAGTCCGATTTCAGCCGTTAACAAGCTCGATCTTTCATTTTACATAAAATGACTAAATATCGAGTTTGGTAATGATTAAACAATAATTGCGACCACTAGAGCGGTAACAGACTTATATATATATATATATATATATATATATATACATATATATATACACAGTTTTGAACAGACCTCATTTTCGTCATCTCCTAGGTAGGATCGATGGACATTTGAAGAGAAAAATCAAAAATTGCGTCATGAGTGCGACCTCAATAGCTGATTTCCCTTCAGGGAAATCTGCTAAAAATGACAAAATATACAGTTTGGAAAGACTAATGGTGCTGAAGTCAGTGGGGATACCTGGAAAGCTTTTCAGGTTGAAATGATAAGTCATCAACGAGAAGTGAGCTTCAGAAGCTTATATGACTATGACTCAGAATTAGAGCCACTTTATAATTTCAAGAGAGTGATCTAAATGTTATCAAATATAAACCAGGGGGTTCAGAATACATTCTATTCAGATATTGTTTTTTGTTTTTTTTTTTGTTTTTTTTTACACTATATGAGATATAAATCCCCATAAAGAGACTATTCTGGATCACAAGTGGGGAACTAGAAACAAGTTATACGGGGAGATGAAAATACTCAATACTTGAACAAGTTGAAGATTGACTCGCTGCACAATGTCTATTGCACCTGCTTTGCTTCCTTAATAGAATTGTTATTGAATGAAGTTTATGTTTCACTAAATGCAAATCCACTAAAAGCAATAGCAATAGCAATATTTCACACTTATCATATCCATTCCTTGGTCTCAATACAACCACTTAATCCTTTACACTGGAGCAGAAAGATCATTTCTATATTTTTAATGGAGTAGAGCACTTCCTAAGTGAGAAGATACTCCTGAAATGGCAATATTAAGACAATGGAATGTTTAAGGCATATGTGAAATAAAAATGACAAAAGAAATCTCTTTATGAAGTGTCACATGCCATGAAAGTAGTATTATTTGGTCTGAAAAGCTCAACAATATTACAAGTTAGTTTACTGGGAAAAAAGGATACTTTAAGTACAAGAATTTATTCACATCCTGCATAGTGATTATTTAGAGCTTTGCTAATATGTTTTATGAAAAAGTGGATCAATGCTTTCCAGAAGAAAATTACATTAGATACTACTGAAACATATTAAATTAAAAATATTTTATATATATATATATATATATATATATATATATATATATATATATATATTGCTTGAATTAATATCTACAATTTTTTTTTTTTTATATTTCAGGATATACCTGCAATGGAGATGATAAAATGTATTATACCATTTATTGCTGAGCAAAGTTATGCCTTTCTAATTTGTTATATTGGAGAAGAGGTAATAAATGAGGTGAATACTGCCAATTGAATAATACAGTTAATTATATTGAAAAAAAAAATACTTGGCTGTTCAACGACCCACACACACTAATGCACACACACATACACACACGCGCGCGTGAACAAACACACCCTCAATTTTGATCTAAATAATCCTGGTAAATAGAACAATGCACCTGAGGTATTTCACTGAAAGTATATATATCTTCAATGTTTTGTAAAAAAAACATAAAAGCATAACTTCAATATTTCCCCCCATTTCTATATACTGTAAGAGATTTTTTTCCACATTTCATATTGTGGTTGATCGAAAATGATGTACCAATTGTTCTGAATAAACATTTTAAATTATTCACAGATGTAATGAACAATTTTTGTACTCAGATTTATTTCATCCCTAGGAATCTTAGTGACTCCATGATAACATGATTTATGTTTTATATATGTCACCTACAGTTAACACTTAAAATTAAGTTAATTAATTCTTATTTTACAGAGCAAAGATCTCTTTGAGTCATTGTACAGGTCATCTTGGATAGAATGCAACAAGGAATTCAAGCAAACCCTTCACATAATGATGAGCAATACTATTAAGCCGATGATGATATCAGCATATCTCTTAGATTTCTCTGCTTCTCTCAAATCTTTTTCAGAGGTACATTACCTGCTTAGGTTTAAAAAGTCACGCAGGGGCTGCGTAAACTAAGCAGATTTCCCTCGTGGTGTTTAACAATAGATAAATCTACACACTGGTAACACCACAGCGAATAAGTGAATAAATACAAATGGTAATGAGAAATCTTTACATTTAATTTGCAATAAGATTGGTTCTATACAATTTTTTGATCCGACGTATGGTAACGGAGAAAAAATTGTGACCGCTAGAGTGTTAACAGACAAATATATATATATATATATATATATATATATATATATATATATATTTATATATATATAATTTTGAACGGACCTCATTTTCGTCATCTCATAGGTAGGATTGATGGACATTTGAAGAAATATTTTGAAAATCGCGTCATGAGTACAACCTCAATAGCTAATTTCCCTTAAGGGAAATCTGCTAAAATGTAGAGAGGTCATATCCTTGATAAAATTTAGGAAAAAAGCTGGAGCTTTGAAAACTAAGGAAGTTCTCCAACAACTAGAATTACGCATATCCGACATCATGCTGAACATTATATACTAATTAATAGATGATTTTATTTTAACAGAAGTGCCTAATAAAAATGTCGGTAGATCATAAATATGCGTTCTTTATGTGCTCAAAAACAAAAAAATGAAAATTTTTACATTGCGCTCTTGAACTCAATAAATAAAAATTTTGATTTTATGCACATTTCTGAATTCTTGATTGGTTGGAGAATGTATACCCAAGTAAATAGGATAGAAAAGTACATTTATTTTCTTTTTTGTCTGAAAAATAACTATTCACATAGAAAATAGCACAAGTCCATTTAGCAGAATCATCATTGCCTACGCTGGGGCTGTGTACACTAAAAATATTTCCCACGTGCTAGAATGACACAATTTCTATTTCAAAGCAAAAATCCGATGAGTAGAAGTAGAGTTTTACTGAAAGCTGAGAATAATTACAAAAGCTGAATAACTCACTAAATATTTCTGCCACAAAAAATGTCCGTCACGAGTAAACTTAGTAAGTAAACTAAGCAGATTTCCCACGTGAAGTTTTACAGTAGAGAAATCTGCCCAATAACAACTGTAGTAGAAAGGGATATCTAAACCTATTCACGAGGGACAAACAGTTACAGAAACGGCCGCCAGAGCTCTCAGCGGAAAGTACCGAACATAGCCCACTCCTGCCGACCACACACAGAATACAAATGCAAATATCTCGGCTAATAATCAAGATACAGAATAAATGTATAGAACACTATTTATAGTAAATGTAATTTTCATTAAGATTGATTCTATACAATTGATTAAAACGGTTAAATACAGAGTATGGTATAGATCAAATAAACATTTTCAAGTTAAAAATATAAAATCTTCTTTGGTCATACATCATATCTGCCGTGTATGCACTTCACAAAGTAAAAGTCCAATGAAAACATTTGGTACTTAAGTTTCGTATATAGTAGTTCATGATATATTGTTTATACGACATGAATAGGAGTGGGGATTTACTAAAGACTGAAAACTAAAGAATGCAAATACCTCAGATAATATTCAAGATAGAAAAAAAAAAAAATGTAAATAACAACATAGAACATTAAATTTGCAATAAGATTGAAGATTGGTTCTCTAAAATTTTTCTGGCTAACCCCCCCCCCCTCTCCTACTGGTACAATTTAAGACACTAACAATCTAGACAAAGAGACACATTTACAGACAAATGTGTATATAGTTTTGAATGGACTTCAGTTTCGTCATATCCTGGGTAGGGATCAATAGGCATTTGAAGAAATACTTCAAGAATCACATCATGAGTACAACCTCAATGGCTGATTTCCCTTAAGAGAAATCTGCTAATATATCAGATGTATATGTTCTAAATGCAAGCCGAAAAACCAACAGGAAATGAAATATTGAGATTTTTCATTTCAGGCCTCCCTTACTACCCTCCTCCCCCGCCATATGTAGGTGCTTGCTCTTATTCATTTCTGACTGTTGACACTACACTTTAATTTTTTTGACATCATTTTGTGAACAATATTTTAAATTTTTATTTGCTATAACTTTTGGGTAATTTATTTCCAGCTGCAGTCTGCTGTATATAAGATAACTAACCTGTGGAGGCAATCTGATAAATTAAGCTAAACATTACTGAATTACCAAACTACTGACAAGAAGTAATGGTGTACCTATCTGCTAATAAGAAGACAGTAACTTCTGCTTTCACTGTTCAACTCAACTACCGATTTGACTACTGCATATAGTTTTTATAGAATAATTTGAATATAAAGAAAAATAGAAAACAAAAAACAATAATTTATTGTGAAGCCAGAGTTTAGCCTGTTTAGTTAACTGAGGGTTTTTGTTATTTAATTTTAATTACCAAAGTTGAAATTTCATTAATCCAAATCCACTTCATCATTATATTTATTTTACTTTATAGGGGAAGCTATATACAAAATAGAATGTTTATTTTATTCCTATGGTTATTACATTCCCATGTTCTAATATCAAAGTTCAATGTATTTTGCAACGAGAATTTTCCTTATAGAGGTTCTCTTTAGAAATATAACAAATGCTCCATGCACACAAGCAATTTATTATAATATATACTAATATTATTATTATTTATTAACATCCACTTTTTGCAACTATGCCTAAATAGAACGGGTTTTGTACAGGTTACCACCCTTTACTGGCCAGGGTGGGACTAAGTATTTTATTTAATGAGGTCGTCACTAAATAAATTCCTATTTGCCCAGGTGAGAATCGAACTCGCCACTCTAGGTTTACCATATGAAACTGAAGCCTATGCCTTAACTCACATGGCTAACCTGGGCCTTATATATACTAATAGACTCTTCCATCATACCTAATTACACAATCTTAATATTTTACATGCTTTAGTGGATTAATTAATAAATTATATCCTCTTTATGAGCAAACATACATATATATAAACCTGTCAAAAAGCTGTACAACTTTTTGACGGGCTTAAAGATGGTGCCATCGCACAATGCCAGCTGTACTCAACCATCAGCCAGTGACGATGGTCTCCACCGACAGGTATGACAACAGCATCATTTATACTGGCGGTTCTAACCCTTTATTTGAATTACCATGCATATATAAATTTGTGGAGGGTGATTGGACCAGCAATAACTACAATTGATCTAATATCCCAGTACAAGGAGGCAAATGAATAATTAATAACTCAGTCCCAATTTGGAAAGTAGACGAACATATATCTGCACTCTACGTGTATCATTGGTGTGGAGTTATTAATCCTCCAGTGGTCACACCTAAAAATTTTGTATATTAGTTATTAATTTCAGTTTTTCAATTTTTGGGGGTAAATGAATCCTTATAGGAAATAAAAATGTCTACAGCTATCCATCCAAAATTATAAATATCTTTATTTCACTGTGACGTTTCGCCCTATATTGACCATCTTCAGTTAAATCTTTATCAGAATCATGTAATAGACAACAGTAGTAATCCACTCAGTTATTCAGTTTTATAAGACTCTACAAACTATTTTTATTTGATTTGTATTATTACTATAATTTACAATACAAAAATTATATGCTAACAATATTTGTTTGGCAAATATTAATTTTAAAAAAATGTAAAGAATATACATACTTTAATATTTGAAATGTGTTTTGTAATGATAAATTTCAAAAACAACAATATACATTAGTTAAAATTAATAAAAGAACAACTATACGTATCATGTGATTATAACAACCAATAAGTATTTCACTTCTTAACAATATAGGATTTCCATCCCTTACTAGCGTTGCCAAGTAAGCTAGCAAGATCACGTAAGGAATACATATCCTAAAGTATATAAAATACTGAAATATATCAATTTTAGTATCATATTTTTCCAAAGCTAGTATTTTTAAAGAGTACTTTACAAGATCAATATGATGTATTTTTTATGGAGGCCATTGACAAAAAGCTTTCCCAATCTCCTCAAAAACAGGTAAGTAGAATTCTGGAAAGAGACTGAAGGTAATGAACAACCTGAAAGTAGGATATATACCGTACAAATGGCTTTGAATCGCACTGAAGGTGGGGTCATGCTATGCACTAAAACATATATTTTTATAATGGTGGGGCTACCATAATCAAATTTTTCATTAACACATTGTAACAATTATTATATCACCTACTATGTTTTCTACTGGTATCCGCAAAGACTTTACTTTTTGAGTGAATTATTTTGTTTATTATCCACACAAACTTTCAGCTAACTCATATCAGTAGGGGGGTCAGATTATACCTTTCGCAAATTTGTAGCCCTATTATTTATTTCTCGAGTCAATTTTTTGTAACTTAAGTAATAGTTCATAATTGGTTTAGTTATCTGTTATAGAGTGATGTTTTAGTTTCTGGATTCATACTTCTTGGCGAGATAAAGTAACTTTGATTTTTTTATTTTATTTGATGTGAACATGTATCAGCCTTTTATTATTTTATTTATATGCTATTGAGGTAGTAATCATGGTGTGATTATCAAAACATTTCCTCAAATGTCCATCAATCATGCCTAGGGATGACAAAAATGAGGCCCCCTCTTAACTCAAAAATGTTTATTTGTTCTAAATCATACTCAATATATAAATATTTCATTCAACACCGTCATATTAGTGGATACAAAATAGAGGGAGGGGGGGGGGTTAGAGAGGGGATGACGAAAATGAGGTCTGTTCAAAATTTGATATATGTATGTATATATATATATATATATATATATATATATATATATATATATATATATATATATATATATTGTTATGCTTTTATTATTTCTGTTCCACTTTGGAAAGCCAGTTGTGTTGGTATAATGATAATTATTTTTTACCATGTGTAGGTAGGCAAGTATTAAATAGAAATTTGGCCCTACTTGGTATTATAAAAGTCTGTCTCGCAGGGGCTGTGTTATTTATTTAAGCAGATTTCCCTCGTGCACCACTTATCTTTTCAATCTCCAAAAGTAAAAGTTTAATAAGAACCATATATTATATTTAAGCTTCAAATAAAGTGCTTCATGATATAACAGCTTATTGTTAAAATGAGATGAGTAGGAGTGGAGGGTTATTTACATAAGGCCAAAAACTAAAAACTGCGATTATCAAGATTAATAATGAAGATAGCGAAAAAACGTATATAATAACATTTATAATTTGCATTAATATTTGTTTTTATAAACTTTTTTGATCCTGCACATAATAAGGGAGAAAGTTTCAAATCCCCCCTCCTCTGGGTCCCATTTCTGACATTAACAAACTTGATCTTTATTTTTACATAAAACGTTTAAATATCCAGTTTGGTAATGATCAAACAAAAATTACGACCGCTAGAGCATTAACAGACAAATATATATATGAAATTATGAACGGACCTCATTTTTTTTATCTCCTAAGTAGGATTGATGAATATTTGAAGAAATTTTTCGAAAATCATGTCATGAGTACGACCTCAATAGCTGATATTTCTTAAGGGAAATCTGTTAATATTAAAAATATTGGAAGGATAATAAATGCACAATCATTTTCAATATTATAATAAATAATTTATTAATATTTAAATATATATCATTTCAAAACCAATCTCATTGAAAACAATTTTATGTACTTAATGTCTTAAAACACTCTTAAAATTTTAATACACTGTGGGACAGTAAGAAATTGGTGGCTTAAAATATAATTACACAATGAATTTGAAGAGCTCACCCATAGGTTGTCAGTGTGCACACCAAGTTTTAGCCATGAAAAGGGAGCAGGATGCATCTTATAATCTCAGCCAACTGATGTTAAAAGAAATGTCTTCAAATTATAGCTATTCTATTAAGCCAGCAATGAGGTTCAGGTCGGCCTTTTCACCCTTGGAGCCAGAGAGAGGGAGTGACTCTCCTGAAGACCTGCTGGTACCCCATGGTACACTGATTCAGGGAAACCCCATCAGTTTCCATCTTCATAAAACTGGAAACATCTGTTTTCAGAAATAATTAAAAATGATGTGTTAATAATTATTTCAGTATCTGCTTTTCATGATGATCATGCTCGGGATCAGTGCTTCTGTTGAAACGCTGATGAAATAACAGCTCTTAGGTGTTATTTGGCTCTAGAAACCGTCATTTCAAAAAGGCTGATTTCCTTTTTAGCAGATTTCCCTTAAGGGAAATCAGCTATTGAGGTTGTACTCATGACACCATTTTCGAAATTTTTCTTCAAATGTCCATCAGTCCTACCCAGGAGATGACGAAAATGAGGTCCGTTCAAAACTGTATATATATATTTGTCTGTTACCGCTCTAGTGATCGCAATTATTGTTTAATCGTCACCAAACTCGATATTAAGTCGTTTTATGTAAAAAGAAAGATCAAGTTCGTTAACGGCTGAAATCGGACCAGGGGGAGAGGGGGTTTGAAAATTCGAAATATCTCCGTTACCATACGTCAAAAAACAAGTACAAAAAAATGCGGTTAGTATATTAACATTTAAATTTAAATTATTTATTAACGCCCACTTTTTGCAACACAGGCTAATTGGGACGGGTTATCTACAGGTTACCACCCATTTCTAGCCAGGGTGGGATTTTAGGACGTTATTTAATGAATTTCGTCACTAAATAATTACCTTTGCCCAGGCGAGAATCGAACTCGCCACTCTAGGTTTGCCATGTGAGATAAAGGTCAACGCTTTAACTCGCATGGCTAACCTGAGCCCCTAATAAAAAATGGCTTCTCGGCCTATTGGCTAAGATCAAAGTGTAAAAAATTGTATAGAACCAATCTTATTGCAAATTAAATTTACTATAAATATTGCTGTATACATTTATTCTCTATCTTGAATATTAACCGAGATATTTGCATTTTTATTAAATGTGGGCCAATAACGAACGTTTCCAGCCAAAAGCTAGTTCAGCCCTAACTGTTCGGCTCTCGTATAGAGATTTCTCTATTGTATAGCTTCACATGGGAAATCTGGTTAGTTTACGCAGCCCCTGCGTGACGGACTTTTTATTATATTTTTGAGCTCTTAAAATGTGCATATTAATATAAATGTACATATTAATACAAATATATATATATATATTTTTTTGCCTGTTAACACTCCAAAGGTAGCAATTTTTGTTTGATGATTACCAAACTCTATATGTAAATGTTTTGTGTAAAAATGAAGATAAAGTTTGTTAATGGCTTTAATCGGACCAGAGGGGGGCTTAGAGAAAATTCGAAATATCTCTGTTGTTATAAGTTGTATCAAAAATGTGTACAGAAGCACACATCTAATCTTATCTTATCTTATAGACAATTTAAGGTTTTATAAAAGCTATTATATATATATATATATATATATATATATATATATATATATATATATATATATATATTTCACTACGTTGATTATTGACCGAGATATTAGTAATTTTTAGTTTTCTGCCTCCAATAAACTGCTCCTCCTACTCGTCATATTACAATGAGATGTTATATCATGAACCACTTTATTCACAAAACAAATACCAATTATTGTTTTCATTGAACTCTTCCTGAGTGGGATACATGTAAATACGTAGTATGATGACGTAATAAGTTAAAATTTTCCAGTCTGCCTCGAAAATGTTTATTTGATCTATACCATACTCGATATATATCGATTTCATTCAACACCGTAGACCATATTCATTAATATCTGAAATCTGATTAGGAATAGTGGGGGTTTAGAGGAGGTGTATAAACATAGGTATACATCCATGTATACACTCGCCTGCACACACACACATGCATACACACGTTCCCTTGCCACCCTCCTTAAAATCGCCAATTGTATTAATAAAAGGATGAGACTTGGTGTGCCATAATTGTGGCCCCTGAAGAATCTTTTCAGTCTATATTGAACCTCGTAACCTTCCCCAGCGACCATAACTTTGGAATTTCAAATGGAGTGCCATACTTTTTATGATGGATTCATGTAGAAAATAAAATGAGTTTATATCGGTGAATTTTTCAATTTGACGTGTCCATTAGCCGTAAAATGCACAAATCTTTATTTCAGAAACGGCACGTTTTATTGAAAAATGCTGCAACATAAAAATTATAGCCAACAAAATTATCTAGCGGGAACAGGAATGGATTCTGAAATTTAAAAAAATAAAGCAAAATCATTAAGAATGAATCCAAAAAAATGTATTTATGTACTTCAAAAGATGTTATCTGAAATCCCTTTTAGAACAGTGTATTTCTGCTACTGAAATTGAATTTATCGCCAATCTGATTTTATTTTTCATGTCTTCAATGTTCTGGTAGAGATGCCTTTGACCCTTAGAAAATAATCCATTTTTTTAGGTTTCAGCCTTCAGTAAACCCCCACTTTCAGTCATCGGACGCTGAAAATAATCTAATATATCATGAAACATATGAAAATGTTCTGTAACTTTAACTACTGATTCTAACTACAAATGTGGAAAGTTTCATGTAACTGTCTAAACAGGTGAATTCGTGTAATTTGGCGGGTTGTCACATCAAATTGGTTTTATAAATAAAACAAAATATGTTCAACAGGAAGAATTAAACAAAATAGTATATTACTATTATGATTTTATTAAAAGGTAAAATAAATACATATTTTTCCAATCACTATTCTTATATGTACAGTAAACATTTTTCATAATATACTTTTACAAATGCTACATAATATAGCAGAACATAACTATACAAATACTTATGGATTTGCTTGCATATTTACAATAGAAACATAAAAACTATAAAGCCTCTACAACAATAAAAGTAAATATAAGGTAGCATACGCATAAAGACCTCCCTGATTTTGAATATATAAAATATTGTGAAAATATGACTTATTTAACTTTTCTTAACTAATCTATGGCAGAAGGTCAAAAAAATGAAATCCTCAAATGATTATTAAAATCACTATAATTTCTCTACTAGTTTCACACCCTCATGTGGGTGTCATGTGGACGCGAAACTAATGGAAAAATATAAGTTATTTTAATAGTCACTTAAGGTTTTCATTTTTTTGTTGGCTGCAATAGATTAATTAATAAATAGAATATTTTTTATTTTATCATAGATCTTTGTATTTATAATTTTAGAAGACACATGGTTTATCAATCATCTCTTAAGAGCTTTTCTACACTTTATAAAAAATACCTACCTGCCCACGTAAATGATATTGCCTACAGCAGGTAGTATAAATGGAGGGTAATGCATATATCATTAAGCAGACATACACAGATAAATGTTGAAAAAAGGGCAAATATGCCATAAAATTTAATAAAAATAGGAATGTGGAAAAATTAATTTAGTTCAACTCACTATGATAAAATTTAGAATTTAATTGTGTAAAAATGTGAAATAAAATATTCTTTGAATCATACTTTATTGCCTAACATTTCCTGTAATATTTATATTTTTTTTTAATTCCATCTTCCTCTGAGAAATATAAAGAATTTAAATCACTTTACATTCCAAAGAGGAATGTGCAGTCAATTATGGACATCTTAATTTCTTTCATAATTATTCATTGCTGTTTTCCCTCTTCAAATATGAAAAGTCTCACTTATATTTTCCTGGAAAATATTACCATTATGTTTTACTTCGATTAAGACTACACATTTTTTCTTTGATGAAATTCAGAATTTTCTCTTTGAAATATTACTTGCATCACACTTCATTTTAACTTTATTCCATTTTTTTTTATAAAATTAAGGAGATCTACTTTCCCAACCCTATATTTACATTAACAGAATATAATACAACAATATGTAATTAGGTACATATTAATACAAAATAAAACACATAAAAATACTGAGGGATGAATGTTTTATTTTGGGCTCTGTTGTTAGCTAGGTCTGAAATTGAGTATCCTAGAGATTTTCTACTCTGTGAATTATTGTGAAATTTCACTATTTCTATTGAGTTTATCAAAATATGTAGTTGTGAGATATTCTCTTATGAACACAATTCATGGTTTTAGATAATACAAATAGTCCAATATAAAAAGAAAGAAAAAAAGAGATTATTAAATAAATTAATGCCAGCAATATAGACATGGAAATTACAACAGAGTATGACTAAGAGAGCCATTGTGTTATTGTTCACAAACCTCAAATGTACTGGAAGTGACAACACTATCAGAAACATATCTAGGTATTGTTGAGAAAATTCGGTCATCATTAGATTGCATAGGAAAATGTAGCCATTATCAACATATATTGGACAATTCTGTTGTTCCCAATACTGTTCAAAGAAACTTGAAAATTATTGGCAATACTTAATTTTGGGCAGCACTCTTAACAGTTCTATCGATTTAAAATATATATTTACAAGAAGTCCTTTAAAATGTGATGCTAAGACAATAAAATAGGTTGTCTCACTAGGCATTTATTAATAATAGAAATACTAATACATCTATATAATATATTAAACATTTATCAACCATTTATATTCATATTATGAATAAAATACACTTAAAAATGCACATAAATTTACAACCTTCCATAAAGCCATTTTCATTAATTCCAGTTCATTCTTTATAAAATAATCGAAAAACATTTTTGTACGAAAAAACTTTTGGCATCTTTTTGGCATGTCAAGAGGGTATATAGTGGATCAACATGCCTCATTTAATGTAATGTATGGGAGTAACGGCCCCACAATGATTAGTGCATGTTGATAGATATTTATCTCTTGACAATTCACTTATCATATGGCTCGATTGATTTACAAAGGCAGAAAGAGAAGAATGTCGCAAGAAGCTCGACAAGGACGAGACCAACTATCATATATATAACTATGTTCATGTGCTCCTTCACTTGGTCCATTATTGTTTGGTAGCAACCCTGCAATACAATAAACAAACATTAAAAAATAAATTAATCGATTTTAAAAATTGTTCCATATTAGTAAAATGAATTGAGATTTCGGTACTGTTGTGTTTCAGTTGCCTTTAATATCTATCTTTAAAGCTACAATAATGAGCATAGCTTTTACTAAACTATGAAAAAACCATTTTTAATTAATGAAAATGAGTGAAAACATTAATAGGCACAGAACATTTATAATGTGCAAGAAAATCACAACATTTAATTCTGGACATTATGGCCCTTTTAGGACGTGAACCTCTGCTATTATCTTAAACCATTGAGTGTGGTTTGCAGCTAGGTACCTACGATTGAGTATTCATACTTCTGTAAATAAGATTACCTCTGTCGGAGTCACAAATATTTTGGTTTTTAGTTTCTTCCACATTATTACTTTCCATAACTATTCCTCCCTCATATTTAACCCTTTATGTGAAGGGTTCCTAATTTTTCAATGGAGATGAAATTTAGAGAATGGGATTTTCTCTGTCGATTTCTTGCATTACTTGATATGTTTGCTTGTTGTTGTCATTGAGAAAAAATAAATCTAAAATGAACTAAAATTTCTCAGCATCACTGCTTTGTTGAATATGGTTTGATTTGTTTATAAGTGAGATGTCCTTTAAGCTTTTGTCAATACATGGGTTTTTCTGTATGGTGTCAGAATTATTCCAAAAGTTCCCCTAAGGAGATCAATTACACTGATAAACAAGCAATAGATATCTAGCATGATGTTTACTTTTTCTAATGCAGTTTTTCATGCTTATTACAAATCTGAAAACTGTTTTGCTCTCTCACGTCAGGTTTTTTTTTTTTTTAATGCAATGTCGAATTTCGTAATAAAGCCGTACGGGCTTTAATTAAATTGCTATAAACCCTGTTCTAATTGTGCTAGGAAGATGGGAGCATTTTACTCTGTTAAGCATGACCTTTCATATGACATGCAACAAACATTAGGTTATAATAAACAATTTTTTCCAAAACTCAAAATCAAAATTTTGATTATTTTGAAAAGTGCGGTTCCAAAATGCTGGGACTCATGAAGAACTTCGTGAAGGCACTAGACAACAACTCAGATGCTTTTTGGTACCTATCCAACAAGTTTCGAGAGTTGAGTTATGCAAAAGTGAATAAGGAAGATCATTGCAGACAGCCACTTCGAATACTTACTCAGTAATACTGAAAAAGATGCATGGTTGGAATTCAAGTCTGTTGCAGCCAATTTACTCGGAAATTATAAATCTCCTGACTATGTAAATATTGTGCAGTAGTGCGTACAGCTTGATGGGTTGCAACATGTCCCTCAAGATTCATCTCCCCAACTTCTTTCCCGAGATCCTAGGTTCTGTCAGTAATGAACATGGTATTGTATCTTAAACTAGATGATGCTATACAATTTATGTTAATTAGTACTCTATTCAACAATATGTGCTCTTCTCTGCGAGTTGTTTGCCTTGATACAATGTTAAACATATATAAATGGTTAATGTCCGATATCTCAAAAACGGTGGGTGATAGAGACAAACGGTTTGCATATTTTTAATCAGCATGTTTGAATTGTCTGAAAACAAGTGTTGGATACCAAGATATCTGCTGATTTTTTTTTTTTTTGTTTATCAGTGTTATTTTTCCTATTGTTCATCACTTGTTACCCACCATGTTGTTGGTCACAGTGTAGGAGGTGAAGTATTATGAAATAGTGGCCACAAAATATGGGGGTTTTGATGAATTTTGTGTGATAAATACTCAGAAGATTTTAATTCTAAACTTGACTGGTCAATAATGTTACTGAAATATTAATTAGAAATTCCTGCTACCTTGGTGGCATTCTACCTTTGTAGCAAGGAATGAGTGGATGGAGCATTTCCTCTAATACCAATGTAAACTATTTGTTCATCTCCACCACACAATTTCTTGCTTTACCTCCAACACACAATGCTTTACCATAAAATTTCTTTCCATGAGTATCTTATGCTCCTGCTCCGATGCTAACTATTTGTCAGAACTCATAATTAAATAGATATCCAAACAGATTCGTTTGTTGAGAAAGGATGAAAGCCAGATATGAATTTTATTATAAATGGGGAGCACTTGTCATTGTGTCCTGGTGCACAAACCTTATTATTTCTAAAGCCTCTTGCAAAATTTTAGGAGAGTTACAACTAAGAATATGCTTTTTTAGAATACTTTCGTAAGAGCAAAATCTTCTCGTTATACAGTTGGAAAAACTCTGATGCCAGTTTAGTGGCACTGTGCAGTTATATGGTTAAATGTGCTAGAACCAGAAAATGAACTCCCCTAATCCAACAGGAACACCAATTGTCGTGGGCCAGCAGCAAGTTTTCATGAACTTGGTATTTTACATAATTATTTCAAGTCCTAGGTCTTGCTCTCCCACAATCCTTTCAACCCTCTCCACTAACCTCCTACAAATGGCAATTGAAAGGACTTAATGGCTGTAGGAAGAAGTGATATACATTCGTAATTTTCACATTTAAATTTATAGTCATATTTATATGACGATAAGAAGAACATTTGTTTATCCCTATTCATTTGGAATTTTTACTTTGATCCATATATCATAAATAACATTCAGCGTCTAAAAAAACATCTGCTAATATTTACATCTCCTGCGTACTTCAGCAATTATGAATGGATTTCATCACATCCTGGATTTTTGTTGGTTTTCACAGACAAGACAATTTCTTTGGTAGCATCTCTATGAGGTAATAGAGCTTTCTCAATAACCACATCATTGAATGCATTGTCAAATCAATGGTGTTTCAACTGACTTCCTCTTGGTTTTTTGTCAACCTATTCTTCATTTGTGTGTGGCTGTTTCCTTGTTCTACTAAACAAAATTCAATTCATTGACTGAATCCGATGAGAAAAAAACTAAGTTTATATTTCCAGGATTTTAATAAAAGGGTAATCCTTTAACGAAATATTAGGATACATATTTTTTGCAATACAGGATAGATGTGTCTAGACGATCATCTTGCCACTATTGGATAAATGCACCAAGCTTAACAACGGCATGGAAATCGGGCTTAAACATTCCAAAAATAAATACAACAAATTTTTTTCTTTCATGAGCAAACCTAACCATCCCCCTTCATATAATGACTTACCGTCATATAGTAAGAATTCTGCTTTGTTGGTTTCTTTGGGCAATCTGGATCAATAAGAGTTCCATTGTTATCCTTAAAAACACAGCAGGCAGGAGGAACTTCCAATCCTGTAGCTATGAATGTTGCTGATTCATGGAAGTCTGTGTAATTGTCCACACCACAGCAATGCAACTAATAACAAAGATTAAACAATTTAAAATACATCGTTTGTAAATCTATATATATAAAAATGAAAGTTTGTTTGTATGTCCTTTATAGAATCGTAAACGGCTGAACCTAATTTTATGAAACTTGGTATGTATATTACTACTAACCCAACTTAGACTTCAGGCTATATTAATATTCTCTGAGACGAACAGGAGTGGGGGTTATAAGGGAGGACTGAAATTAAAAATAGCGATATTTCGTCTCCTATTGGTTTTTCGGCAAATATGCACATAACAAGTCATTTATTTTGTTATTTAGAGTAACTTTTGTAATACACCCTTTTGTCGTATACCAAAGTATAAATGAGATATACTTTAAAAGCTATAAATAAATATAAATATAAATATCGAGGTACGGCCAGGAGTTATAGGGGTGGTCTGAAATATAAAATCACAATAATTCATAACATTCATTTTTTGGTAACGTGCATTTAACAAAAGTTGTTTGTTTTGTTATTTAAAGTAACTTTTGTTATATGAACTTTTGCCGTTTTGCGAAGTTTGAAAGAGGTATACACGAAAACCTACAGAAGAGGTCAATAATGTTATAGGACGCGAAAAATTAAATCGAAATCAATGAAACTCCCTATTTTTGACTATAATAATATGCTAATCTATGATTATATTATGTGTAAAAAAAGATACATGCACAGGAAACGGATAATATAAAAATATTGTGTCTTTGGTATAATTAAGTACATAACAAATGCTTTTTTAATAACATATCCGCAGCACGCCAGACTCGGATGTAAATCCTAAGCATTGAGACAGGAAAATGTAAAAATATTGTACAAAGTAAAGCCTCCCAAAAAAATACCATTATCATTCAGCCTCAAAAGATTTTTCGGGCAAAGCTTAGCCAGGCCTTAGCTAGTACATTTTATAAAATGTCCCTAATTTACTCAACTTGCCAAAAATTTAAAGAATAAAGTTTGTCTTAACATATTTCATAAGACCGACATATTTTACATCAGGCAAGACACCATTTTGGGATCATGACTGAAACAAAATACACTCAAAACTTCAACATATTTCATTATTTCTAAGACGTTCAAAATCAAAATCAAAGACCCGATTTGATAAAATGGCAGAAGGTGAGTAATAAAATAATCAAAACATGAGTTTATTCAATATGTTCTGTGCAACTTTCAGAACTTTTGCTGATTTAAGTCAAATAATCCAAAATGCTCTAAATACTTGGTGACACTGATCAGAGCAAAATCACCTGATTGAAGGACCAGATATGAAGAACATTTGGGATTATTTTAAATTATTAAAAGGTCCTAAAGGGGGAAGCACCAAGAAAGGTGAGTTGTGAATAAAATTTCATTTTGAAAACGGAGTTGTGTTTATTAATGATTGACCTTCAGCTATTTTACTATTTTAGTTGAGTGTTGATTGCCCATAGTGTATAATTAAACATGCCTACTATCTAAAACACAGAGAAATGTGCTGGAGCTGTGAGTGTAATATTTTAGTATTGTGCTCTTAGAGAGGTGTTGTCTATGGTGTGAAACAATTCACAAAAATAAAGGTAAAAATGATGACCTAATTTTTTTGAGACTTCAATGGAAACAGGTAAATGACTAAAAGAAAATGAGATCTATTGAACAACATGAGCGGTATGGTTTCACATGGATGTAAGAGAAGCATGTTTACCTTTGTCATGATGAGGTTGGCAAACATGGATTGTGCATTGTCCTCTGGGTTCACTGAATAATTGTTTGTTATGCTTCCTTTCAATATAGCCCTGACTTCGTCTTCAGCCTGGAAATGTTTATATAAATTAGTTGTACTTAATAATATATTTAATTTACAAAGAAAACCTCATAAGTAGAAAAACATTTTTTTCTGTAATCGTTGAATAATGGTAACATTACTAAACTGAAATGAGTGAAGAAAGTGAAACATTTTGCAATAGAGTGAAGAAAGTAATCACTTTCTTCACAAGTGAAGAAAGTGAATTGCCTTCTTAATTAGTAATAAGTATAAATTAAAAAAATAATTTGAAGTTGGAAATTAAATGCTTTTAAATAAATGTTTCTTAACATTGTAAGAATTTATTTTAACAAAATAAATTGAAATGTGAATGAATTATTGGTGGAAATAATCAATATATTTTAAAATTTAAATATAATAATAATTACCTTCCTTGTTTATAACTGCACTACTTCACAATCATCACTAGTTGTTTTATAACTATGCTTATAACCTTTCACAACCATGCTTATAACCTACCAACAACATACCATAATCTTCACAACATCCTAATTTTGTTCATATTCTGGTTAGATCTGATCATGTATTACACGATTACAGAAAAAATTTAATATTACACTCGTGACGAAAGTAGAATTTACAACTCTCATGAAATTACCACACTCGCTTCGCTCGTGTGGGTAAACGTTTCACTCGAGTTGTAAAATGATCTACTTTCGTCACTTGTATAATAAATAACTATTCTAAACTAAAAAATTAACTGTGGTCATTATTTATTATACATACATTTTGACACAATTTTAAACATTGCAAATACGGAGGGTGGAAAAGTTTTGTCGGTTCTAGAATGGAATTGTTTATCTCTCCTGCTCTGTATCAAATTTTAATAAACTAGTCATGTTTGTCAAAAAGAGTCTTTCAAACCATAATCGTTTCCTTAGTTATTATGTCTCTTTCAAACCAATACTTGAGCTACACTTCGATATAAATCCCAAGAAATTTGATTTGTGTACTTTTGTGGCATCATTGGAAACATAGAAATACTGGAGTGGCTGCTAATCGAGAAATAGGTGATCTGGAGAGGAAAGGACTCATTGAAATGGTTTTTCACATAATGTTGGTTTACGCGTTACAAGAGTGCCAAAGTAACCTTTTAAATGAACCACATTCAGAGTTCCCACCTGAATGGAACACAGGTCAGAGAAAATGCAGTTAATGATGTAAACCAGTGCCTTCCAAGTCTGGATATTATAGGGAATGGATACGATCGTCTCAAATCCCTTGAATGGAATTTTAGGATTTGGTAGGAGTACATATCAACTGTAGCCCAAACCCAATGTTGAGTAGAGATATGAACAACTACCAGAAGTCACTTTGGACTGTTAAAAGAATAGTCACATGAAATGAGAAATGAATTTTCTAACAAAAACCTAACTCACACAAGCAGTTGTTAACAACTAATTACTGAATCTGGCTGGAGGCATGATAAGTTTGCAAATAGAGTTGTGATTGGTGAGCTATCAAAGGTACCGTGAACTTTGAGCTAGTTCCTGATAGTCGTGATATAAAAGCAAAGCTTTATTCGGAGGGTATATGAAGTTCTGGTTCAGAAATATCCTAATGGTCAATCCAAAGAGAGTTCTTTTACAAGAAGATATAGCTCGTCCTCATATCGCTAGAATAAATTAATAAAAATGAAGATCTTGATGGTCTAGAGCTTCGACCATACCCTCCATACAGCCCTGACCTCCCCCTCCCCACTATTACTTGATGGCATATTTTAGCAGATTTCTCTCAATGGAAACCAGCTGAAAGACGGACAATTAGTTGTGGTGTTCCACAAGGTTCAGAAAGCCTCAACTAAAAATGAAATGTAGTATTTCCTGAAGAAATGGCATTCAACTCTAAAACCCTAACAATTAAGTGAAAATAGAATAAATGTATGTTATACTAGCTATTTTAATGTTGAATGTTGTTCATGGACCTAATTTAATATGATTTGCCGTTTATAAGAGAAATATAAAGGCGGAATTAAGTTCACATTGTCTCTAAATGATCGAATCCAGTTCTGTCATTCTCTTGTAATAATAGTGACCAGAAGTATAGAACTTCATAGAATTGAATACAATCAGAATAACAATCAAATCCTAAATAGGCACTTTCTATAAAATTAATAATACTTAGGATATACTTATCAATGTTAGTGACATACCTGAATTGGATTTATTGCAATATTTGATAATAGATCATTTTTAACATATTAGAGAAACAATAACCAGAATACAAACTGCAATAGGTAATGAACTGTGGTTCTCTCAATGGCATATGAAGAACAATCCAGAGAAAAATGAAGTAATAATATCCAAATTATGTTGTTTCACAACCCCTGAAATCTAAATAGGACAAACTAGAGTGCCTTGGGAACCTTCAAATCAGGGGAATTTACATATATATATATATATATTGGTACCAGTTTACTATACAAAGCTATGTTACTACTTAAACAGACGTCTGTCCAATCATTTTGACACCAGAAGCATCCACAAACAGCGTTTAAAGTAAGTTCACCGGATGGCAATCAACTCACCATGGATTGCAAGAAATCAGTAAAATTAAAAATCATCCCATTTAAGGAGCACATTAAGTAATTAATATTAAAACACAACTGGAATCTAAACATTTAGTTTGGGACCATTTATTTATGGGTGTGAATGAAATGCTTCTTCATATAAAAAATTTGGAAAGCACTTTCGTCCTATTTAGAGTCATCTTAAAGTCCAGAGACGGCATTGAGCTCTCTATGACCAGAGTCAAACACTCAACAAAACAAATGTATTTGTAGCTTGGTTATTGGACAGAAGGGAAAAGATGGGGCCATAAAGTCATTTTTCATATATCTCATAGATTTCAATGGGTTTAGAAATATGAAAAAAGTAGCATCTGAAAGAACACAATGATGCAACTGTAAAGCATCTTTTTGACATCGATGTTGCTCAATTGATTCACAATGCCAAGTGTGCAGAAAAACAATTAAAACTCCCGTTAACCACAATGCTAACAAAAAAATGAAGTGGCCCTTCTTTTGCATCACTAGTATAAAAGAATAGCACTTTTAGCCACTTCACTACCACCATCACTTTTGTTATACAAAATTTCAAGAATATCTGAATAATATATTTACATAGATAATAGCTTAAAGTTTTATTAATTCAATAACTGAAAACAAGCTGTAATGCACTTACCCTGTCCTTGTAGAAGAATGCTAAGCCACCTGCGGTTATCTCTAGGATAAGAATTAACACAAGAAGAGCACCATACTAAAAAAAAAAAAAAAAAAAGAAAAAAGTTATTACTTTGTTAATTCTAATAATGGAGCATCAGTTATGAAAATTATGCATGTAAATATTAATATAAAATATTCAGATTGCTAAATAATTCAGAGTAGTAGCTGAGAATTAAGAAAACTCACTAACACAAAAAAAAGTTTTCATTTCACAGGACTGCGAATAGAAAACAGATTTCTTTTAGCTAAAATGCCCTACACGTATACTCCTGATGACAATTAGTTAATTTTGGTGCCACTCTAGTACAGATACAGATGGCATCAACACAGAATATTCACTATTTCACCCAAATAAAAAAAGGACATTCAGTGATATAATAGCTTAAAGTGGCAATTGAATGAGGAGGACAGGGGCTGAAAAGGGAGCATTTTTTTCAATCATATGCATAATAACATGGATATTTATTATAAAATTTTTACCCATATTCATAACCCATGGTATGAGTGGAAATATGAAGATAGTTTTATAACATGCTGAATTGCTACAGTGCCAAGGGGAATAATCCAACAATATCTATCGAAATATGAATACCACTTTATTGTAGTAGTTTCACTTTTTTAGTCAACTTGCAGTTTTAATTAATCAACTATAGCCCAAACCAACTGGTCTGGGCCATAGGGATGATCCAATTCGCATCAGATTTATCACATTTCTGCCATTCACCAAATCAAGCTTCATCAACCTGCAAGTTGAGGGACGAGACACCCCAATACTTATTTTACTGTCCCCACTATTTCCATTATGTTTTAGCAAATTTCCCCTCAAGGGAAATCTGCAATGAAGGTTGTACTCATGGCACGATTTTATAACTTGTCCTCAAATGTCCACTGATACTATCCAGGAGATGACGAAATTGAGGTCCGTTCAAAACTATATATATAGAGAGAGAGGAACACTATTGAAATTAACAATCAAGTGAAGCTGCTCAACTTATACTATCAAATATGAGTCATTAGTTTAAAATAAAAAATTACAAATTTTAATATAAGTATGCTAGTCACTCGCAGTTCACAATGTCCTTATGATTGTCAAGGTTCTATCAATAAAGATGATGACTTACGATGGCAAGAGATTCTATAATTATTAACTCGGTCAAGTTCAAAAATTCATGAGGATTGACGCCAATTTCTTCAAAGAATTGGTCCATTCCAAACCGCTGAGCTTCTTCTTATCGCACATGGATGAGTTGAAGTTCGGGTTGTCCTTGTAGTACATCACCCCGTATCTTCGCCTTTTACAAGCACCCCATTTCTCAAAACTTTCATCTCTCAAAATGTTCCTTATTCCTCTAACATTGTCTTCAATACATGACACTCAAGTCCCAGCCTTTGGTGCATATACTGATTTCCTTCTGACCCTCAAAGATGCTTTGGAACAGATTGTCAGGAACAGGAGATGACTCTCACGCACACTTGAGCAACCCGAACCCTCGCTACCCTCGTGGTGCATATAAGATGGCATTAGATGCATTTGCTGCTATGCCCAAAATGGCCTTTACACTTGACCTAATGATGATGTTGACGCTACTGAGCAGTTATGGAGACATTTCAGTTAAGGGCGCTGGTTCGATTTCATTAGGTTTCTTGAAATCCACTTACACCTGGACTGTCTTATTATTGGTGAGTAGTGAAGCAATAATGCCCACAAGATCTTTCCAGTTTTCAAAATATACTGGTGTCCAGTACCATCAAAAGCACCAATGACTTCACGGAATGTAACTAAACCATCCCTGTTTCTCAACTTGGAGTTCTTTAAAATTGAATTTTTCTTCAAATGTCCATCGATCCTTCCTAGTAGATGACGACAATGAGGACCATTCTATAAATATATTTGTCTCGTCACCGCTCTAGCGGTCACAATTTTTGTTTTATTGTTACCAAGCTCGATATTTAGACGTTTTATATAAAAAGAAAGATGAAGTTCGATAACGGCTGAAATTGGATCAGGGGGGGAGGAGTTTAGGGGAAGAATTTTGAAAATGTTACTATAAGTCGGATCGAAAAAGTGTATAGAGTAAATTTTATTGCAAATTTAATGTACTAAAAATATTGTAATATACATTTATTCTCTATCTTGAATATTAACCGAGATATTTGGTTTTTACGTTTTTTCGCTTACGAAAAACTTAAACTCGTGTTACGTAAACAATACTCAGTTATATAATAAACCACATTATTCGAAGCTTAAATACCAAACATTGTTTGCCAGAGAACTTTATGATACGAGATACACGAAAATATGTTCTTGTGACCCCCACTCCACCTTAAATTCTTGGACTACTAAAATTTGATTGATTGAGATAAAATTTATTCTGATTCATTATAAATTGCAGTACTAGATATAGTACATAGTTTTCAATAAAATTAATATGTTATATTCTGATACGTTTAAGTTATTGTTTTTCTTTCCGGTGAGCCGTTGGCAGACCTGTTTGTTTACATTTGAGACGCTTCCCGCAGGGAGGGGAAAGATTTCTTATTACCTTTTGTATTTCTTCACGAAATATTCACGGAGGTGTTGTGTTAACAGTATGTAGGTTTATCTATAATTAAACTTGACAAGGGAAATCTGCTTAGTTTTCGCAGCCCCTGCTTGGCGGAATTTTCTTAATTCTTGGCTAGGCACAACAGATGACGAGCACACTGCCATGCCAATACTTTCACTGTTTTCGTATTGACAATCTTTCAACTGTTCCAAGAAAATTGGGCCCGACAAGTCTCTTCAGCTGGTCGTGTAAACAAGCCTTTAGTCGTAGCACATTAACAATAAGCCAATATACCTTATTTCAAGCATAAATACCAAATATTGTTTTCAACGGACCTTAATTATGTGAGTTAAATGCAAATATGTAGTGAGACGACGTTCTCTCAATTAAGATTTTACGGTCTTGAATAAAAAATGTTTATTTTATCTATACCAGGGGTCTCCAAACTTTCCAGCCGTAGGGCCATACTGATTACTCCAGTAAGTTCCGCGGGCCAAAACCATATTATCATTGTTGCCGGTGGTAAAAGTGAAATAGTCCACTGATGAAAAAAAAAAGAGGCTGCATGTTTACAGATCTAAATTAACTGATGAGCATCTTAAATCTCTTTTAATAATTGGCACAAGTAAAATTAGTCCACAACTACAAACTATTGTCTGTGGAAAATCTCAATTACATAAATGTCATTAGTATTTCATGTGTCATTATGCTTGTTATAAGTTATGTTTTTATTTAAAATGTATAAAATGTTAGTTGGATTCATTTCAATAATTTGTTAGTTATTATATACTGAAGTTAAATTTTCTGCATATTATACATGTCTTTACTCATTACAATTCTGTGTTTCTTTATCCAACTTATCACAAAAGTAATAACAATAACTACAACAATGTTATGAGTAGTTAGCCCATGACCATATCAATGTACGTAGATGTCATATTATTAATTATTCAATATAAAATTAGAATACTTCAGTAAACTAAATTTAATTTGATATAAAAAATATGTTCTCTAAAAGGAGTTTTCAAGTATGCTAGCTCTCCGCGGGCCGGACAAAATCTGTCCGCGGGCCGGATGTGGCCCTCGGGCCGTAGTTTGGAGACCCCTGATCTATACCATACTCGATATTCTACTTTTTCATTCAATAGACAGCTGCCGAGAAATGCCGTCATAATGAGAGGCAGTTTCGAATTATCGAATTATTTATTAAGACACCCTCTTAGAATAAGAATAGGCGAAGGTTGGGTGAAATTCCCAGAAGTGGTGACCTATCTGGGAATTAGCTTGGGTGAACACCGGAACCCTGCACTCCACATAGATATGCTGCAGATGAAAACTAACAGGCACATCAACCTAATCCAGAGAATGGCCGGAGTTACCTGGGGACTCAATTTGAGGCCTTCCATCACACTTTATCAGGTATGCTTTGTGAGTACCGTCACCTACGCTATTACAGCATGGGGCCGCTATTAAAAAAAGGGCACCTCGCACTGAATAAGGCAAGTACTGCTTAGGATCACCAAGGCCTATTGTACAGTGTCATATGAGGCTGTCCAAATACTTGCCGGAACTGCACCAATAGGCCTGTTGATACAGGGGAAAATGGCCGAAAGATGCGCGATTAGAGGCTTTACGCCGAGAATACTGGTAGAATCAGTCCATATTGACCAGGGCGCTAGGGATCGGGTAAAGCAAATAAAAGAAGCAGCACAGAATCATGTATTTGCTAGACTTGCTTGCAGCTGGCTGGCCCCAGACTACTGGCCCAGTCAAATGCTGACTGGGCATGGCAATTTCGCAAGTTATTTGCACAAATATAAAAGTCCGTCACGCAGGGGCTGCGTAAACTAAGCAGATTTCCCACGTGAAGTTTTACAATAGAGAAATTTCACGAAAGTCGAGCAGTTAAGGAAACGGCCGAACTAGCTTTTGGCGGGATAGTCATCCAGCCGTTAGCGGCCCAGATTTAATAAAAATGCAAATATCTTGGTTAATATTCAAGATAGAGAATAAATGTGTATAACAATATTTATAGTAAATTTAATTTGCAATAAGATTGATTCTGTACAATTTTTCGATCCGACGTATATTAACGGAGATATTTCGAAGTTTTGAAAATCCTACTCTCTAAACCCCCCCCCCCTCCCACTAGTCCGATTTCAGCCGTTAACGAACTTGATCTGTCTTTTTGCATAAAACGTTTAAATATCGAGTTTAGTAACGACCAAACATAAATTGCGACCGCTAGAGCGGTAACAGACAAATATATATATATATATATATATATATATATATATATATATATATATATATATACAGTTTTGAACGGACCTCATTTTCGTTATCTACTAGGTAGGATCGATGGACATTAGAAGAAAAATTTCGAAAATTCCGTTATGAGTACAACCTCAATAGCTGATTTCCCTTAAGGGAAATCTGCTAAAAAGGCCTCTCGCAGCACAGAATAAGGTCCAGCGGCAAGTATTGATTAGGATCACCAAGGCCTATCGCACATTACCATATGAGGCTGTCCAAATACTTGCTGGAACTGCACCAATAGACCTGTTGATACAAGGGAAAATAACCGACAGATGCGCGATTAGAGGCTGGTCTTTACCGCGCTTCACGCTGAAAATACTGGCAGAAGCAGACAATATCGACAAGGGCACTTGGGATCGGGTAAAGGAAATATAAGAAGCAGCACAGAATCATGTATTTGCTGAATGGGAAAGAAGATGGCAGACGACAACTAAAGGCCAATTGACTAAGAACTTCTTCCTTGCAGCTGGCTGGCCCCTAACTGCTGGTTCAGTCAAATGTTAACTGGACATGGGAACTTCGCGAGCCATTTGCACAAATATAAAAGGAGAAACACACCAACATGTTCCTGCGGAGAGAACGAGGAATCAGCAATGCAAGTTCTCACCAAACGTTCAAAATATGACTCGGCAAGAATCCAGTTGATGCGAGCAGTATATAATTATTCACCCGAACCTGCGGATATGGTTAGGTCACAGGAGAAAACCAATGCATTTCAAAGATTCATACAGCAATGGAAGAACATGTCTCATATAAGTGGAAAAGTAAAAAACTCGAATTAAGGTAATCCTTTTCCCCAAGCGACGAGAAAGTGGCAATGACACAACTAGTGTCAGGAGCCACAAAAAAAAAAAAAAAGAGAGTTATTGTATATTCTTGTTGTCAGCCTACAATAAACCCAACTACTTATCGAATTTTGGCTTAGAAAAAGAGAATATATTGAGGTTACTAGTGTGCCATTCCAGCGCGTGGAAAATCTGCTTAGTTAACACAGCTCCTAAGACGGACATTTTTTTTTAATACGTGTTGTACGAGTACATGTTGGGGAGGGGTTAGGCTCCAACTGAACATTAAATTAGCCATTCAGATGAATTTGATATTGTTCTTGGACAATTATCCATCTAGCTGAGTGTTGACATCTAGTTTAGCGTAGTATATAGTGGTAGCTGAATGTAAAATGAGCTGGTTCATGGTGATTGGGCCATGTATCAGGTAGGCTAATATCTATGGGGAGGATGTTAACTGATGAGGTGGAGAGGCTGAATTGGGTATAATTATCAGCCTTCCCTGTTAACAGCTGTGGGATAGATAATGGTCCTTGTAACAACATCCTCATATCAATCCACCTGCAGGTCACCCCACACAAATAAATCTATATATCTCGCTATGCTAAAATGATCCCTATAAAACTCAACTGACCTTCGAGTTCACCCTCAAATTTACAACCCACCCGGTATCACCAGCTATCGGGTCACCCACCCTTTACGAGTTCCATTTCACCCATTAAACATTACCACCTCCCTTATAATGGAACGTAGTTCAGCAGAAGGGGAACTATCGCTTCTCACCCCCGGTAGGTCACACTACCTTATCACAAAACTTCAAGACAAGCTGCGTCTCAGATATATAAAAAAAAAAAAAAAAAAAAAAAAAAAAAAAAAAAAAAAAAAAAAACCTCAAATTGATAAAGTGGCAGAAGATGAAATATTAAAACAAAACTCAGTTCCAGTGGCGGCTGGCGTATAGGCACTGTGGAACTGCAGCACCCCCAATTTCCACTTGATATTATCTATAACATTTAATATAATGAGCCTTTTTTCTTTAATTCTTTCTCTATACTTGTATAATATATAATCCTTAAGCTTAATGCAGTACCATCACCCAGTTTATGAAAAAAAGATACAAAAAACTTTGTATGGCACTGTGTGCTTCACAGTTCCAGCGGCGAGGTGTTTGACTGTTGTGCGCATGCGTACACATGTAGCTCCAGGCGAGGCTACAAGGGAGAGAGAGCACTGTCCTTTCCGCAGTGCAACCCTCGCGTGCTGATTTCCTCAGTTGTCATACAGAGATCAAGGAGAAAAGTATTGTTCTTTTCGCCCAAATTCAAACAAGAAGAATGGATTTCATTTTTAAATGAATAGATAAAGCTTGAACTGTAACAATTTAGGTTAAAGTAAATATATAATGTTTGATTTTGTTCTTTTAGGATTTTATCAAGTTTCTGAATACATTTTCTTTTTATACATGTTTGTTTCCTTTTACACAATTTTAAAACAAAGGCTAAACATTTTCTGGACCAGCACCCCCACTAATTTTAGCTGCGAGCCGCCACTGCTCAGTTCTTTAAGACTGCCGTCTATACAGCTAATTCTATTTCTTCCATGGGGCCTCTTCAGGAGTTCACAATCACAAAATTAAATTACGACACTACTATATGCAGCTGTTCCTTACGTCTCGCCTGTTCTTTTGCTTCTGCTTCTCAGTGCTATGAGGTAAGCCGTTTTTGTTATGCCATTTTTATAGTTCGTTTTGCTCAAATAGAGCTCACCAGAGCATAGTGTAATTCTTTATTTCAATCTCCATTTTAATTAATTTTTGCTATTTTTAACTTTAACAAGCAGAGGGGTTATTTAGAAAAATTCATACAATTTGACACATTTATTTTAAGACAAAAAAAACAAAACAAGAAATTTAGACCAGATACTGTGAAAGCTACAATTCATCTCACTTAACCTTTGGAGTAATATAAGAAAAACGAAGTTCGTATTCATTTCTCAAACAGAAACATGTAACTAATATTGCTGAGAGGCTTAGCTATATATTACAGGAGCAAACCGTAAGCTAAATGTAAAATGGTGGTAGTCATAATTAATTAACTAACGAAACGGCAAATGACACCACTTCAGGGAATGATGACCTCGAAATGGGCTTCCTGATACGAATAAGCCAATCTATAGAGAAACTCATCCCGAATCCCTCTTGGTTAACGGAGGCTGTACATTGAGTAGATCTCTCCCTATGTAAAAACTTGATTACGAAAACATCGTCAAGGATGTCATACGTTTTTTATCGTCTACAAAGCAGAGCTAAAACGATTACCTTTTCCATAATACCCTTCATGTTCCTCGAATTATTTAAACTTAAAGTAAATAATCCTAAGAATAACTGGCATTGTTCTACTTTTAATTAAAATATTATCAATAGCTTTTGTAGTGCTTGAAAAACCTCGCAATATGCTGGGCTAAATGAAAAACAATCCCCTTAACAATATTTTATTTTAAGCAGATGGGGCATTCTTTTTAGAGTAAAGATTTAAACCATACCGGATTCTTCGAAGTGGTAAGCACTTAAAATTAAGTAAATATGTTGGAGAAAGACTTTTATTTAACTTGGCGTTAAATATACTTTCTCAAGAGGGCAGCAAGGAGTACCTACTTACATAAGTATGAAAAGAGAATCTCTAGACGGAGCGAATGACTGTACCCCTGTCTAAGCAGATTACATGGTTACTAGTATTATTACGAGTACATTCGGGTGCCTGCAGTTGTAGGATATAATCCTACAACTAGCAATATTTATGGGATGCTCTCATGCCCTACACAAAGCTCTCCGCTTGAAAGTTTCTAGAGGTTGGCAAAGATACTCGTGAACGGTAATGAGAACAAGAATTATGTATGGAAGTACAACTTGGATTCCAACTAAGGAAAGAAGGGGAGCCCTCCTGGACTTTAAGAGAACATATTCAAGAGGTCTTACTTAGAGTCACGGAAGGAAAATAGGAACCATCGCTGAGTTAATGGATTTTACGGAGAAGTACCTTACATTACTGGTGGCTGAGATGGTACATCAGGTGAGGTTGGGTGCAATAAGTAGGCCTAGGTTGGTAGTATGACCTGAAGGACGATTTTCAGAGACCAGGGGTTCGAAAACGGAGAATGCTAACATCAATGAGACGTTAATAATAGCGGCTAACAATATTGATTTGTCTAAGGCAGCAATACTCGAAGTGTGCTCTGCGGAACCCTAGTGTTTAGCGAAACCTCAGTAGGGGTTCTGCATGATGTAGGAAAAAAAGTCCGTCAGGCAGGGGCTACGTAAACTAAGCAGATTCCCCACGTGAAGTTATACAATAGAGAAATCTCCATACGTGTGCCGATCAGTTACGGAAACGGCCGAACTAGCTTTCGCCGGGAACCATAGCTCGTCCGTTACACTTAATAAAAATGCAAATATCTCGGTTAATATTCAAGATAGAGAATAAATGTGCATAACACAATTTAAAGTAAATTTAATGTGCAATAAGATTGGTTCTATTCAATTTTTCGATCCGACGTATAGTAACGGAGATATTTCGACTTTTCAAAAATCCCCCTCTAACCTCCTCCTCCCACTTGTCCGATTTCAGCCGTTAACGAACTTGATCTTTCTTTTTACATAAAACGATTAAATACCGAGTTTGGTGATGATTAAACAAAAATCGCGACCGCTAGAGTGTTAACAGACAAATATATATATATATATATATATATATCATTATAGGCTTAGAATCATTATAGAGATTGCCAACATAACTATTTATTTATACAATTGAATAATGGGAACATTTTTCGTGCAGCTTCTCCGACTAGAGATTAGCCATTGTTGTTGATGCATAAATGGGATGACTATAGAACAGCTGATCCAAGAGAGTAATGGAGCTGCTATCGATCCAGCAGGTACTGTAGCAGGAGTATTTTGACACAGATTCTCTGCTAAAAGTGAGCCTCTAGATATTAAAGCCATTCTCTCCCATTTTGAAGTGTTTGAGAAAGGACTTGTCGAGTGCGCTACTCTCTCTCTCTCTCTCTCTCTCACCCCCCCCCCCCCCGTCTCTCTATCCTTCTCTCTCACACCCCCGCTCCCCCAACCCCTCTGTCTGTGGTAGGCTTGAATGAAGAGCCATGGAGCGCCCTCCCTTCACATATCCACTGAATAGGTGCATTTCGAAATTAACATGCCTCCTGCAAAACGGCTTCAAAATAAACACCATCTGCATCATCTTGAAAGATTTTTAACAGATATTTCTTAAGGAAAATCAGCTATTGAGGTTGTCTGGCGTCGTTATCACAACTTTCTCGAATTGTCCAGATGTAATCTACCTAATAGATAAGAAAAATGAAATCCGATCAAATTTTTCTTATCTACTAGGTACATGTATATATCTATATATATAAAATTGTAACCTCTGTCTGCACATTGATTTTTTTCGCGAAATTTCACGATAACTTTTCGTTTCACATGTCATAGACACCATAACTGCATTTTGTTTCTTTCGTGTGTGTTTCTTTGTTACCTTTTCAAGCATAAACGGCTGAACCGAATTTTATGAAACTGGGTATGTATATTACTACTAACCGAACTTAGACTTTAGGCTATATTAATATTCTCTGAGACGAACAGGAGTGGGGGTTATAAGGGAAGCCTGAAATTAAAAATAGCGATATTTCGTTTCCTATTGGTTTTTCGGCAAATATGAACATAACAAAAGTTGTTTATTTTGTCATTTAGAGTAACTAACTAACGCCTTTATATAATAAGCTATACTAACATTTCTAGGGACGGGCAGGGGGTTGTAAGGGATGCCTGAAATTAAAAATAACGGTATTTCGTTTTCTATTGTTTTTTCTGAAAATATGCGCATGACACAAGTTGTTTATTTTGTTATTTAAAGTAACTTTTGTTATATTCATTTTTGTCGTATAACAAAGTATAAACGAGATATACACTAAAAACTAAGCGGGAACCAACAATTTTGTTGGGTACTAACGATTGAACCGAACTTAAAAAAATCTCGGAATATGAATTAGCATTAATTCTTCCATGATTATAAGATATATTAAAATTTTTATGTCCAAACGGGAGTGGGGGTTATGAGGGAGGCCTGGAATGAAAAAAATGTGATATTCCGATTCCACTTGGTTTTTCAACAATTTTCTATAAAAATACAATCATTAGTCAGTCAACGATGATTTCCCGGGCATTGCCGGGTATATTAGCTAGATTGTATATACAAAATACTTACATTATAGATGATATTTAATTATAATAAATGCTATCCATGATTATGATTTGAATTATTCACGGTATGCCAAACAGTGGAGAGGGAATGATTAGAGACTTATTTTAAAATTATTCTTCAAATCTAATTTTTTTTTTCCATAAGTCGCTCAAGGGACCCTTACGGGGAAAAGTGCGCCTAGACGGGAAGAGCAGTTCTACAAAGAAGCATTGCAAAAAACAAAATAAAATCTTTCCCTCTCAAATGATTTCCCGAGCGAAGCCTGGTACCTTGGCTTAAAGTGCTTTAAAGATCGGAATGGAATTTAAGATAGTAAATATCTCTAATAAAGGCAAAGTAGAATTCAAAGGTTTCTGGGCGCCAAAGACATTTTGACTATGGAAAATTCCGTCATGCAGGGGGTGCGTAAACAATCCCATGAGTTTTAGGGTTGTTAGGGGACGGGGTAAGAAGCCTGAAAACAAGTAAGGAGAAATAACTCCCATAATACTTGAGATAGGTAAAAATGTATAGAACAACACAACTGTAGAGCATCAATAGCTTAACAAGTGTGGTTCTACAAAATTATGCGACACAACTCATAATAACGGCAATATTTTGAATTTTTCAAATCCCCCTCTGAACCCCCCTTATTCCACCCCCGATTTCAGCCAGTAACAATTCGATCTTTAGAGTGGAACGAAAAAGTCAAATATCTAGCACGGCATAAAAGAAAGTATCTATTCACGAGCAAAAAATCTTAATTGATGATGTCATTGCAATACGTATTTTCATGTATCTCACTGTAAACGTTCATCGGAAACAATATTTGACATTTAAGTTTGAAATGATGTGGTTCATGAAATAACAGCTTATTGCTAATATGACATGAGTAGAAGTGAGGGGTTTACTAAAGGCTGAAAAATATAAAATGCAAATATCTCGGTTAATATTAAAGATAGAGAATAAATGCATATAACAATATTTATAGTAAATTGTATTTGCAATAAGTATGGTTTTATACAACTTTTCGATCCGACGCATAATAAAGGAGATATTTCCAAGTTGTGAAATTCTCCCCCTCAAAACCCCTCTTACCCCTCGCCCGATTTCAGCCGTTAACGAACTTGACCTTTAGTTTTACATAAAACGACTAAATATCGAGTTTGGTAACGATTAAACCATAATTGTTCGATTTCAGCAATTAACGAACTTGACCTTCAGTTTTGCATGAAACGCTTATATATCGATTTCGGATACGATCAAACAAGAATTTCGACCGCTAGAGCGGCCACAGACACATATATCACTTTGAACGGACCTAATTTTCGGTATCTGCTAGGTAGGATCGATGAACATTTAAAGAGTACGACCTCAATTGCTGATTTCCCTTAAGGTAAATCTGCTGAAACGAGGAATTGATGTAAACGTATAAAATAAGACTCTGATTGAAGTGCAATATAAAAAGTCCGTCACGCAGGGGCTGCGTAAACTAAGCAGATTCCCACGTGAAGTTTTACAATAGAGAAATCTGGCTAATAAGAACTGTAGTAGTAAGAAACCTCTAAACCTATCCACGAGGGACGAATAGTTACGGAAACGGCCGCCAGAGCTCTCGGCGGAAAGTCCGAACATAGCCGACTCCTGCCGACCACACGCAGAATACAAATGCAAATATGTCGGTTAATATTCAAAATACAGAATAAATGTATAGAACAATATTTATAGTAAATTTAATTTGCAATAAGATTCATCCTATACAATGTTTCGATCCTACGCATATTTTTATATTGATATTTTGAATTTTCTAAAATCCCCCCTCTAAACCCCCCCTCCCACTAGTCCGATTTCAGCCATTAACGAACTTGATCTTCCTTTTTACATAAAACGATTAAATTCCGAGTTTGGTAACTATCAAACAAAAATTGCGACCGCTAGAGTGTTAAGACAAATATACATACATACATACATATATATATATATATATATATATAATTTTGAACGGACCTCATTTTCGTCATCTCCTGGGTAGGATCGATGGACATTTGAAGAAATTTTTCGAAACTCGCGCCATGAGTACGACCTCAATAGCTGATTTCCCTTAGGGGAAATCTGCTAAAAGTCACAACGTGCTAAATGACACAGAATAGCGAGTGCCATTCGATTGTCGTGAGCAATTGGCTATAAAGACGTCGACGGTGAAAATGGGCGATCATAAATCATTTAAAATGGGTATGCAACACCATTTTCATATATGACACTATCCGCGCCCATATCAATAGCCAAATATAATGCTGGAGAAGGTAAATGTCTGTTTTGTGTAGAAAAATGCTGTTTATTGTGTGTAAGTATGAAAATAAGTGACTAGGTATATGTACTTACAAATCCTAAGAGGCACCTAGACTCCCTGAGAGCTCCGCAATAGCCTAGGATACTGAGGACGAACATAGATCCACCTACAGCCATCAGGATATAGGCGATGTTGGTTGTAACTTCTGGCTGCGAGAACTTCTCCAGCTGAAAAAAAACACCAATATAAGATTAAGACTTTTCATGGCATATATATATTTTACATTTTGGATGGCATAAAGAACGATTTTTCATACCCGGGAGTCCAACCAGGGTTTACTGGATATCAATCCAGTCCAGTACTCTGCCGTAAGAGCACTGGACGTGCTTTAGACAAAACTTATTAAATTTCTGACCAGCTAGATCACCATGAGTCAATAGTACGTCAGCTCTGAATATAGGTACATATATTTATTAATTATGAGTTAAATTAAAATTATCCAAGTTATTCACGCAGGAGGTGGGCAAACGGAGCAAGTTCCGGTATGGTGTAATGGCACAAAGGACGCCTTTTTGTCTGTGTCTACCACTGGAAAGTACCTAAACACGAAACCTCATCACCACCAACCAACCAGCCCCAAAAGCATGGGATCGTCCAGTGAGGATGCTGCATCCCTAGCAGTAATGATGAATACATAGAATAATTGTAATAAATACACATAATATACTACTGGATTTCAACAGGTATTATAGGAAGAAATCAGTCAGGGCTCACAAAAAATTCATAAAGAGAAGTAACTAAAACGACCAATTGGTAATCGGAAGAAAAAAACGAAATCAAGATAAAGCAGTAGGCACTGTTACTTTTTCTTAAAAATCGGAAAAACCAGAAAAACTGCGCAGGATAATGTGGAAATAGAAAGAACGAGAGGTTTTTAAACCACCCAAAACGGTTAAAAAAACACCTTAAAGTTTGAAAGGGGCCCAATTTTAGCAATACGCCTATTTAGTCACAAGTACTTGTAAGAAGTCCGTCAGGCAAGAGCTGCGTTAACCAAGCAGATTTCCCACGTGAAGTTGTACAATAGAGAAATTTCACGAGAGTCGATCAGTTAAGGAAACGGCCGAACTAGCTTTTGGCGGGAAAGTCACCTGTCCGTTAGCCGCCCAGATTTAATAAAAATGCAAATAACTCGGTTAATATTCAAGATAGAGAATAAATGTATATAACAATATTTATAGCAAATTTAATTTGCAATATGATTCTGTACAATTTTTCGATCCGACGTATAGTAACGGAGATATTTTGAAATTCCGAAAATCCTCCCCTCTAAACCCCCTCCCCCTCCCACTGGTCCGATTTCAGCCGTTAACGAACTTGATCTTTCTTTTTACATAAAACGACTAAATATCGAGTTTGGTAACGATCAAACAAAAATTGCGACCGCTAGAGCGGTAACGGACAAATCTATATATATATATATATATATATATATATATATATATATATATATATATATATATATATAAACACACAGTTTTGAACGGACCTCATTTTCGTCATCTCTTAGTCCTAGGTAGGATTGATGGACATTTGAAGAAAAATTTCGAAAATCGCGTCATGAGTACGACCTCAATAGTTGATTTCCCTCAAGGGAAATCTGCTATAAATCACTCAAATGTATTAGCCGGTTTAGCTAGTGTAGCCAATCAAGTGATCACAGGGCGAGGGATGGTAGAACTGAATATATTGGGCAGTCCAGGGATCGTGAATATACTTCAGCTCCCGGAGCAACGCCTTTAAAAAATAAAAGAGTAAATAAGTCACCTGATGAAGATGGGCAGAGAGCCATCGAAAATTCGCGAAAAGGACAATGAAATTCGTCCACTGAAATTGATAGTTGTGATTATATCTCAGAGATGTGGATGTTAGAATAGAACTATTATAGGTAGTTTCCCGTAATTTTTTAATTAAGAATATTACAGTCTGCATTTAAATGCATTTTGTAATGTGAATGTGCAATACAATCGTCCTCCATCACTCTCGACAGAAGCTACACCCCTTCAGTTATAAGTAGTAAATAACTTTTTAACAAGTTATAAAGGAAATGCTGCAGATTTAAGTTTCAGCCCTAAATATCTCGTTTGCTTGACCCTGCTTACCTCCCTGTCTCCTTTATCTACAGCCCCTACCCCGTCTCCCCTCACAAGACACAAGTGTTGTAATGGGTTTCTCCATTCTAGACATTTCGTATGGAGTGAACACTCCTGCCCTGTGTGAAGGGACAAGGGGACCATTGGCCAATCACGAATCGTATTTACGACTTCAATTATACACTTTCTCATACTTACCTCGCGAGTCCTTAACCGTTAATAAAACACACCAATGCACAAATTAATAGCACACACCCAACAAATCGATATAACTATATTAGGATGAAGATTCATTTTGTCATTTATTTCTACTCCACAATAGGACATACAGTTACAAACATAGCTGGGACTGCAATTTATGAAAGGACAAGCTATTAGTCTCTACTGTCAATGTATTCTATGGTATTCCAAATTTCATCTGATAACATTCATTCGATCATTTTCTTTTTCTTAACTAATCTATGGCGGGAGGTCACCAAAAAAGAATATTAAAACTTCAAATAATTTTTATTTCACAACTAGTTTCTCGTCCAAATGACGTCTCATCAGAAGTTCTACTACACAAAGGAACTTAACTAACGGCTACATCTTTCTCTATTACCTTCCTCTAGCCGTACCAGTCAGAGAATGAATTGACCTAGAGTGGCGGGTTCGAATCCCGCCCTGGGCAGTAGAAATTTATTTAATGACGGCCTCATTAAATAAACTCCTTGAGCCCACCCTGACTAGAAAAGGATGGTAACCTGTAGATAGCCCGTCCCGATTAGCCTAGTAGCATAAAGTGGACGTAAAATAAAAAAACAAAATGGATTACAAAACATGACAGGTTAAGTCAGCTGATTTATATCTATACTTCATGCAATTTATAATTCCTTAACAATCACTTTAATGTTTCTAATAAATTAAAAAATATATAATTTACATGTTAGCAGATTTCTCTTAAGGGAAATCAGCTATTGAGGTCCTACTCATGACGCAATTTTCGAAAAATTTCTTCAAATGTCCATTGATCCTACCCAGGAGATGACGAAAATGAGGTCCGTTCAAAACTATATATATATATATATATATATATATATATATATATATATATATATATTTGTCTGTTAACACTAGCGGTCGCGATTTTTGTTTAATCATCACCAAACTCGGTATTTAATCGTTTTATGTAAAAAGAAAGATCAAGTTCGTTAACGGCTGAAATCGGACAAGTGGGAGGAGGAGGTTAGAGGGGGGATTTTTGAAAAGTCTAAATATCTCCGTTACTATACGTCGGATCGAAAAATTGAATAGAACCAATCTTATTGAAGATTACATTTACTATAAATTTTGGCATGCACATTTATTCTCTATCTTGGATATTAACCGAGATATTTGCATTTTTATTAAGTGTAACGGACGAGCTATGGTTCCCGCCGAAAGCTAGTTAGGCCGTTTCCGTAACTGATCGGCACTCGTATGGAGATATCTCTATTGTATAACTTTACGTGGGAAATCTGCTTAGTTTACGCAGCCCCTGGGTGACGGACTTTTTTATTTCTGTTTTCTTATTGATCATCTGTTTTCTTTGTTTTATGATGTGCATATTCTCTTTTATCCTCCTTTTGCTTAAATTTTTTTCTTTTTGTATTGTACTTACATTTTCAAAATCAAATTTACGGCTGTATTTATTGATTTTTAGCACTTTTCTGTAAGTCAAAAACCGTTACGCGCTAGCTACATAAACTAAGTAGATTTTTCACATGAATGAGATCCTGGTTAACTCATCTCATCATCATTCTTCTATTTATTCCGTAGTAAGAAGGTTATGTAAAAAGGAATTTGAAATTTGAGCTCTACATAAGATGTTTAGTTAGGGCGTTGGTCTTAATCGCGTGGTAGACCTAGAGTGGCGGTTCGATTCACGCCCTGGGCAGTAGAAATTAAAAACCTGTAGATAACCCGTCCCAATTAGCCATAGTACCATAAAGTGGACTTAAATGATAATAACACAAATAATCAAACAGATGTTTAGTGACTCGTCAACCAAACAAAAAATAAAATTGAGGAAAACATGTAAAGATCTGTGGCTGTAGATATTTAACCTTGTAGTTAGATTGGCAAATAACATTTTTCCATCCAACCAATAACAGGCATATTTCGAATTTCCGATTCCTCCCCTTTTAATTCCCGTCTCTTCATGCCGCGCTTTCGGCCTTTAACAAATGTGATCTTTAGCGTTGTTGAAACGTTTAAAAACAGAGTATTGGTATTGAATAAATAAAAAGTGTGGAGTCTTGAACAAAAAAGTCCGGCACGCAGGAGCTGTGTTAACTAAGCAGATCTCCCATGTGCGCCACGTATTTGCATTTATCTCAAAACGTAAATGTTCAATGAAAACAATATTTGGTATTTATTATTATTATTATTTATTAGCGTCCACTTTTTGCAACTTAGGCTAATTGGGACGGGTTATCTAGAGGTTACCACCCTTTTCTAGCCAGGGTGGGATTTTAGTGAATTTCGTCACTAAATAATTTCCTTTGCCCAGGCAAGAATCGAACTCGCCACTCTAGGTTTACCATGTGAGATAAAGGTCAACGCTTTAACTCGCATGGCTAACCTGAGCCCCATTTGGTATTTAAGATTCAAATAAAGTGCTTCATAACACAATAAAATATTGTTAATATGAGATGAGTAGGAGTGGGGCTTTACTGAATATCAAAAACTAAAAAATGCAAATATCTCAGTTAATAATCAAGATAGTGAAAAAATGTACATAACAACATTTATTTGCAATAAGATTGTCCTATACAATTTTTCCGACGCATATTAACGGAGATATTAACCATTTTCGAAATTTTTCCCCTCTAACCCCCTCCCCCTTCCCCCTGGTCCGATTTCAGCCGTTAACGATCTTTCTTTTTGTATAAAACTATTATATATCAAGTTTGGTAACGATAACACAAAAATTCATTTTCGTCATCTCCTCGAAAAATATTTTCGAAAATCGCTTCATGAGTACGACCTCAATGGCTGATTTCCCTTAAATCTGCTAAAATCAACAAACTGATAACGTCACATCTAACATATTCCCTACATCACATAGCAAAGATCCCAAAATATATTAGCAGATTTCCCTTAAGGGAAATCAGCTATTGAGGTTGTACTCATGACGGAATTTTCGACATTTTTCTTCAAATGTCCATCGATCCTACCTAGTAGATGACGAAAATGAGGTCCGTTCAAAACTGTATATATATATCTATATCTATATATATATATATATATATATATATATATATATATATATCTATATATTTGTCTGTTACCGCTCTAGCGGTCGCAATTTTTGTTTAATCCTTACCAAACTTCATATTTAAGCGTTTTATGTAAAAAGAAAGATCAAGTTCGTTAACGGCTGAAATCGGACCAGTGGGAGGGGGGTTTAGAGGGGAGGATTTTCGAAAATTCGTAATATCTCCGTTACTATACGTCGGATCGAAAAATTATACAGAATCAATCTTATTACAAATTAAATTTACTATAAATATTGTTATATACATTTATTCTCTATCTTGAATATTAACCGAGATATTTGCATTTTTCAGTTTTCACCAAACCGCCACTTCTACTCATGTTACGTAAACAATACTCTGATACATAATAAATCACATTATTGGAAGTTTAAATACCAAAAATTGTATTCAAGAGACCTTTATTATACGAGATACATGCAAATATGCACTGGTGACTCCCCCCCCCATCTTAAAGTTTTGGACTACTAAAATTTTATTGATTGAGATAACAATTATTCTGACTCATTATTAATTACAGTACTAGATATAGTAAATAGTTCTCAATAATATTAATGTGTTATATTCTGATATATTTCAGTAATAGTTTTTCTTTCCGGTGTGAGGCGGGACCCGTTTGTTTACATTTCTAACCTAACGCTTCCTGTCGGCAGGCTATTGAAATTGATGAAATATTTCTTATTTCCGTTTGTATTTATTCACGGTGTTGTGTTAGCAGTATGTATATTTATCTATTACTAAACTTCACGAGTGAAATCTGCTTAGTTTACGCAGCTCCTGCGTGACGGACCTTTTTAGATTTGAGCTTGAAATAAGATGATTCTTAATTGGCTTCTTTTTCAATGGATTTAACTTTTTTCTTAACTACGCTAATAACCTCCCCAGTTCAGTCCTTATCCGTATTTTGCAATTAACGAACTTGGTATTTAGTTTTCGTAAAACGATTCAATTTCGAGCATGGTAACGTTAAATTAATTGAGCCAGAGGAAATGGCGAAATTATATCCAATAAAATTTTTTCATTATTTTCCTGTGTATATTTTACTAGTCATTATTCTTGTTGAAGATATTTTGCAGAGCTGACCTTAGGGCATGGCTGGAAAATCAGTTCAAGGCTAAAAGCATAAGCCCTTTAAAAGTACAAATTAGGCAAGGTCTGATGGCTTTATTTAAAGCTAAACTACGCCTGAGTTAAATTCAAAGATTTACTCCTGCCTTCTTCGACTCAAGGGGTAAAAATACCGCAGAGAAAATTACTCAAACCTAAAGACACTTAAAATATTGGTACAGCTAACAATGATCAACAGGTGACCAAAAGGTTCAAAACGATTCAGTTTTACACATCTTGCGTCCCGAGCAGCTAAATTTACAAATACATTGTCAAATGTAATTTGACATTAGCAGATTTCTTTTGAGGTTATGATCATGACGAAATTTTCGAAATATTTCTTCAAATATCTAGAAGAAAATAAGGTTCGTTCTAATCTATATATATATATCGGTTACCGCTCTTTTTCGCCGTTTGCACCATTTGTTGGGGAACATATTCTATATTTCCAAAAAATGCGAGACCCCAGACTACTGCTGTCGTGACTGATCACATCCAGGAAGTAGGAAATAATGTTCTACCCGTTCCTAAGAGAAGTCCGGATCTTAATCCGAGAGAGCACGTGTTGGATATGCTGAGGCAAGAGAGGCGTGTTACAGATCAAAATCATCCCCAACAACAGTTAGTGAACTTGGAACCACAATATTGGAATAATGGAAGAATCACATCCCTCAAGAGGAGGTAGCCCGGTCAATGTCGAGACGAATGGAAGCTGTTAGAAAAGTAATTGGATCTGTTAAAAGGTAGTGTCACTATAAGTTAACAGTTTTGTGAATTTGATTCAATTAAATTGATTTCAATGTTTTAGCATATTTCCCTTGAGGGAAATCAGCTATTGAGGTTGTACTCATGACGCGATTTTAGAAATTTTTCTTCAAATCTCCATTGATCCTACCCTGGAGATGATGAAAATGAGGTCCGTTCAAAACTGTATACATATATATATATATATATATATATATATATATATATATATATATATTTGTCTGTTACCGCTCTAGCGGTCGCAATTTTTGTTTAATCGTTACCAAACTCGATATTTAGTCGTTTTATGTAAAAAGAAAGATCAAGTTCGTTAACGGCTGAAATCGGGCCAGGAGGAGGGGGAGTTTAGAGGGGAGGATTTTTGAAAATTCGAATATCTCCGTACCATAGAAACAAACCGCCACTTCTACTCATGTTACATAAACAATACTCTGCTACATAATAAATCACATTATTTGAATCTTAAATACCAAATATTGTATTCAAGAGACCTTTATTATACGAGATACATGCAAATATGTTCTGGTGACCCCCCCCCCCTCTTAAGGTTTTAGACTACTAAAATTTGATTGATTGAGAAAACAATTATTCAGACGGATTATTAATTACAGTACGAGATATAGTAAATAGTTTCAAAAAATTAATATGTTATATTCTGATATATTTCAGTCATTGTTTTTCTTTCCGGTGTGAGGCGGGCAGACCCGTTTGTTTACATTTCTAACCCAACGCTTCCTGTCGGCAGGTTATTGAAATTGGATGAAACATTTCTTATTTCCGTTTGTATTTATTCACGGTGGTGTTGTGTTAGCAGTATGTATATTTATTTATTACTAAACCCTTGCGTGACGGACTTTTTTTTTGTTTTTTTCCTACAATTTCTTTCTTAAATTGCTATTCTAATTTTGCTCATGTTACCAAAAAATGGTCTTTATTATAAATTCCTAAGGACAAATATGGGAGACTGTAATGTATCTATATAATTTGAAAAATGAAGTGATGCACTAATATTGTCCAGGAGCATATACACACACGCGCACTCACGTGCGCACACACATACATACAACATATACAGTAGCTCACAGTGAAAAGGATACACCTACTATATTTCTATAAATATGTCAAAAATAACTTATTGCACTTATTTTTATATAACGTATAAGTGTATATGGAATGAGAATACATTCTTGATTACAGATTAACTTGCCTAGCTCTCTAACATTAGCAAGGATTAAATAAGCTACATAAGAGGATTACAAACCTTTGACCTATCTCACAGTGAAAATAATAAACCACTCATGTCGCCTTTAATCCGTTTTAGTTCTATCCAGGCTTTTAGTGTCTTCTGAGATATCAGTCTCTAAGACAATTTTATTATGTTATTTCGTGATTGTTTTTGTTTTATTATAATTGGTCAGCTCACAACAGTAAGAGAAAGAGAACTAATTATATAACAGTTCAACAGAGGAAAATCGTATCGAGAAATTGGCGAACTTTTTCAGAAAAGTCATGGAACAGTACAACACATTGTAGAAAGATATAAAAGGGAAAATAGGCGTATTAATAAGAAGAGGAAAAGCCCCTAAATGATACTTTCCGATGCTGACGAGAAGTGGATTTTGAGGCACGTAAAAAAAAAAACCCAAGAATGAGTGCACCACAAATTGCAAGTTAAGTAGAAAATTATTTAAAGAAGATTGTTAGTGCGGAAACTGTGCGTCGCGTCCTAAGGAAACACAATTTTCATGATAGAGTTGCTAAGGAAAAAAGCCGTTCATTAGTAAAAAAAAATCAAAAAGACCGGCTAAAATTTGCAAATGAGCACATTTCCAAAGATTTTGACTTTTGGGAAAAGTTTATTTTAGCTGATGAAAGCAAATTTAACATTTTTGGGTCGTGTGAACTTGGATACGTTTGGAGAAAATCTGGAGAAGCATTTTCCAAGCAAAATCTCTTACCGACTGTTAAACATGGATGGTGATGGTGTGGGGATGCATGGCAGCCTCTGGTGTGGGAAGTCTGCATTTTATAGAAGGTATAATGGATAAACATTTATATGTGGACATATTAAGGCAAAATCTGAAGGTAAGTGCTGAAAAACTTGGATTAAAAGATATTTTTACTTTTTACCAAGATAATGACCCCAAGCATTCTTCGTTGATAGTGAAAGAATGACTTACATTTAACTGTCCCAAACTTATAAATATAAAGAATGTAAAATTAGTGAAATATGTAAACAGTGAATAACCTTCTAGGGCTAGGATTTTCATGTAATTAAAAATGCCAAATATGTAAATATATATGTATTGATTTTGATACAAATATGTAAATAATTATGTAAAATTAGTGAAATATGTAAACAGTGAATAACCTTCTAAAACAGTTTGTACTCTCATTTTTTTATTAGAATACAAAAACGGTTTTATTTTAAACATAAAAATACAAAAACAAAAACTTTTTAATCACTGTAAGGAAAACAGTTTGAGACTAAATGCATTTTCAAACGTAAAACTACGTCGATTGGGCCTTAGTATCGACTTGAATCTGCTGAATGAGCGTTCGACGTCAACTGATGTAACTGGAGCGTTTCGGAAAGCGGCTATTTCAGAAGGGTTCCATTCAACTGAAAGCTTTGCTGTCACCTCCTTTCCACTTATGATGTCTGCAATCAGCAGCATATCTTTCCAGCCAGGATTTTTTTTTAAGACATCTTGTAGTTTCGCGTGGATCCTATTTCCTATTTCTCCTGAGACGTCTTCCATTTTGCGAATCGCTTCATTGACAATTTCTATATTTTTCAATAGAGGCACATTCTGGGATTCAAGCTGCGTTATAGTGGAAGGGATGTGAGCACAATTGCAGGAAATAAATGCCAAATTATTTTTTAAATTCGGGTTTTCCAACAAATTCTGAGCTTGCGAAATGGCTGAGGCTGATTCGCCATCCAATTTTGATACGACGTCCTTTATTTTGTCGAAATTGGTGCAGTAGTACAGAGCAGCCTCTAGCCAAGTTCCCCATCTGGTAACTACAGGTCGCGGAGGTAAAGACAGCTCAGGATAACTTTCTTTGAAAATTTCAACTCGGCTTGGAGCTTTTAAAAAAATCTTTTTTATTGATGAGAACAATTATTAGAACTCAGGAAAAGCAGAACGAAATGATTCCGCTACACGATGAAATGCGTGAACGAGGCATGTGATATGAAGCATTTTCGGGAAAAATACTTTAAGAGTCTTTCCTGCTTTGACCATGTACGGAGCTCCATCTGATAAAAACAAGAAGACTTTTTCGTGTAGTACACCGTTTGGCCAAAGAAGACTCATAGTGTCGTTGAAAAACCGTGCAATTGTTGCATGATTGCATTTTTCTAACTCCTGGCAATTTAAAAGAAATGGTTTTGAAAAAGAATCTGGGCAGAGACTTCCAACAATAATATTCGCAATGTACCGGCCTTCAACATCGGTTGTCTCGTCAACTGAGACCCAAATTGGCCCCTCCTTGATATTTTTCCGTAGAGTTTCTTGATATATATCTTGTAGATAGTTTTTTCTCAAGGTGGATTCATCAAGCATTTTTTTTTCAATGTACTTTTCCAAAAAAAATTTAAGAGACGGATTATTAATTTTGCTTAACGGAATGTCAGCCTGCACAAACGCTCGACATAAATCTGTATAAAAGGTGGACATACTGTCTCCGCATGAGGTATGTAGATGGTGCGATGAAACTTTGCTTCAGGTTTGACTTTTTCTCTTTGTTCGATTTGTGAGATCCTGTGCCAATGTGTTGGGTTACTTAGAATCGTTGCGTAGTGGTTGTATCCACCTTGTCACAGCAAGAACAATATAACATTTCTCCATCACCCCTGAATGTTTCGTTTGGAAACTCACAAAGATATTTTAAAACTCGTTCTTGGGTTTTCCTTGCGACTTTCCCCATTTCGACAAAAATGAAAATTGAATTAATCACAAAATATAATTTTCAAATCGTGTTTGACAAGAGTGGCACGCACTTTACCACTCACAAATAAACACTAATTATGAAATAGGTTTGGTTTTGTTTATTCAGAGCCAAAACCAAGGGAGATGGAATCTCAGAATAGTTTTGTAGGGTTTGGTTCTAAGAAGCAATCAACAGTGGCAATAGAAGGGCCAAATCTTGTGAAAAAATTTTCTTCATGCACTCGTTATTCAGTTTTGTTGTAAAGAAATAGAAAAATTTAAAAATTAACAAATATGGAGTAAAATATTTAAAAATTCCCAAAGTATGTAAGAAATATGTAAATTTAGTCAAATATGTAATAATATGTAAAATTAAATTGGCTTAATTTGATCCCAATTGCGTTAAAACATATACTATGAGTTAATATAAGGTGATATCGAAGTCAGTAGCAAATATGTATTTACATAGGAATCCTAGCCCTAGTAATGATCAAACAAAAATTGCGACCGCTAGAGCGTTAACAGACAAATATATATATATATATATATATATATATATATATATATATATATATATATATATATATATATATATATAATTTTGAACGTACCTCATTTTCGTCATCTCCTGGGTAGGATCGATGGACATTTGAAGAAATTTTTCAAAACTCGCGTCATGAGTACGACCTCAATAGCTGATTTCCCTTAAGGAAAATCTTCTAAGAAGTGTATTTATATTTACTCAAAATTGGTTTTCTGGCAGGGAGAAGTAAATTATATGGCCTCGAGTTAAAAGGCGAAACTTCCACAATAAATACATATTTATTAAAACGTTTTTGATCCACTGTTGAGTTCATCTACTCTGATAGGGTACTGCCGCAGATATAACGGAGATATTTCGAATTTTCAAAACTCCCTTCCTTTAAACCCCCCCCCCACTTGCCCGATTTCAGCCATTAACGAACTTCATCTTTCTTTTTACATAAAACGATTAAATTTCGAGTTTGGTAGCGATCAAACAAAAATTGCGACCGCTAGGAGCGATTAAACAGAGACACACACACACATATATATATATATATATATATATATATATATATATATATATTTATATATATATATATATAATTTTGAACGGACCTCATTTTCGTCATCTCCTGGGTAGGATCGATGGACATTTGAAGATATTTTTCGAAAATCGCGTCTTGAGAACGACCTCAATAGCTGATTTCCCTTAAGTTAAATCTGCTAAAACCTACTACGAAGGAATGTAGCAGTTAGTATCGGCCCCAACATCAAACGAAGCAGGTAAAAGTATTTATTTGAGAATCAGTTATCACTTGAGGCCGTAACCATTATAAGTCCCATATTAAACAACAGATCCATGAGTGCGTCATGTAACTTTCACACGCGTGTAAAAATGCGTTTTAAGGAGGCATTTAATAGTGTGTGAAAGGAGCGTGTCGTTAGTATTTGAAAGAGAGATGGCCGTGGCACGCATTCTGGCGTCGATCCAGGCTTGAAAGTGCACATTTGTTGACGTGAGTGGGCGTTCTATACACTAGCCTAGCTTCGGGGAAGAAAGGGACACAACACTCTCTCCCGGTGCGAAGAGAAACCACGAGTGGATGTCCTCATCAGAAACAGTTTGTAACTCACACGTCATAAAGAAATGCTAAAACAGGCACTTTAAACGTCTTCATCACCTCTGGAATCTAGTTTGCAGCAAGACACGATTGTTCGCTACCCGGTTTTAACTGCACCGATCATCGGGGTATCCCCTAAATGCTTAATGAAATTGAAAGTGGCATCAGTGATCAGCTTCCTTGAGCAGCCTTAATATGGTATATATACCAAAGTACATTGATTAATGAAATTTAAAATGTAAGCATAAAGAAGGATTTCCATAAACCACCCTATACGGCTAAGGATGTGGAAGCCTGGACTCGCAGGTTACAAATGTTGATAAAGTTTCACTGCCCGGCGAGTCATTTCACAAAACTATGAGTTTTTAAATTTCTCATATATAACCTTATCTATTAGGTATGGTTATTGGGATTCCTTTTTGACAAATACTAACTAGCGAAGACGAAATCTTCCTAGCAAAGCTCTGCACACCTCGACCTTGTATGGAAGAGAAAAGTCCGTCACGCAGGGGCTGCGTAAACTAAGCAGATTTCCCAAGTGACGTTTTCCAGTAGATAAATCTGCCCAATAGCACCTGTAGTAGTAAGGTATCTCTAAACCTATTCAAGAGGGCCGAATAGTTATGGAAACGGCCTCGGCGGAAATTCCCGAACATAGCCGACTCCTGCCGACGACACACAGAATACAAATGCAAATATCTCGGTTAATATTCAAGATACAGAATAAATATATAGAACAATAATTATAGAAAATTTAATTTGCAATAAGATTGATTCTATCTAATTTTTCGATCCGACGCATAATAACGGAGATATTGTGAATTTTCAAAAAAACCCCTCCCACTGGTCCGATTTCAGCCATTAACGAACTTGATCTTCCTTTTTACATAAAACGATTAAATTCCGAGTTTGGTAACGATCAAACAAAAATTGCGACCGCTAGAGCGTTAACAGACAAATATATATATATATATATATATATATATATATATATATACTAGCTCAGATACCCGGCTTCGCTCGGGAATTCATTTGAGGCTGAATGGTGGTGGTATATTTTTGGCAAGGCTTTACTTTGCACAATATTTTGACATTTACCCGTTCCAGTGTTTAGGGTTAATACCTGTTGTTGGATTTTTTTATGTAAGACTTCACTGTCCTGCATATTGTCATATTTCCCGTCTCCTGTGCATTATGCATAGATTTGAATTATTAAGGAGAAAATATTGACATACATTTGAATTAATTTTTTCAGGTGAGGTACCTCGTAGTTCATATTGAAAAGAAGTGTTGAGCAAATTTCTCTAAATAACAAAATAAACAACTTTTGTTATGTGCATATTTACACCTAATACACCGAGTTTTATTTAGTTCGGTTGAGCCATTGGTCCAAATAAAATTGTTCACTTCCGCTATAGGTTCTAGGGTATATCTCGTTTATAATTCGGCATACGACAAATGTGTATATAACAAAAGTTACTCCAAATAACAAAATGAACAACTTTTGTTATGTGCATAATTGCCGAAAATTCAATAGGAAACGAAATATCGTTATTTTTAATTTCTGGCTTCCCTTATAACCCCCACTCCTGCCAGTCCCTAGAAATGTTATAATGAAAGCGTTAGTGCTAATACACATACTCAGTGTTTTATTTAATTCGGTTGAGTCTTTAGTGCCAAATAAAATTGTGGACTCCCGCTTTAGTTTATAGCGTATAACTCATTTATGCTTCCGTATACGGCAAAAGTGCATAAAACAAAAGTTACTCTAAATAACAAAATAAACAACTTTTGTTATGTGCATATTTGCCGAAACCCAATTAGGAAATCATTATAATTAATTTCAGGCCTCCCTTATAACCCCCACTCCTGCCCGTCCCTAGAAATGTTAGTATAGCTTATTATAATGAAGGCGTTACTACTAATTCACATACCGAGTTTGGTTTAATTCGGTTGAGTCTTTAGTGCCAAATAAAATTGTGGACTCCTGCTTTAGTTTATAGCAAAAAGTTACTTTAAATAACAAAATAAACAACTTTTGTTATGTGCATATTTGCTGACAAAGCAATAGGAAACGGAATATCGCTATTTTTAATTTCAGGCCTCCCTTATAACCCCCACTCCTGTTCGTCTTAGAGAATATTAATATAGCCTAAAGTCTAAGTTGGGCTAGTAGTAATAATCATACCAAGTTTCATAAAATTCGATTCAGCCGTTTATGCGTGAAAAGGTAACAAACAAACAAACAGACACCAAAGAAACAAAATGCAGTTATGGTGTCTATGACGTGTGAAACGAAAAGTTATCATGAAATTTCGCGAAAAAAATCAATGTGCAGACAGAGGTTACAATTTTATATATATACTAGCTCAGATACCCGGCTTCGCCCGGGAATTGATTTGAGGCTGAATGGTGATGGTATTTTTTGGCAAGGCTTTACTTTGCACAATATTTTGACATTTACCCGTCCCAATGTTTAGGGTTAATACCCGTTGTTGGCATTTGTTAATAATAAAATTAACGTTTTATATAAGTCTTCACTGTCCTCCAAATTGTCATATTTCCCGTCTCCTGTGCATTATGCATAGATTTCAGCTATTCAGGACAAAATATTAACATAGATTTGAATTAATTTTTCCAGCTGAGGTACCTGATAGTTCAAATAGAAATGACTTGTTGAGCATATCAATATTTCGACGAAAATTACTTGCTCCACACATTGTTCCTGGAGAAATGTATAAAACAAAAGTTAATCTAAATAACAAAGTAAACAATTTTTGTTATGTGCATGTTTGTCGAAAAACAAATAGACAATGAAATATCGCGATTTTAATTTCAAGCCTCCCTTATAACCCCCCCCCCCCTCCCGTTCTAACCTAAACATTTTAATATAGCTTATAATCATGGAAGAATTAATGCTAATTGACATACCGAGTTTTGTCAAGTTCGATTCAATCGTTAGCCAAATAAAATAGTTGACTCTCGCTTTAGTTTATAGTGTATATCTCGTTTATACATTGTTAAAAGACAAAAATGAATATGACAAAATTTACTTTAAATAACAAAATAAACAACTTTTGTTATGTTCATATTTGCCGAAAAACCAATAGGAAAAGGAATATCGCTATTTTTAATTTCACGCCTCCCTTATAACCCCCACTCCTGCCCGTCCCTAGAAATGTTGTTATGGCTTGTTATAATGAAAGCGTTAGTGCTAATACATATACCGAGTTTTATTTATTTCGGTCGGGTCTTTTGTCCCAAATAAAATTGATCGCTTCCGCTACAGGTATTAGCGTATATCTCGTTTATAATTCGGTATACGAAAAAATTGTATATAACAAAAGTTACTCTAAATAACAAAATAAACAACTTTTGTCATGTTCATATTTGCCGAAAAACCAATAGTAAACGAAATATCGCTATTTTTATTTCACCCTCACTTATAACCCCCACTCCTGTTCGTCTCAGAGAATATTAATATAGCCTAAAGTCTAAGATGGGTTAGTAGTAATATACATACCAAGTTTCATAAAATTCGGTTTTGCCGTTTATGCGTGAAAAGGTAACAAACAAACAAATAAACAAACAAATAAACAAACAAACAGACACCAAAGAAACAAAATGCAGTTATGGTGTCTATGACATGTGACACGAAAAGTTATCGCGAAATTTCCCTAAAAAAATCAATGTACAGACAGAGGTTACAATTTTATATATATATATATATATATATATATATATATAATTTTGAACGGACCTCATTTCACTTAAGGGAAATCTGCTAAAATTCACGAATTATTGAGTTGGAACATAACAAGTATATACCTCACAAAACGAACTTGCATCTATCTCGCATAATAAAGGTCTCTTGAAAACAATATTTGGTATTTAAGCTTCGAATAAACTGGTTTATTATTTAACAGCGTATTGTTTATGTAACATGAGTAAGAGTGGGGGGGGGGTTACTGAAAGCAGAAATCTAAAAAAACCAAATATCTCGGTTAATATTTAAGATAGAGAATAAATGCATATAACAACATTTATAGACAATTAAAGTTACAATAAGATTGTTTCTATAGAAGTTTTCGAGACGACTCAATAAGGAAGATATTTTGTTTTTCAAAATTCCCCACCTAACCCCCCTCCCTCCCAATGGTCTGATTTTAGCCATTAACGAAGATGATCTTTAGTTTTGCAGGAAACGCTTATACATTGACTTTGATAACGATCAAACTAAAATTGCTAAAGCTAGAGCGGTAACAGCAACATATATATATATATATCTAAAACAAGTATATATATATATATATATATATATATATAAATATATATATACTTTTGGTCATCTACTAGGCAGGATCGATGGAAATTTGAGGAAATATTACCCAACCTTATCTATAACAAATCCCCAGAAAATAGTTATCCCCAATTTTACATATTATTATTATAAATATATATTAACAAGAAGAACCATTTATGAATCCTAATACGCGACCCTAAGCTCTCACACACACGCGCGCGCGCACACACACAACTAAATTTTACAAAAAACATATTTAATGACTAAATATATAAACCGAGTGCAAAACATAATGATAATAACAACAAAGACATTGAGGAATTACTTATAATACAAGCCTAAAAACATTTACCCGAAATAAAAGGCTACCACAAATACTTAAACATACTGTATGATACATAAAATAGAATATAACTGACTAACGTCGCTAATGCCTGTGATGACGGCCCAACGAAAAATAAAAACAATAATTAAATGAAAATTCAATCCGTACAAAAAGATCAGGAATAATTGTTTCTTATTATAAATAGATAATGAGTCCATAAAATTAATTAATCTCCTGAGTCTCACGTGAACCTACATTAAAATATAATGTCAAATTTAAAACTAATAATGCAACTGCTTTATTAGGACATAGTTAGGGGATAACGAAAGACGTTTCGATATACATAAATTCATTCATTTAATAATATTCCTAGTCTGATCCACCGTAAAACGGGTGGAAACCTGTCCAATTTGCCATAGAAGCACGAGGAAGACGTAAACAAAGAACAATTAATACATTTATCTAGGCGAGATCCAACCGTTTGGCTGCTACGTTTCAATTATCAAATAGCTATCAGTTTTCATGACAGGTCGAAATATTATTTATTATTTTTTTTATTTTATTTTATCTCGTATCCATTAACTTACAATTCATATGACCCAACACCATATTTCATTAGTTCCCTTAAGGGAAATCAGCTATCGAGGTCGTACTCATGTCGCGATTGTCGAAAAATGTCTTCAAATGTCCATCGATGCTACCCAGGAGATGACGAAAATGAGGTCCGTTCAAAATTATATATATATATATATATATATATATATATATATATATATATATATATGTGTCTGTTAACGCTCTAGCGGTCGCAATTTTTGTTTGATCGTTACGAAACTGGATATTTAACCGTTTTATGTAAAAAGACAGATAAAGTTCGTTAATTGCTGAAATCGGACCAGAGGGAGGAGGGTTTAGAGGAGGGGATTTCGAAATATCTCCGTTATGATGTATCGGATCTAAAATTCCTATAGAACCAATCTTATTGAAAATTAAATTTACTATAAATATTGTTATATACATTTATTCTCTATCTTGAATATTAACCGAGATATTTGCATTTTTATGAAGTCTGTGGTCGGGTATTGTTCGGTTCTGCTGGAAGCTTCTTCTAACCTTACCTATCGTTTCTAACCTTACCTTACCTCCCTTACTTTGTGAGATTTATGCAAATACGTTCTGTTCATCCCCCCCCCCCCCTTCTTTAGTTTTTGGACTACTAAAATTTGAGTTATTAAAATATAAATTATTCTTACAATTCAGAAGCCCTTTCAGTTGGGAATTTATTAAAATTAACTGAAAGATTTCTCATTACCATTTGTATTTACTCACGGTGGGCTTGTGTTACCAGTATGCAAATTTCTCTATTGTAAAACTTCACATGGGAAATCTGCTTAGTTTACGCAGCCCCTGTGTGACGGACTTTTTACATTTGTATGTGCATTTTGACTTGAAGAATAAGTGATGGTATAATTATTTATAGTTTTGATATTTTACAGACAGAATAAGACATATAAGATCCGTAAATTACCTGACTTTAGTGCCTACCTCTTGCTAAGGAAATAATCTTGTTATCTCGATGAAGATCTATAGCTACGTGTTTTACATAATTGTATACCATTTTGAAATCTTCTTCTCTCAATTACAGTGATGGTGTCCTTGGGAGGAAATAACCATATTGTAGAGACTAACTATTCCCTAACCTGCTTACCAGTTACAAAATAAAGGTCTATATGGAATTTCTACTGCACATTTTTCTAGGAAAGTATTATATTAACGTGAATCGATTGAATATATCTAAACATTTTTTGTTAATCTCAAAAGCGGGAATAAAAAGCATTAATTATAAAATTTTGAAGTCGTCAATGAGCACCAGAGGCTAGATTATGGTGGCAAGGGTATGTGGAAAGAATGGAACCCTGAAGAATGTAAAATAAGATGTTATGTGGAGGACTAATGGCAAGTAGAATAATTTGAGAGAGAACCATGCAAACTGTGAGGCAGGGATTAGTTATGGTTTAAAGTATGCAAAATATATCCATAATACTGCTTGGATTACCAATTCCCTTAATACATATGTTTAACCGGATAATTATATATACTTTAATTTGTAATATTTCATTTTCTATTTGTTTTCGGTGATGATGTATGTATCTAAAACAGCTGTCACCAATAAGCTTTGGGCCGCATCAAGAGAAAGGAACTTTAATTCATACATGTTTTGGAAGACAGAATACTTTCTACGACTATGAATTATACTGTTCATTATGTTATAAAAAAACATACATGCACAGGAGACGGGAAATATAATAATATTAGAAGAGTGAAGTATTAAATAACAAATAGTTTTATTATTAACTAATCCACAGCAACGACGGGTACAAACCATAAAGACTGTGACGGGGAAATTCAAAATATTGTGGAAAGTAAAAACTTGCCAAAAAAATACCATCTTTATTCAGCCTAAAATGAATTCCCAGGCGAAGCCTGGTACCTTAGCTGGTATATATATATATATATATATATATATATATATATATATATATATATATATATATATATATATAACAACAACAAAATAAACTGTCCCTTTTACTCAGGATACACCTGAACCATCCTTATCTTTCAAATAAGGCAATTCATTTTGTTTTTGCACTTTTTTTACTGGATCAGGAAAGTGAGCAGTGAAAGTGAAGCCAACTATGTTTCTCATACATATGATTATTTAAAATTTAATTATTTTAAATTCAAGAAGAAATATCCCTTATTTCTTCAGTTTAAAATCTATATTCCTTAAGGTTTGTTGCTGCGGATGCAGGTATGCCTTCTCTCATCCAAATAATTTATATGTATATATATATATATATATATATATATATAATATAAAAAGTATATTAAACAAAAAAAGTAGACAAAAGTAGCTAGGTTAACTGTTTTTTTGGGCGAGAAACTACTGGGTTATTACGCCCTAAATAATGTTTTGTGTGTGTGTGTGTTTGGTTTTACGTGAAAATGTAGTGCTCTTTATCTTATGTACTTTAGGAAATTACTTCTTCATTATTGCAGGTTATATTATATGCTAGTTAATTAATGAAAATATTTACTTAACTACATACAGCTTATATTAAATGTATACATATTCTTAATTATTTATTGATATCTATATATTGTTAATTATAATTCAGTAAATATTCATATTTTATTATATATATCCTTTTCTTTGTCTATATTTTTCCATTGTATTTTTTAAATTTATTTTTATTATATATATATTTTTTTTATATATATTTTTTTTTTAAAGTAGCCATATATATTTGCTTATGTTAATTTAGTTTTCCACATCTACTAGTTTTGAATAATGAATATTTGAAGCAATTCGTCATGCATTTAGAGTAGCTGCTCCTTTGGGGAAAATCTATTAAAAACTCCTCTGCCATGTGGTCATCAGCTGTTCCGGGTTCATCTGTGCCCAAGAAGGTGCTAAACCTTCTTCATCCTAACTCCCAACTTGGAAGGGGCTTTCTTCTTCCGAATCTAGGAGAGTGACGCGACAGGAGCGAGGGAATGTGCCTAGACTTTCGCCTGGAAGAAATCGAAATTGTCATAGTTGGTGAGTGGCCACAGAGTCGCTGATTGTCGAGGCAAATCGTCCAGGAAGCTCGTTTGAAAATCATTAAAGGCTGCCGCTGTCCCCGACAATAACAGGGTGACAACTTATTCAGCAAATCAACTTGACAGGCTTGATAAATCTCAAGTCGCTTTTGAATCGCGGAAATATAGTAGTAAGCTAAGGTAGTGGTTAAGTAATTCTGAGATTATACTCATCAAACATTTGCAACGGCTACTATAGAAAATACGTATTAAGTAATATAATTATTTTATTAAGAATGTTAGATTTCTTGTGTCTTGTACCACTTCTTTAGAGGCATAAAGTTTTCAGTCACTTGGGATTTCAATAAGTCTCATAAGCAAAATAACAAGAATGTACTCACAATACTAAATCCAAATATTGCAGGTTTATTAAAAAGACGAAACGTCAACAATAAAGATTTGTTAAGGGGACAAAGTATTTTAGACGCTGATCATGGTGAGTGCCCTACCAACCTGCGTCAGTACCCTATCAGAGTAGATGAACTCAATAGTGGATCAAAAACGTTTTAATAAATATTTATTGTCGAAGTTTCACCTTTTAACTCGAGGCCATATAATTTACTTCTCCCTGCCAGAAACCAATTTTGAGTAAATATAAATACACTTCTTAGCAGATTTCTCTTAAGGGAATCAGCTATTGAGGTCGTACTCATGATGCGAGTTTTGAAAAATTTCCTCATATGTCCATCGATCCTACCCAGGAGATGACGAAAATGAGGTACGTTCAAAATTATATATATATATATATATATATATATATATATATATATATAAAATTGTAACCTCTGTCTGTACATTGATTTTTTTCGCGAAATTTCACGATAACTTTTCGTTTCACATGTCATAGACACCATAACTGCATTTTGTTTCTTTGGTATCTGTTTGTTTGTTACCTTTTCACGCATAAACGGCTGAACCGAATTTTATGAAACTTAGTATGTATATTAGTACTAGCCCAACTTAGACTTTAGGCTATATTAATATTCTCTGAGACGAACAGGAGTGGGGGTTATAAGGGAGGCTTGAAATTAAAAATAGCGATATATCGTTTCCTATTGCTTTTTCGGCAAATATGCAGATATCAAAAGTTATTTATTTTATTATTTGGAGTAACTTTTGTTATATAGAATTTCGTCTTATATCTAAGTATAAATGAGTTATACGCTAAAAAATATAGCGGGAGTCAACAATTTTATTCGGCACAAAAGAATCAACCAAACAAAATAAAACTCGGTACGTGTATTAGGACTAACGCCTTCATTATAGCAAGCCATACCAACATTTCTAGGGGTGGGCAGGAGTGGGGGTTGTAAGGAAGGCCTGGAATAAAAAATAGCGATATTTCGTTTCCTATTGCCTTTTCAGCAAATATGCACATAACAAAAGTTGTTTATTTCGTTATTTAGAGTAACTTCTGTTATATTCACTTTTGTCGTATAGAGAAGTATAAACGATATACACTAAAATCTAAAACGGGAGCCAACAATTTTGTTGGGCACTAACGATTGAACCGAACTTAGCAAAACTAGGTATGTCAATTAGCATTAAATCTTCCATGATTATAAGCTATATTTAAAATTTTAGGTCCAAACGGGAGTGGGGATTATAAAAGAGGCTGAAAAGCGAGAAGTCTAATGCGGGAGCAGAAGATGACGGGAGCCTTACCAGTTAATTGAGTTTACTTATTTCCCGTCTGGCATTGCTGGAAATGATTTCCAGTGAGATTCACTATTACAAATATAATCTTACGTATAAAACTTTGCCTGAACTATTTGAGCTCGGGTAGGCTTTTGAAAGAAAATATGTTCATTATGGATGATATTTAATTGTAATAAATGCCACCCATGATTATGGTTTGAATTATTGAAAAACGGTGAGTCATAAAGTGAAGAAGGATAAATTAGGAACACATTTTCATTTATCCTTCAAAACTAAAATTTCTATTCTATTAATCCCCAAAAGTTACCCTTCAGGGTTGGCTATTTCGGAAAATCATTATGTCGTGGAGGGAAGTGTAAGTGTACACATTGAAGTCTTACTATCAAAATACCATCATTAGTCAGTCAACAATAATTTCCCGGGCAGCGCCGGGTGTCTGAGCTAGTATATATATATATATAGATATATATCTATATATATATATATATATATATATATATATATATTTATATATTTGTCTGTTAACGTTCTAGTGGTCGCAGTTTTTGTTTGTTCATTACCAAAGTTCATATGTAATCGTTTTATGTAAAAATAAAGATCAAGTTCGTTAATGGCTGAAATCGGATCGGGGTTTAGAGGGGGGATTTTTGAAAATTCGAAATATCTCCGTTACTTTGCATCGGATCGAAAAATTGTAAAGAATCAATCTTATTAAAAACTAAATTTACTATAAATCATGTTCTATTCATTTTTTCTGTATCTTGAATATAACCCAGATATTTACATTTGTATTGTGTGTGGTCGGCAGGAGTCGGCTATGTTCGGCACTTTCCGCCGAGAGCTAGTGCGGCCGTTTTTGTAACTATTCGTCCCTCGTGAATTGGTTTAGATTCCTTACTATTGCTGCCTTTATTAGGCAGATTTCTCTATTGTAAAACTTCACAAGGGAAATCTGCTTAGTTTACGCAACCCCTGCGTGACGGACTTTTTTTATATACATTTCTTCTATATCTTTAATATTAACCGAGATGTTTGCATTTTTATTAAGTGTGTGACGATAACGGACGAGATGAGATTGGTTATTGTCGTAAGTTTCCGGTCGTTTCCGTAACAGTTCACATCACGTGTGAGCTTATTCTAGCCGTTCTTGTTGTTTACTTTGTGAGATATATGCAAATAAGTTTTGTTCATCCGCCCCCCACCCTTCTTTAGTTCTTGGACAACTAAAATTTGAATTATTAAAATATAAATTATTCTGTTTCATTATAAATTGCAGTACTAGATATAGTAAATAGTTTGCAATAAAGTTAATGTGTTATATTCATATATATATATATATATATATATATATATATATATATATATATATATATATATATATATATCAGTAATTGTTTCAGAACTATTTGATTACAATTCAGAAGAAGTTTCCGTTGGGAGCTTATTAAAATTAACTGAAAGATTTCTCATTACCGTTTGTATTTACTCACGGTGGTGTAAAATATTAGCAGTACGCAAATTTCTCTATTGTTTTAGAGAAAAGATTTATATATAGTTAAACTTCAGGCGGGAAATCTGCTTAATTTACGCAGCACCTGCGTGACGGACTTTTACAACCACTTTTGACGGCGTAAAAACAGTTTTAAGCATGTATTACAGAATAATTAAAATGTATTAATCCTGTATTACTTTGAATTATTTCAAAGGATGATCTTTGCGGGCTGAACTCAGTCAAGATCAGCAAGGAGGGAACCTTATCGCAGAGACAAACCTTTGAGATTTGAGCGAAGGTCGGGCCAAAACTTAGAGATATGGTTAATTGAGCGGCCGGCCTGTTAGAATTCCATCTGATGGGTCAAATCAATAATAAGGCCAGCGAGAAGGCTAAACCACCCGACACAATCAGCTGCAAGTATTGAACCTAGCTTATAATTACTGTAAGAAATGGCATGGGAACAGTCATACAAACTACACTGGAGAAGAGGTCCAGAAAGAAAAATTTCGAAAATCGCGTCATGAGTACGACCTCGTTAGCTGATTTCCCCTAAAGGAAAATCAGCTAAAAACCTTCTCAATTGGGAGAGTAGTTCCTTAAGGAAAATTTTGGAGTAAGACCGAATGGATGATATAGCATGAGGAACTTATCTGGGGTTCCACAACCCCAACAATCACGTCAGAAAACTTTAAATATATTGTAGGTGACCTCAAGTCCTGGGAGAGTGTCAGGCAGGAAGGGATCCTGGCTGACTACTGACTGTAGCCAATGACTTGCAGAGGCTCAGGTCCTTTGACAACTGTAGTGCATATTACTTCGATTTTCCTAGATCCTCGTTCCATCCATAGCAGACTCTCACCACGACTCTCCATTTCCTCCGTCATCTCTTCCTGACATTCCTTGGAAAGCCTTCCGCCGCTTTCTCTTCTACCTCAGGGTTTCTAGAATAATCAGGGGACCTCAGGGAATAATCTCTTTGGCCTTTTTACTCTATCCATTCTCTCAACATATAAAAAAAAAAGTACTAATTTTTGGGACTGCAAACATCCTAAATTTAGCTAATTTGCAATTCTGTTCACACGTAATACAACAATATTTAGAAGACAATGCGCTCACGGAAATGTGGGGTGTCTACAATTTAAAATGAGAAAAATAATAGAGGAAGTTAAAACGTAATTTTTAAGTTTGGTAACGATCAAACAAAAATTACGACACTGCCAGAGCGGGGCTAGACAATATGTGTGTGTGTGTATATATATATACATATATAGAAATCTATATCTCTATATATATATATATATATATATATATATATATATATATACAGCCAAACCAGAGCTAAACCAATATAGCTCGAATAATCTTACTTCAAGCTATAATATGACGTATGTAAAATCGAAAAAGACGGGGGGCGATACAGAAAAGGGTTAAAATAAAAATGTCTTCCTTATTGTGAATTGTATTTAAAACTGCTTCGTCACTTCGAGATCGTAGAATCAGCCTTGTAGGGAATGTAATACTCTCGAACTTTTGGTACACATGTTTCCATTATATTAGTTGAGTAAATTGAATTTTCTGGTACTGAGTATTTAGTTAGTCAACACTTCTGCCAATTTCACTTAAAACAACTATATCAATAAACAGCTGGTGTCCAGCTGAATATTGAAGCCATGTCCTTCCAATTACGGGAGAAATATAAAACAGAATGTGGCGTGGCGTCATTAGCTTAGTATTGTACCTAGTAATATAGTAAATTTGCTTAGTTTGCTTAGCCCCTGCGAGACGGACTGCTTAGCTTCAGTAACGACAGGGCACCTCCGTGTCTTTTTACCTCAGTGGTTTAAAGCCCTTTTGTAGGTTATCGAAGCGTGAGTAGATATCACAGGCGAGTAGTTCTAAATAATAAATCCTTTAATGGCGGCCTTCTAGATTAGGTAGAGATTGCCTCTATGCCCGAACGGACGAATGTTGGAACTGAATTAAGTAGAAAAAAGTCCGCCACGCAAACGACTGAGTAAACCAAGCACATTTCCCGCAAGATGAAATGAAATATCTAACATTCATTACTCTATTCCTCCATTAGTGCACAGGCAGCACATGTATCTTGACAAAACTTACAAATTGGATGAAATAATGCCCAGTAGTGTAATAGCACAATGTGAAAACTGAATAAGGAGGTGAGGTATACAGAAGGTCCATAAGGGGGGGGGGGAACTAAATCCCCCCATATTCGACTAAATCCATTATTATTCGAGTTAAAACAAACGTAGAAATTATTCTGTCTTCCAAACCATGTATGAATTAAAGTTCCTTCCTCTTGATGCGGTTCAAAGGTTATAGGTGACAGATGTTTTAGATACATCATAACCGAAAAACAAATAGAAAATGAAATGTCGCAAATTTTTATTTCAGGCCTCCCTTATAACCCCCACGTTTGAACCTATAAATTTTAATATAGCTTATAATCATGGAAGAGTTAATGCTAATTCACATACCGAGTTTTGTTAAATTCGTTTCAACAGTTAGTGCCCAATAAAATAGTTGCTCCCGCTTTAGTTTTGTTGTATATCTCGTTTATACTTTGTTATACAGCAAAAGTGAATATAACAAAAGTTACTCTAAATAAAAGAATAAACAATTTTTGTCGTGAGCGCATCTGCCGAAAAACCAATAGGCAACGAAATATTGCTATTTTTAATTTCAGGCCTCCCATACAACTCCCACTCCTACTCGCCCCTAGAAATGTTGGTATGGCTTATTATAATGAAGGTGTTAGTGCTAATACACATACCGGGTTTTATTTAGTTCGGTTGAGTCATTTGTGCCAAATAAAATTGCTCACTTCCGCTAAAGGTTTTAGCGTATATCTCGTTTATATTACGTTATACGAAAAAAGTTTATACTACAAAAGTTACTCTAAATAACAAAATAAAGAACTTTTGTTATTTTCATACTTGCCGAAGAACCAGTAGGAAACGAAATATCGCTATTTTTAATTTCAGGCCTCCCTTATAACCCCCACTCCTGTTCATCTCAGAGAATTTTAATATAGTCTAAAGTCTAAGTTGGGTTAGTAGTAATATACAAACCAAGTTTCATAAAATTCGGTTCAGCCGTTTATGCGTGTAAAGGTAACAAACAAACAAACAAACATACACGAAAGAAAGAAAATGCAGTTATGGTGCCTATGACATGTGAAACGAAAAGTTATCGTGAAATTTTGAGAGAAAAAAACAGACAAAGGTTACAATTGTATATATATATATATATATATATATATATATATATAGAAGATACACACGCACGCACCCACACATCCTTTGAAATATTAAGCGAGTTACTTATACTACCTTCTTTTGCATTCATCAATAAACCTCCCTCTTTTGCCCATCGAATTTTGATATACGGAGGGATGACATTACTAGTGCGTCAATCCAGCAAGTGGGAAATCTGTTTTGTTATTCCCTTGCGAGTCCCATTTTATTTACGAATATGGCCCGAAAGGCGTTCGATGGATATTCACGAGACATATAGGATTAGTTGGATAGTGGAGGAGGAATCTATTTCAGCGAGAGGTAGGGCTAAGAGGTAGGAGCATAATAGGGTTTGTGAACAGCGGTTAGAGCCTAGCTGCGTAACTGTCGCCTATAGAGAGCTGTGACAATGGATCCCTGCCAGTGGTTTGCCCAATCCACGACCAGGGAGAAACCTACTCAACCAACCCCACATGACGCGATTTTCGAAAATTGTTTTCAAATGTATATCGATCCTACCTAGGAGACCCCATAACTTGTGTTAAAAAATCTGTCGCTGCTCTTGTTTGAACTACCAAACGAGATTTAAATCTTTTAAAGGAGGGATGACTTTGGAATATTAGAAATATCTCCATTATAATGAAACGGATCGAAAAATTGGATATAACCAATCTTGTTGCCAAATTTAACTTCCTATAAATGTTGCCTTTTACACTTTTATGTGAATTTGGAATATTAACGGAGATAATATCGTGTTTTTAGTAGTCATTCTTTTATAAAATTCCACTTATACTCATAACAATTATCAATAAGCTGATATGTCATGAAATGTGTTATTTCAAGGCCAAATATAAAATATTATATAAAATGTACTTTTAATATGTGGACATATACTCAGATATGTTCTGTGTGATAATCATTATATATATATAAAATTGTAACCTCTGTCTGAACATTGATTTTTTTCGAGAAATTTCCCGATAACTTTTCGTTTCACAGACATCATAACTGCATTTTATTTCTTTCGTGTCTATTTGTTTGTTACCTTTTCACGCATAATCGGCTGAACCGAATTTTATGAAGCTTGGTATGTATATTACTACTAACAAAACTTAGACTTTAGGCTATATTAATATCCTCTGAGACGAACAGGAGCGGGGGTTATAAGGGAAGCCAGAAATTAAAAATAGCGATATTTCGTTTCCTATTGGTTTTTCGGTAAATATGAACATAGCAAAAGTTGTTTATTTTGTTATTTAGAGTAACTTTTGTTATATACACTTTTTTCGTATACCGAATTATAAAGGAGATATACGCTAAAACCTATAGCGGAAGTGAACAATTTTATTTGTGACAAAAGTCCCAACCGAAATAAATATAACTCGGTATGTTTATTAGTACTAACACTTTCATTATAACAAGCCATGCCAACATTTCTAGGGACGGGCAGGAGTGGGGGTTGTAAGGGATGCCTGAATTTAAAAATAGCGGTATTTCGTTTTCTATTCGTTTTTCGGCAAATATGAACATAACTAAAGTTGTTTATTTTGTTATTTAGAGTAACTTTTGTCATATTCATTTTTGTCTTTTAACAAAGTATAAACGAGATATACACTATAAACTAAAGACGGAGTCAACTATTTCATTGGGTGGTAACGATTAAACCGAACTTAAAAAAACTCGGTATGTCAATTAGCAATCATTCTTCCATGATTATATTAAAATTTTTAGGTTAGAACGGGAGTGGGGGTTATAAGGGAGACCTGAAATAAAAATTCGCGATATTTCATAGTCTATTTGTTTTTGGGCAAACAAGCACATAACAAAAGTTGTTTACTTTTTAATTTAGATTAACTTTTGTTTTATACATTTCTCCAGGAACAATGTGTAATTTGCGTAGAAATATTGATATGCTCAACAACTCATTCCTATTTGAACTATGAGGTACCTCACCTGGAAAAATTAAATTCAAATCTATGTTAATATTTTGTCCTTAATAACTGAAATCTATGCATAATGCACAGGAGACCATCACCATTCAGTCTCAAATCAATTCCCGGGCGAAGCCGGGTATCTGAGCTAGTATATATATATATATATATATATATATATATATATATATATATAGACAGTTTTGAACGGACCTCATTTTCGTCATGTCCTAGGGAGGATCGATGGATATTGGAAGTAATGTTTCGAAAATCGTATCATGAGTCCAACCTCAATAGCTGATTTCCCTTGAGTGAATTTTACTAATAAATTAAGACTAGTCAGTCATCTAAGAGCCACTAATGCCCTACTATCAGAATCAAGACTATAGTACTCATGCAATATGACAGAGATAATATACTCATCTGCAACTCCAACCAAGAGCAATCCATAATTTGACCAAACAACAACAGTTATAGAAACGAATGTTTACCTCAAGATATCGTGCCTAGCAAACTTTCAGAACAAGGCTCAATAATTAAACTGAACGACATTTATAATTATTTTATGGATACAGAAGTTTTATTATGGAGTTATTATAAAAGGCAACTGGGGCTTAGGTTGGCCATGTTAGTTAAAGCGTTAGCCTTAATCTCACATGGTAAACCTTGAGTGGCGAGTTCGATTCCCGCCTGGACAATAGGAATTTATTTAGTGGCGGAATTCATTAAATAAAATCCTTAGTCCCACCCTGGCTAGAAAAGGGTGGTAACCTGTAGATAACCTGTCCCATTTAGCCTCAGTTGCAAAAACGTGGACTTTAATTAATATTAATAATAATAATAATAATTTAATTATTATTATTGGATTTTCCCCTGATATGGATTTTACTCCAGTTTTCACTGAGTAAAACCTTCCCCATAATAATAATAAAAGGCAACTAATATTTTCAGGTGTTTATTTTTTATACTATTATTCTTTTTCTTTTTAAAATGTTGTTAAGAATTAACTGTAAAATTACCACTGTACCACGCTTTTCTGGCTAAGTACAAATTGAATGAGTTCGTCACTAAATAAATTCCTGTTGCTCAGGTGAGAATCACACTCATCAACTCTAGGTTTATCAAGTGAGATTAAGACCAAAGGCCTTAGCCAATATAGGCCGCCGATTCTTCTTGTTATAATGGATAACCTTCATTTTAAATATGCAAACTACTTTACTTAGGGGTTGACTTATATATGTAGATGTCTAAGTTATATATATTTATCTAATATTGATTATTTTTGTGCCGAACTAGATTTGGACGGGGCGTGACCCCAAATAAATAAAAAAATATTCCTTTTCTTTTGTTTTATACAATAAGGTTAAAAATGGAGTCTAGTAACAATTAAACAAAAGTGACTACCACTAAAACGGTAACAGACAAACACATTTTTTTTTTAGCTTGGTACGAGTATATATATTTAATATATATGTATGTGAATTTGAATGAACCTAAATTTGGCTATCAACTGATAGGATCGATGGACTTTTGAAGACATTTTTCGAAAGCCGTGTCATGACGATGTCTGTACCTCATTTCCATTCAGGAAAATTTGCTAAATCAAAGTCTATTACTCATAGCCTGGGTATACTACGCAGATTTTACCCGATTTAGACTAGTTCACAGATGTATTTCAGAGCATACGAGATTTATTATACAACACATTCCAAAGAGAAGCATAATTACGGTTGCATTTAAAGAGTCAATACTTATTCGCAGGTGTGAATGTATTATCATATTTCCCCCAAATGAGAATACCCTTGAACTGTATTACGACCACGGTTCGTGTATTGGTATTAGCATAGTCATATGTTGTCTACCAGCTTCAAGTATACACATATTAATTTAGAGTATACATCCACCCGTGTGTTGACAGCAACTTGAGAAGCTGATTCAGGAGACCCGAACCAGGTGGTATAGTATTCCATGCTCTAGGAAACATAATACCAGCCAAATTTTCTGTTCGCCACAAACACTTACTAGCAAACTGGTTGCTAGATAACATGACGCCTGTAAATCACATAGGTAATAAAGTAATAAGACCAAGATGAAGTAAACTTACAGTGTGTTTTCTATTTATTTATCAGTAGGAGAATCCCATTTGATATTCAATAAAAGTCCGTCACGCAGGCGCTGCGTAAAATATACAGATTTACAAACGCGAGGGTTTACAATAGATAAATATACATACAGGCAAAACTATCGTGAATGTTAAGTGAATAAATACAAACGGTAATGTGAAATCTTTCAGTCAATTTACAATACAAGTTAATAACCTCTAAAGCGGAAAGAGACTGAATTATAAAGAAAGAAGGCAGCCGACATTGTAGCGCTGAATAGATAGTTAGACCGGGAAGACAAACAATTAATGAAATATATCTGAAGATAATATATTCAATATTGAAAACAATTTACTAAAACTAGTGCTTTAATTTGTAATGAATCAGAATGAGTTTTATTTCAATCACTCAAATTTTAGTAATCAAAGAACAAAAGAAGGGGGGGGGGGGAGGTCTCAACGAACGCATTTGCATATATCTCACAAAGTAAAAGTTCAATGAAAACAATATTTTGTACTTAACCTTGTAATGAATTGCTTCATGATATATCAGCTTATTATTAATATGACACTAGTGGGAGTGGGGGTTTACTGAAAGCGGAAAACTATAAAATCCAAATATCTCGGTTAATACTCATTATACGTGTATAGAACAATATTTAAGGTAGGGCCACATTTTCATCTCCTAGATAGGGTCGATTGAACTTTGAAGAAAAATTTCGAAAATCGCGTCATGAGTACGACCTCAATAGCTGGCTCCCCATAAGGGAAATCTGCTAATATATAATTTCCTAATAGGAAAATGAGGTGAGAATGAGTGTTGGTTTACTGAGAACTGAAAGTTTCAAAGAACTCAGATAATATTCGACACAATACAACCGTTTTTATAACAAAGATATTATTGATGCTTCTATTATGTCCCACTCCTCTTGGTCTGATTTTGAGCAGAAGCGACTCTCATATTTTCTTTAAAAAACTTCTAATTACAGAGTTTTAAACTAAAATTGTGACCGAATAAGAGTTGACAGATACACGCTTAGAGCCGCACGCACGTTAGCACACACACACACACACACACACACACACACACACACAAACACACAGTCAAGCAACCCCAAGGGCAGATTTCCCTTACGGCACATTTTTTGGACTCAAAAACAAAACAAATTTAAAAATCGCATCACTAAGTTATTAAATTTAAATTTAAAATAAGCTGGCCATAACTTTCAGTCAAAAACTTAAAATAACTGAAGGGGGAATTTGAGAGAATGCTCTTGAGAGGAATATTTCAGGCTGGGAGGGTTGACAGGAATTTTCAGTCCATTGACAGCTTCAACAATGAAAGAAAAAAAAGTCAATTTCGGTAGAAATGTCCTTGCTCCTTGATGACAGGGCGAATGTGCCATATCCCTCTCCGATTTGGGCAAATAATTTAAACAACATAAATTACAAAACTGGATTCTACCATTCAGGAGAGATTAGTGGAATTTTGTTATTCAAATATTTACTTGTTTCGTATACCTTTGTATTATTTATTGTATTTACACAGACACAAACACTTAAACACATGGTTTTATAATTAACTCTACTTTCACCTGCAAATAATTAACGTAGCACTGAACATTTAATTTCCTTTATTAGCTGTGCCACCGCCATTATTAGAAAATTTACTTTATTACTGGCTGAAATGGGATCAAAGGGGATACAAAATTCCAAATATCCCCATTATTATGATTCCCATCAAAAAGCAGTATATTACCAATCATGTAGCAATGCAATTCTCTATCAATTTTGTTTTATACATTCATTATCTATCTTGAATATTAAAAGGTATATTTGCATTTTCAGCAGATTTCACTTAAGGGAAATAAGCTATTGAGGTTGTACTCAAGAGGTGATTTCCGAAAAATGTCCGTAAATGTAGTGAATAATGCGTATAGAAACTTATTCAGGCATTTGAATGAGACGATGATTAGCATATTTAAACGTTTTATGGAAAAAAAAGATCAAGTTCTTAAATGACTGAAATCGGATACAGTGGGAGGGGGGGGGGGTTTTAGAGGGGGATATTTTGAAAAATCCCCCACCCCTCTTGTACTCACCATTTGTTTACGTAGAGAACATGTGGTGAGATGAGATCACAAGTGTGCAACACCAACACGTGGGAAATCTGCTTAGTTTACGCAGCTCCTGCGTGATGGACTTTTACTTCTTGTACGAAGTAAATTTAAATCACTAAAAGATTAGGTTTTCAGATTTCAACGAAAGTATCCAAATCAAAAACCAAACTTGATATTTCATATTTCGATAGTAGTTTTGTACCTCCCATTTTGATTATAATCGAACAAAGAAGGAGGAGGGATGGGGTAGTAAAAAAAAAGCTGTTTCTCTATACCAATAAGAGATACAAAAAAATCTTATAGGACATTTTTTTTTGCCATGAAAACCCAAAAAATTATGTTCCATGACATTTATCGGTCCTATGCACGGAACGGAGATATCGTATTTCGCTTTCCAATGAAATAATTTTAAACGATAATTTAAATAAATTTAATAATTTTAAAATACGAGTAACGAAGCAGTTTCATCAACTTTATAGGAATTTAAGTGGTGTAGATTGGATTTCTGTTTTATATGAAAATTAATGATAACAATTTTTCTGCATCTGTAATAGGTACAAAAAATTGCCAATTTTTTCCCACGTCCTCTTCTAAACCCACTCGTGAAATGTGCTCAACTATATTTTACAACAATCATAAATGCGAAATTGACATCACTCTAAGACTGGTCATTATTGAGAACCGCATTATATATTACGTACATATGTGCAGATGTCACGCAGAAACTAGTCAAAACGGATAATTACCTTGAAATCTGAAGACATAATTTTTTGGCGATAGGAATATGCTTCTTTCATCTCGTAAACGGAAGTAAATTGTAAAAATACAATTAGCAGATTTCCCTTAAGGGTTAATACCCGTTGTTGGCATTTGTTAATAATAAAATTAATTTTTTATGTAAGTCTTCATTGTCCTCCAAATTGTCATATTTTCCGTCTCCTGTGCATTATGCATAGATTTCAGTTATTAAAAACAAAATATTAACATAGATTTGAATTAATTTTTCCAGGTGAGGTACCTCATAGTTCAAATTGGAATGAATAGTTGAGTATATCAATATTTCTACGCAAATTACTTGCTCCACACATTGTTCCTGGAGAAATGTATAAAAATAAAAGTTAATCTAAATATCAAAGCAAACAACTTTTGTTATGTGCATGTTTGTCGAAAAACAAATAGACAATGAAATATTGCGAATTTTTATTTCAGGCCTCCCTTATAAACCCCACTCCCGTTCTAACCTAAAAATTTTAATATAGCTTATAATCATGGAAGAATTAATGCTAATTGACATACCTAGTTTTTTTAAGTTCGGTTTAATCATTAGCGCCCAATGAAATAGTTGACTCCCGCTTTAGTTTATGGTGTATATCTGGTTATACTTTGTTAAAAGACACAAATAAATATGACAAAAGTTACTCTAAATAACAAAATAAACAAGTTCTGTTAGGTTCACATACAGAGTATTATTTAGTTCGGTTGAGTCTTCTGTGCCAAATAAAATTGTTCACTTCCGCTATAGGTTTTAGCGTCTATCTCGTTTATAATTCGGTATACGAAAAAAAGTGTATATAACAAAAGTTACTCTAAATAAAAAAGTAAACAACATTTGTATGTTCATATTTGCCGAAAAACGAATAGAAAACAAAATACTGCTATTTTTAAATTCAGGCCTCCCTTACAACCCCCACTCCTGCCAGTCTCTAGAATTGTTCGTATGGCTTGTTATAATGAAAGCGTTAGTGCTAATACACATACCGAGTTTTATTTATTTCAGTTGGGTCTTTTGTCTCAAATAAAATTGCCCACTTCCGCTATAGGTTTTAGCGTATATCTCGTATATAAATCGGTATACGAAAAAGGTATATATAACAAAAGTTACTGTACATAACAAAATAAACAATTTTTGTTATGTGCATATTTGCAGAAACCCCAATAGAAAACGAAATACCACTATTTTTTATTTCAGGCCTTCCCTACAACCCCCACTCCTCCCCGTCCCTAGAAATGTTGGTATGGCTTGTTATAATGAAGGCGTTAGTCCTAATACACGTACCGAGTATTATTTAGTTCGGTTGATTCTTTTGTGCCAAATAAAATTGTTGACTCCCGCTATAATTTTTAGCGTATAACTCATTTATACTTAGGTATACGACGAAAGTGTATATAACAAAAGTTGCTCTAAATAATAAAATAAATAACTTTTGTTATGTGCATAATTGCCGAAAAAGCAATAGGAAACGAAATATCGCTATTTTTAATTTCAGGCCGCCCTTATAACCCCCACTCCTGTTCGTCTCAGCGAATATTAACATAGCCTAAAGTCTAAGTTGGGTTAGTAGTAATATACATACCAAGTTTCATAAAATTCGGTTCAGCCGTTTATGCGTGAAAAGGTAACAAACAAACAAACAAACATAGACGAAAGAAACAAAATGGAGATATGGTGTCTATGCCATTTGAAACGAAAAGTTATCGTGAAATTTCGCAAAAAAAAAATCAATGTACAGACAGAGGTTACAATTTTATATCTATATATATATATATATATATATATATATATATATATAAATATATATATATATATACTAGCTCAGATACCCGGCTTCGCCCGGGAATTCATTTGAGGCTGAATGGTGATGGTATTTTTTTAACAGGCTTTACATTGCACAATATTTTAACATTTACCCGTCCCAGTGTTTAGGATTGATACCCGTCGTTGCCGGTGATTTGCTAATAATAGAATTATTTGTTCGATAATTCTTCACAGTCTTCGATATTTTTATATTTCCCGTCTCGTATACATATAAATATGGTGAATTTTTATTTCAGGCCTCCCTTATAACCACCCTCCCGATCGAACCTAAAAAATTTAATATAACTTATAATCATGGAAGAATTAATGCTAATTGACATACCAAGTTTTGTTAAGTTTCGGTTTCAGCCGTTAGTGCCCGCTAAAGTTTTAACGTATAACTCATTTATACTTAGGTATAAGACAAAAGTGTATATAACAAAAGTTACTCCAAATAACAAAATAAACAACTTTTATTATGTTTATATTTGCGGAAAAACCAATAGGAAACGAAATATCGCTATTTTTAATTTCAGGCTTCCCTTATAACCCCCACTCCTGCCCATCCATAGAAATGTTGGTATGGCTTATTATAAGGAAGACATTAGTGCTAATTCACATACCGAGTTTGGTTCAGTTCGGTTGAGTCTTTTGTGCCAATTAAAATTGTTGACTTCCGATATCATTTTTTAGCGTATAACGCCTTTATTCTTAGGTATACGACAAAAGTGTATATAGCAAAAGTTACTCTAATAACAAATTAAAACAACTCTTGTTAAAATGCAATAGGAAACGAAATATCACTATTTTTCGTTTCAGGCTTCCCTTATAAACCCCTCCTCCTGTTTCGTCTCAGAGAATATTAACATAGCCTAAAGTCTAAGTTGGGTTAGTAGTAATATACATACCAAGTTTCATAAAATTCGGTTCAGCCGTTTATGCGGGAAAAGGTAACCAACAAAAAAACAAAAAAACAAAAAAACAAACATGCACGAAAGAAACAAAATGCAGTTATGGTGTCTATGACATGTGCAACGAAAAGTTATCGTGAAATTTCGCGAAAAAGTTCATTGTACAGTCAGAGTTTAAAATTGTAGATATATATAGATATATATATATATCTATATATATATATATATATATCTATATATATATAAAATTGTAACCTCTGTCTGTACATTGATTTTTTTCACAAAATTTAACGATAAATTTTCGTTTCACATGTCATAGACACCATAACTGCATTTTGTTTCTTTGGTGTCTGTTTGTTTGTTTGTTTGTTTATTTGTTTGTTTGTTTATTTGTTTGTTTTGTTTGTTTGTTACCTTTTCACGCATAAACGGCTGAACCGAATTTTATGAAACTTGGTATGTATATTACTACTAACCCAACTTAGACTTTAGGCTATATTAATATTCTCTAAGACAAACAGGAGTGGGGGTTATAAGGGAGGCCTGAAATTAAAAATAGCGATATTTCGTTTCCTATTGCTTTTTCAGCAAATATGCACATAACAAAAGTTGTTTATTTTGTAATTTAGAGTAACTTTTGTTATATGCATTTTTGCCGTATACGAAAGTATAAATGCGTTATACGCTAAAACCTATAGCGGGAGTCCACAATTTTATTTGGCACAAAAGACTCAACCGAACTAAACCAAACACGGTATGTGAATTAGTACTAACGCCTTCCTTATAATAAGCCATACTAACATTTCTAGGGACGGGCAGGAGTGGGGGTTATAAGGGAGGCCTGAAATTAAAAATAGCGATATTTCGTTTCCTATTGCTTTTTCAGCAAATATGCACATAACAAAAGTTGTTTATTTTGTTATTTAGAGTAACTTTTGTTATATGCATTTTTGCCGTATACGGAAGTATAAAGGCGTTATACGCTAAAAATTATAGTGGGAGTCAATAATATTATTTGGCCCAAAAACACTCAACCGAACTAAATAAACACTCAGTATGTGCATTAGCAGTAACGCCTTCATTTTAATAAGCCATACTAACATTTCTAGGGACGGGCAGGAGTGGGGGGTTATAAGGGAGGCCTGAAATTAATAATAGTGATTTCCTATTGGGGTTTCGGCAAATATGCACATAACAAAAGTTGTTTATTTTGTTATTTAGAATTTTGCTCAACAATTCTTTTCAATATGAACTACCAAGTACCTCACCTGGAAAAATTAATTCAAATTATAATATATTATTATAATATTTTGTCCTTAATAATTTAAATCTATGCATAATGCACAGGAAACGGGAAATATGACAATATGGAGAACAGTGAAGTCTTACATAAGAAATTAATTTTATTATTAACAAATTCACGGAAACGTCGGGTATTAACCCTAAACACTAGGACGGGTAAATGTCAAAATATTGTGCAAAGTACAGCCTTGCCAAAAAAATACCATCACCATTCAGCCTCAAATGAATTCCCGGGCGAAGCCGGGTATCTGAGCTAGTATATATATATATATATATATATATATATATATATATATTTGTCTGTTAACGCTCTGGCGGTCGTTTGATCGTTATCAAACTCGATATTTAGTCGTTTTATGCAAAATGACAGATCAAGTTCGTTAATGGCTGAAATCGGACCAGTGGGAGGGGGGGGGGGTTAGAGGGAGGATTTTCGAAAATTCAAAATATCTCCGTTACCATACGTCGGATCAAAAAATTGTATAGAATCAATCTTATTGTAAATTAAATTTACTATAATTTAGCTCTCGATGTCATATAATTCGTAATACTTGGTCATTAACATTATATTGCGTATAAAGCATATCACCACTGGGACTCAGGTTACCCGTGTGAGTTAAATCGTTGGCCTTAACCCTACATAGTACCTAGACTGGCGAGTTCGATTTCCATAGGAATATATTTAGTGAGAAACTCATTAACTAAAATTCTTAGTTCCACCCTGGCTAGAAAAAGGTGATAACACCCGTCACAATTTGCCAAAGTAGCAACGAATGGACGTTAATTAATTATAATAACATCACCATCGATCGAGGATTTAAGAAGTCTAAATCCCTCGACAGATGATGCGAATAACTGTTTCTCAAGCAGAAAAAATTATAAAAGTGAAATTAAATATACGAAAATTGGAAATGTGTAAATAGGACAGGCCAGGCAGTGTCATGTCGTGGCAACTGCTTGCGGTTTGACCACTGACTGACCTCCACAATGATTGTCCTCAATTTTTTTTTAGATAAATTACCAAATTTCCATTACCTATTGAGGTTGGATTTATAATGCAGTTTTTCATATCACACAATATTGTGACACTTTCCCATACATCATATTTAGCAGAAATCAAAAATAATATGATATAATATGATGCCATATCAATGGCAACTGAAATCAAATCCTTGGTTTTGAAGGAGATTATCAAAAAATGGTAAAATATAAAATCGGGGGCTCAGGTTAGCCATGTGAGTTAAAGCGTTGACCTTAATCTCACATGGTAAACCTAGAGTGGAGGTTCGATTCCCGCCTGGGCAGAGAAATTTATTTAGTGATGAAATTCATCTAATAAAATCCTTATTCCCACTCTGGCTAGATGGTAGGGTGGTAACCTGTAGATAGCCCGTCCCAATTGCAAAAAGTGGACGTTAATAAATAATTTAAAATATAAAATCGTCAATGTGTAGTATCGAAAAATGAAATGTTCCCCAACCTATATATGTAAAAGTCCGTCACGCAAGGGCTGCATAAACTAAGCAGATTTCCCACGTCAAGTTTTACAATAGAGAAATTTCACGAGAGCCGAGCAGTTAATGAAACGGCCGAACTAGCTTTTGGCGGGAAAGTCACTTCGTCCGTTAGCCGCCCAGATTTAATAAAAATGCAAATATCTCGGTTAATATTCAAGATAGAGAATAAATGTATATAACAATATTTATAGTAAATGTAATTTTTAATAAGATTGCTTCTGTACAATTTTTGGATCCGACGTATAGTAACGGAGATGTTTACGGAAAAATCGTGAATTTTTATTTCAGGTCTGCCTTATAACCCCCACTCCCGTTTGAACCTAAAAGTTTTACAATAGCTTATAATCATGGAATAATTAATGCTAATTGACATACCGAGTTTTGTTGAGTTCGGTTCAATCGTTAGTGGCAATAAAATTGTTGGTTCCCGCTAAAGGTTTAGTGTATATCTCTTTTATACTTTGATATAAAACAAAAGCGAAAATCACAAAAGTTACAGCCTAAGTTTAGGCGTGAAAAGGTAACAAATAAACAACAAACAAACATACACGAAAGAAACAAAATGCAGTTATTGTGTCTAGGACATGTGAAACGAAAAAGTATCGTGAAATTTTGAAAAAAAAAAATCAATGGACAGACAGAGGTTACAATTTTATATATATATATATATATATATATATATATATATATATATATATATATATATATATATATTCAACTGTTTAGGAGTATATCTTTATGAGGTGAATTCTCCTAAATTAAAGAAATCTATTCCCCCTGGCTAAATAGGACTAAACTAAAGGTTTGTAATGGTGAGATTGAGGCAGGTGCAGACAATCAAAGTTGAGGCTGATGGGCCCAGCGAAGTAGAAACTCTTGATAAGTCAGACTCTAGAAGAGATCCCTTATCTCTTTGGTAAATCCAAAGTTATAATATAGCCCTCAGCTCTTTAAGGTAACCCACCTTCTGCTACAGGCATACATGACGTCTAAGTACATATAGAACAAAATCTATAGATATTTTTATTTCTAATAGATAAATAGAAATTTCCAATTTTAGCATATTTCCCTCAAGGCAAATCAGCTATTGAGGTAGTACACATTATTTTTTAGGCGGTGCCAAAAATGAAGTACGTTCAAAATTAAATCTTTTTTGTCATCTTCTAGGTAGGATTGCTGGACATTTGAGGAAATTATATATATATATATATATATATATATATATATATATATATATATATATGCTTGCTTCTCTGCTACCGACCTAGCGAACTTAATTTTCAACTTTTGAACATTTGAAATATCTCCGTTATTATCAGTCGGATCGAAAATGTGAACAAAACCAATCTTATTGCAAATTAATTGACCTATAAATATTGTTGTATGTACCTTTTTTCTACCATGAATATTAACAGAGAAATTTGAATTTTTTAGTTTTTAGTCTTTAGTAAACCCCCACTCCTCCTACTCAAGTCGTATTAACAATAAGCTGTTATTTCACGAACATCTTTCTTCTAAGCTTAAATACGAACTACTGTTTTCAAGAGATACATGCACGTTCGTAGAGTAGTGACGACATGAAATGAGATTTTACGTTCTTGTCTCGAAATTTTATAGGTTACTTGATCTATACAATATTTGATATTTCAGTTTTTCAGGATCATCTTAATTAATGTCTGAAAGAGGACTTGGAATAGGATGGGGGGGGGGAGGCTTAGCAGATTCGAAAATATCACCGTTATTGTGAGATGGATCGACCCAATCTTGTTAACCTATTAGTGCTCTATAATTGTTATCCTGAACATTTTCTCTGAATGTGAAATTTCAGCATCTAAGTCTAGCTGTTTATGAATAAAATACATAGGAACGTACAGCGGCACATCTAAACTAGTGAAAATGATTTCCGAGACAATTCCCTTGTTGGGCAAAAATTCTGTTGGAATTTAAAACCCAATTTTCACCATTAACAATTCTTTCTTATTTCCTACAAGAATGCTAACAAATGTTTTCAGAATTTTAAAAATTTTAATTCCACGCCATAATCGAGAAGTAGGACAAGGCAGAAGGAGGAGAATAGCTTGTGAGGAGATTGTCCGAAGACCCGGGCCCCTCTAATGCGTGAATAAAGCAGATTTCCAAAGTATTGGCATGACTCTACTGCTTATTTCCAAATGAAACTCTCTTGAGTAGAAGTGGCCAGTCAATAAAATCTCACTTGATGGCGTCATTACTTGTAGAAAGGATCTAATGAAGACAATATTGGGCATGATTTAATAAGATCTTATTATTATTAAAAGTAAGTGTTTATTTGATTAAAATAAGATAGAAAAAAAAAGTGTTTAAAACAACAATTACAGAAACTTGAATTTACAAAAAGATTGATTATGTATGATTTTTCGATGCGACTCATTGTTTTGGAGACTATTTGAATTTTCAATTTACAACTCCTCTAAACCTTCCTCTCCTCAGTCATATATTAGCCGTTAACAGTTTGACTGCCCATTCCGCCTCGGGGCGTGAAACGCGGCGAAGAGGGGATCCCCGTCACGCCAAAGGGCGGGAACGGTTCATACCGCGTTCCACGAGTTTGACTCGCATCTGTCTGAGAGCGTTGTATCGCACGGGCGTCGAGCCAAATTTCAAATTTTGCTAACGCTCTCGGGCATGATGGGTTCCTAAGATGGAAATTCCTTCCTAGGTGCCCTTCACGCCTAAAGGAGTAATTTTTATTTCCTCCCTTTTTTAACCCCCACATTAGATTTGCAACAAATATCATTGGTTTTTTAAAAATATTTATGCATATTTCAAGTCAAATAACACGAAAAATGTAATGGGCCTCCAACCAAATTCACTTATTTTTGTGGGCAGTCAAACTGTTAATGAACTTGATCTCTATTTTTACATAAAATGCTTATATATCTTGTATGGTAAAGGTCAAACAAAAATTGCCGACCGGAGAAAGGTAAATAAATATATATGCTTATATAATTTTCAACCGACTTCATTTTCGTCATCTACTAGGTAGAACCGATGGGCATTAGAAGACATTTTACGAAAATCTCGTCTTGAGCAGAACTTTAATGATCATCAAAACTAAGGCATGCGCATATTGCTAATTGTGTTTGAGATTATTTACAACTCGTCCCTGAACCGTTCAGTCACACCACATGTTGGTTATTATAATCTTTAGAGGAACATATTGTGCATTATCTTTGTAAACAGCTGATAAAAGTATCAAGCCTATGGACTTATTACAAGGCCACCACTCAGGGTCTCATGTCTAACAGTAAAATAGGAATTTTCCAGGAGAAATATCGCAAAATATTTGAAAATCCCTCGAGAACTTCGTAAGAAAGTGCCAAAAACCAAGCTGGCTCTTAAGATATCCTTTCTTCTGCTAAGCTCTCTGTTATAAAGACAGTCACATGTCAACCGGCGTTCAGGTTGCGGAGCTGGAGACGGCACAGTAAATAATATATGATCAAAATAATCCGAAATTAGAATAAAGGAATGTTATTTGGCTAATAATTTTAGAACTTTATGAGTTTGGAGTAACAAGAGAACATCCTAAAAATGGAGTCCTTATAAGAAAGTCCATCACGCAGAGGCTGCGTAAACTAAGCAGATTTCCCCCGTGAAGTTTAACAGTATATAAATCTACACACTGGAAACACAACACCACCATGAATATAAGGTGAATAAATACAAACGATAATAAGAAACCTCCCGACGAAAGAATCTGACATGTAAACAAACAGTTCTGCCAACTTCTTACCGGAAAAACAATTACAGTAATATATCTGAATATAACGTATTAATTTGATTGAAAACTATTTACTATATCTAGTACTGTAATTTATAATGAATCAGAATAATTTTTATCTCATCAATCGAACTTTAGTAGTCCAAAAACTTAAGAAGAGGGGGGGGGGTCACCAGAACATTTTTGCATGTATCTCGTACAATTAATGTCTCTTGAAAACAATATTTGGTGTTTAAACTTCAAATGATGAGGTTAATTACATAACCGAGTATTGTTTATGTAACATGAGTAGAAGTGGGGGTTTGCTGAAGGCTGAAAACTGAAAAAATGTAAATAACTCGATTAATATTCAAGAAAGGGAATTTGCTATAATATTGAATCTATACATTTTTTCGATTCGACTTATAGTAACAGAGGTAATTGGAGTTTTCGATTCCACCCTTCTCTATAATCCCCTCCCCCTGGTCCAATTTCAGCCGTTAACGAACTTGATCTTTCTTTTTACATAAAACGACTAAATATCGAGTTTGGTAACGATTAAACCATAATTCGATCACTAGAGCGATAACAGACACACACACACACACACACACAGACATATATATATATATATAGTTTTGAACGGACCTCATTTACGTCATCTCCTAGGTAGGATCGATGGACATTTGAAGAAAAAATTGAAAAATCGCCTCTTGAGTACAATAGCTGATTTCCCTCAAGGGAAATCTGCTAAAACAAGGAATTACGTAATATCAGTTATATAACCTATGAAAGTGTCAAAAATATTGTAGAACAAGAATTTTCAGAATTTAATAAGATTCTGTACGAGGTCAAGCTATAATACAGTGAAACTAATTTGAAACCACTGTGTAATGGCACATTAAATATTATTTTAAGCATTAACTATTGCAGTAGAAGAAGTAAAATGTCCGGTACCCTACATGAATTGGACATATCCTGGACTAAAACCAGACATTATAATTGTTACAGAAAATACAAATCACTAATAGGAATACACGATTTACACAGACGGTAGCAAGGATGGATATGACGAATGTGGCTCCTTTATTATTTTTGTATGAAATAAACCAATGATGTTATAAAATGGTACAAAATTTAAATGAGGCAACCTTGTTTAACCAGTCATAATTTATTGCCGTCTTACAGGCCCTAAAGTATATAAATGAAATGGACTACTACAAAACACTGACATCCTAATACAAACAGTCAGTCAAATTCTGAGTTGGTATTCTGGCAGGTGGAAGTGACTTCTAATGTAGGTAGGATGAAAGAATTGGCTGACTCTGTGTAGCTCCAAGAGCCGTCAGGTCAACATCCAAGACCTTCGGGCACTGACGATGATGCACAGCATCGAATGCTCTCTGCCGTTTTAATAAATTGTCATAGTGGAAGCGTAGCCAATGTTTTCATCATACCTACATTAGACAGTCAAATCCTTTTACGAAAACTAGATAACATAAAAAACTACGACTAACATATAGAACAAGTAGGCCATAATATAACACAATAAGATAACAGACTGACTCATTCACATCAAATGGATCCAAGGCACGTGCACGAATTATGGACAATGAAGTAGTCGATATACGCGCCAAAAGTGCTTCTTCAAGTAACGAAGAGGTAATTTACAATAAAATTACTCCAACTGTGTTGAAGTCTTTACTAAGAGAAAAAACTCATTTTTGGCAACAGCGGTGGAATCTAACAGATAATGGATTACATCTTAAATTATACAACCCTGTTTTACAAACCAATATTTAACTATCCCAACATACATTTTATCTAACACAATTTCTCGGAAATATAAACTCTTACTTATACATATTCACACATACAGACTCAAATATTTGTAAATGCGACAATTACACTCAAAAGACATTCACCCACTTGATTTATGAATGTAGACTGACTTAAGAAATACAAAGACAGTTAAAACTCATATTCCCACAAGGCATATCAGCCCCAATATTTTATTTTCAAGACACGTAAATTTATTAAAAACCATAGCCAATGACATCCTTAAGCTGAGAGAGGAAACGATAATATAATATTAAAATTATCTAATTTTTTTTTATTATTTATTTTAATTGTATTCTATAATTGTTAATATTTAATAATTGTTTTTGTTATAAAGTTCCTATTTTAATATGTATATAAATATTATTATTACATACAAATTTACAAAATTTTGACAAAATTCACATATAATGCAAATATGCAAGAGATCTGCAGACAAAATAAAATCCCTCCACATAGTGTTATAATGTAGAGGAAATAAGTAAAATGAAAAAAAGTCCGTCACGCAGGGGCTGCGTAAACTAAGCAGATTTCCCACGTGAAGTTTCACAATAGAGAAATCTCCATACTGGTAACATTTAACACCACCAATGAGAAATCTTTCTGTTAATTTTAATAAGCTCCCAACGGGAACGGCTTCTGAATTGTAAACAAACATGTCTGCCAACCACTCAGAGCAGAACAGATAGATAGACATATTCTTAAAAGAAACACAATTACTTAATTATATCTGAACATATGAGGAAACTATTTAGTATATCTAGTACTGTTCTTTATAATGAATAATTGCATATATCTCAAAGCAGAAGCTCACACCAGTCTCTAAACAAATTCCATGAGAGCCGAACAGTTGCGGAAATGGCCGAACTAACTTTCAGCCGAATATTACGATCAAAACCAAATAGAACCGACAAAAGCATAACCTGAACCGACAATGACCGATCACATCTTGTCCGTTAACCACACGCACTAAATAAAAATGCAAATATCTCGGTTAATATTCAAGATAGAGAATAAATGTATAGAACAATACTTATAGGTCATTTAATTTGCAATAAGATTGGTTCTATACAATGTTTTGATCCGACATATGGTACCGGAGATATTTCGAGTTTTCAATTCAGATTTAATAGTAAGTTCATTAGCAACAAGTCACACAGATTTGAATCAGTACGTGCTAGAAGAAAATAACAAATAGCAGATTTCCCTTGAGTGAAATCAGAACTTAATTACACAATGAAGAAGAAGCGAAGGTTTTTACGGGAAAATTCGTACAAGCGGTGAAAGCACTTATCCAACTGATTGTATAACTGACCACATAGAACTTGCGAATGATTTATGTAAGATCGCTATCGCTTCCAATGGAATAATAATGATAATCGGATCGCTTATCAAATCAATTTAAAATTGGTTATTTTTCACATTAAGAAGGGCCTTTAACGCGCTAGTTGGGCAAACTAATTTCAGATAAACCTTTTATGTTGCAAACGAATCTAACCAAAAGTTTTAAATTAATCGTTAAAATATAGTTTGGTAACAATCATATTTTCAAACAGAGATTTCTTAAAGGTATTAAAAGATATTAAAATACACACACACACACACACACACACAGGGGGCTCAGGTTAGCCATGTGAGATAAAGCGCTGACCTTAAGCTCACATGGTAAACCTAGAGTGGCGAGTTCGATTCTTGCCTGAGCAAAGGGTAATTATTCAGTTAAAGGGAATTAATTGATTAACATCCTAAGTCCCACCCGGGCTAGAAAAGGGTGGTAACTTGTAGATAACCCGTCCCAATTAGCCTCAGTTGCAAAAAAAATCCGTCACGCAGGGGCTGCGTAAACTAAGCAGATTTCCCACGTGAAGTTTTACAGTGGAGAAATCTGCCCAATAACAACTGTAGTAGAAAAGGATCTCGTAAGCTATTCACGAGGGACGAATATTTACGGAAACGGCCGCCAGAGCTCTCGGCGGAATGTCCCGAACATAGCCTACACCTGCCGACCACACACAGAATACAAATGCAAATATCTCGATTAATATTCAAGATACAGAATAAATGTATAGAACAATATTTATAGTAAATTTAATTTGCAATAAGAATGATTCTATATATTTTCGATCCGACGCAAATTAACGGAGATATTTGGAATTTTCAAAATTCTCCCCCTCTAAACCTCCCTCCCCCTGGTCAGCCATAAAACGATCTTTCTTTTTACATAAAACGACTAAATCTCGAGTTTGGTAACGATTAAACAAAAATTGCGACCGCTAGAGCGGTAACAGACAAATATATACATATATATATATATATATATATATATATATATATATATATATACAGTTTTGAACAGACCTCATTTTCGTCATCTCCTAGGTAGGATCGATGGACATTTGAAGAAAAAATTCGAAAATTCCGCCATGAGTACAACCTCAATAGCTGTTAATAGCTCTGCTAAAAGTGGGCGTTAATAAATAATAATAATAATAAATTACACCACACACACACACACACACACACACACACACACAAGTGTATTTAAACGCATGCTAATAGTCTAGATGTCCTATGCTTATTTTGTTTTTTTTTATTGCAACCAAAAACAATTAATGAAAAACTAAAGAATTTATATATATATACAAGTATAAATATATATATATATATATATATATATACACACACACACACACACACACATATATATATACATATATACACACTCACACACATATATATACACACACACACACACACACACACACACACATATATATATACATATATGAGTAAAGAATCATCCAATATATAAAAAGAGTTGACGGTAAATCACAATGTTAATTGGCTTCATTGGAACCAATAGAGAATTTCCATTGTCCAAAGGACAAAATATTTGTATAGGAAAATGAAATAGGTTAGGTCCAAATTCTCACTTACAACATGTAACTTTGGACTGAAGGATAAATTGAAGTTGTTCTCTGAATGCTGATTCTGGCTAATGTCTATCATTAGTCACCTTTTGCAGGTTCCGGATATTTACTCATTGAACTCCCTCTAATCCACATGTACAGCGACGATAACACGCTCTGGCAACGAACTGCCGGCGATCGAGCGTGCCCCTATTATCAGATTTTCCTTAAGGGAATCAGCTATTAAGGTTGTAAATATCTTCAAATGTCCAACGATCCTAAGCGTTCGCAATTTTTGTCGTTACCAAACCCAACATACTATAATAGTTTTATGTAAAAAGAAAGACCCAGTTCGTAAACAGCGGAAATTGGACCAGTTGAGGATTTTCAAAAGTTCGAAAAATCTATGTTACTGTAAGTCGGATCGAAAAATTGTATAAAACCAACCTAATTGCAAATTAAATGTACCATAAACATTGTTATATACATTTATTCTCTATCGTGAATATTAACCGAGTATTTGCATTTTTCAGTTTTCTGCCTTCAGCAAACCTCTATTCCTACTCATGTCACATGACAACAACAACGATATTCTGTTATATAATAGACCACATTATTCGAAGCTTAAAAATCAAAATTTGTTTTCAAGAGAGCTTTATTATTCGAGATAGATGCAAATATGTTCTTGTCACTTCTGTCTTAAATTCTTGGGCTATTAAAACTTGATTGATAGAGATAAAAATTATTCTGATTCATTATAAATTACTGTACGCTTCTCGCCGGCAGGGGAAAGATTTCTTATTACCATTTGTATTTATCACTTAATATTCACGGTGGTGTTGTGTTAGCAGTAGATATGTAGGTTTATCTATTATTAATCTTCACGAGAGAAATCTTCATAGTTTACGCAGCCCCTGCGGGACGGACGTTTGTATGATTAATGCTTGATTCGGTATTCAAACGTTTTAAGACTTAACTAAGGATCATATTCGTTAATTGCTGAAATCGGGTCAGTTAAATGAAATTTCAAACAAACCCCGTTATTACCAATGACATTTTAGAATATTATATAAGCAATCTTGTTGAAAATTTTATTTCCTAGAACTACATGGTTTTTCTAATTCGAATATTAAATGAGTTAATTGTATTTCTTTTTCATTTCTTTATTGTTTCACTGTTATTGTAAAGCCATACTTCGATTCACCCTAGAATCACATTAAGTAACCCAATCTTAGAACATCTCACGTTCAGCTTAAATTTCGAAGAGGCTTCTTACTAAGGAATAAATAGAGAATTGAAGGTGAGATAAATTCACCAGCGTGCCATAACACAGGATCATATGTGAGACCTCATTATCAGGTCAAGAGACCTTTATTATAAGAGATATATACAAATATGTTTTATCTCTGGAATATGCTGGATGGTAGAGGAACAAATAAGTCGTTCCCTGTCTCCATCCCGTACTTGGGCCCGGTTTCAGAAATGATAGGATCCAGGTTGAGGAAAATTGGATTGGCTACTGCCTACAGGAGCAAGCGGTCCCTGAAAAACTGTTTGCCCCGTGTTAAGGACTATGTGGACCCCCTGGATAGATATGGCGTGTATAGGATCTCGTGCACGGGATGTGATGCCTCTTATGTGGGGCAAAGTGGTAGAAAGATAAGGACGCGGCTTAAGGAGCACATCACTCGCGACACTGAGTTTTCCGCACACGCCAGGAAAGAGGGCCATGACATGTCCAGCATAAAATATCAATTGCTGTATGAGGAGAAGAAGGGCAAAAGATTAAATACGGCTGAGGGGCTGCATATAAGGCTGGACAGACAGGCGAATGGAAATCGGAATATTAATAAGAAGGAGGAGGCGGTAAGGCTGCGACATGTAGGTGACGGGGCCCTCTCTTCTCTACGGGGACAGAGGTTGAGTCCCCCGGCAGTCGTGGTCCAGGCAACGCAGCTTTAATCAGGTACCTCCTACATCTCCTCTCTATTATTAGTATGGGGTTTGTTTATTTTTTAGAAGTCTCTTACAGTTCCTCTGGGGCTTTTTTCAGAGGTTCCCACCCACTGTGATATGTTTCCCATATACATCTGTAATTTGTGTAGGTTTTATAGTTTTAATTTTATTTATAGTTTTGACATATGCTTATCGTTGTTTGCTTCTTTTATTAGTTGACTTGTTAGTAGATTTTTTATTGTTTTGGTTTTAATTTTTTAGTAGTTGACTAGTTATTAGATTTTCTAGTTTTATTTGTTGACTAGTTTTAAGATTTTCCATTGTTTTACTCATTATTTTGTGTCTGGTTTTATGACTGTTGTTTATTTTGCTTTTGTGCCATGCTATGAATGTTAAATTAACTCGTGTTTGTGTTTGTCAGCAGGCACTGAGGATGGAGCATTGACTACGAAAGTGCACTCTGCATTATATTAAAAACCAGTAGAGGACTTGGCCTTCTTATTGATCCTTACAAATATGTTTTGTTTATCCCCCCCCCCCTCTTAAGTATTTAATTACTAAAATTTGAGTGATTGAGATAAAAAATATTTTTCATTTGCGTTTACATTACTTAATATAGTCAATAAGTCTTACCAGCGTGTAAGTATGCTTAGTTTAATTTCAGTAATTTTCGAAATTTTTATTCAAATGAACATCGATTCTATCTATCTGGTACGAAAATGAGGTCCGTACCAAACTATATATATTCCGCTCTAGCGGTAGCAATTTTTGTTTCATCGTCACCAAACTCGATATTTAGACGTTTTATGTAAAAGAAATATCAAGTTCGTTAACGGCGGTGTTAAATCGGACCAGCATGGAAAGAGGGTTTAGAGGGGAGGACCTTTTTGAAAATTTGAAATACTAGCTATCTCCGTTACTATAAGTCGAATCGAAAAATTGTACAGAATCAATCTTATTGCAAATTAAATTTACTATAAATATTGTTATATACATTTATTCTCTATCTTGAATATTAACCGAGATATTAGCATTTTTATTAAATCTGGGCGGCTAACGGACGAGTGACTTTTCCGCCAAAAGCTAGTTCGGCCGTTTCCTTAATTGCTCGGCTCTCGTGAACTTTCTCTACTGTAAAACATCACGTGGGGAATCTGCTTAGTTTACGCAGCCCCTGCGTGACGGACTTTTTATAGCTTACTGAGGGTAGTGGTAGATGTACCCTAGCCATAACCCCCCCCCCATGGGCGCCGGCTTCCAAGAAAACAGTTTTTAATAAAATTTTGCCTGTACTTTTATCATTCAACTTTAATTTTGCTTAAAAGAAATCTGCTGAAGGTACTTAGAATGAACTTTCGATGGCTGTGGCTGTTTTGGTTCAAGGAGTTACCGGTATAATCACTACTGACGCCTTCCATAAAAATATCTGTTAGGTTCCCATTATTTTTTGTGCTTCTTTGGAGGTGGAGAAGAGCTTAGAGCGTGTAAGCGATTAGTGACAGGCAGAGAACTACCTGTTAGAATGGAGATAAAAAGGTGCTGAAGGGGTGAATGGATTCTAGGATTAGGCACATACCTACGTGACTCTAGCTGTGGGATTTATCTTGTGGCGAATCGACAATATGTAGAATAGCAATCGATTACAAAGCAAGGCCCTTGTTATGTATATCGATCTCTTATAACACCATTACTATTCAATGCCTCTTTTATTCCAATATATCAAAGCAGGTTTTTCTAAAGGTGCACCTGCTGAGGCATCATGGTGAATTCGCGAAAAAAAAAAAACTGTGATGTTTAGCAAGCTATCGGCCTTCGACGTAAGCGATTCAGTGTTGAAAGACTTTCGTCAAATAATTAGTATGACCTTTGTCAAAAATTATAGTTTGTGCATAAAGAGCCAAGACAAAACATCAAGAATATCTCAAATAATCAATGGCCATACAAGCATTTGTACTTAGTAAATGTAGACAAGATAATAACTCCATTCTTATCAACTAAGAACAAATTTATGACCGGAAATAATCTGAGATAATTTGATTGCCTGGTTTGCACAATTTGTATATGAGTGCAGTCCCCACTTAAACAAGACTGTATCCATCAGATGGTCACTAGGCTACTTCGTATCAGCTGCCAAATGATCTACAGCTGAGGGTGCCTGGACACATGTGCGTCCATTTATGTGTGTTTGCACTTATATATAAAACAAACTGCAGAGGTTATTATATTTATAATCAACTCAACTGGGTAAGCAGAAGACCTTCTTTTAAAATGTTCGATTAGGAAGGATCCATGGAAATATAGAATTCTTTTCCCTTACATTTCCTCAATGAAGTCAACTTTAATAGCTTAGGAAAAAAGGAAAATGTTCTGTAAACGTAGTGGAATGATAATCAATTATTGAATGTGTTTTAGCAGATTTCCGTTAAAGAAAATCAGCTGTAGAGGTTGTACTCAAGACGCGATTTTTGAAATATTTCTTCAAATGCCCATTGATCCTACCTAGGAGATTACGAAAATGAGGCCTGATAAAATATATATATATATATATATATATATATATATATATATATATATATTTATTTGTCTGTTACCGCTCTAGCGGTCGCAATTATTGTTTAATCGTTACCAAACTCGACATTTAGCCGTTTTATGTAAAAAGAAAAATCAAGTTCATTAACGGTTGAAATCGGACAAGGGGGAAAGGGGTTTTAGAGAGGAGGATTTTCGAAAAGTCGAAATATCTCCGTTACTATACGTCGAATCGGAAAATTGTATTAAATTAATCTTGTTGCAAATTACATGTGCTATAACTAATGTTCTATACATTTACTCTATACCTTGAATATTAACCGAGATATTTGCATTTTTCAATCTTCAGCCTTCTGCAAACCACCACTTGTACTCATGTTACATAAACAATACTCTATTATATAATAAACCACATTATTCGAAGATTAAATACCAAATATGGTATCCAAGAGACGTTTATTATACGAGATGCGTGCAAAAATGTTCTGGTGGCCCCTCCCCCCCCCTTCTTAAGTTTTTGGACTACTAAAATTTGATTTATGAGATAAAAATTATTCCGTTTCATTATAAATTACAGTACTGGATATAGTAAATAGTTTTCAATTAAATTAATACGTTATATTCAGATATATTACAGTAATTGTTTTTTTTTTCGGTAAGAAGTTGCCATAACTGTTTATTTACATTTCAGATTCTTTCGTCGGGAGGTTTCTTATTATCGTTTGTTCAAAATTGACCGTATATTCATGGTGGTGTTGTGTTACCGGTGTGTAGATTTATCTATTGTTAAACTTCACGAGGGAAATCTGCTTAGTTTACGCAGCCCCTGAGTGATGGACTTTCTTATAAGGAGTCCATTTTTAGGATGTCTTCTTGTTACTCCAAACTCATAAAGTTCTATAATTATGTCATATAACATTCCTTTATTCTAATTTCGGTATTATTTTGATCGTATTATAATTATTTTTTTTATTCATATTAAGTATGAGGTCTCCCTCCTGAGCCCTTAGATTAATTTTAGTAGGAATATGTTGTATTGTAAGTCAATAGTTGTTCTTTTGGGAAGTAAGGTTCGTCTTAAGGCGTGAATTGAGTAGTAGGTGTGTCGGTTGTGGGATTACGTTCTCCAGTAAAATTCTACTCCTAGCCATGTGAATACCGCATATAGCTACTATCTTGCATTAAGCATTTCATGTGCATCTTTTGTTAGGTGCATCGAAGTAGATGTGCAGAGGACGTCTGGACACCTGACACACTGTGCTTTAATCATGTGTTTCCAGCACCTCATCGTAAATGCCGGTCGACCTGTGTTGTCTTTATAACAGAGAGCTTAAAGCAGAAGAAATCTGCTTAGTTTACGCAGCCTCTGCGTGACGGACTTTTTTTTTTTCACTGTTCAGTAAAGCCTTTTAGCAGATTTCCCTTAAGGGAAATCAGCTATTGAGGTCGTATTCATGACGCGATTTTCGAAAATTTTCTTCAAATGTCCATCGATCCTACCCAGGAGATGACGAAAATGAGGTCCGTTCAAAATTATATATATATATATATATATATATATATATATATATATATATATATATATATATATTTGTCTGTTAACGCTCTAGCGGTCGCAATTTTTGTTTGATCGTTACGAAACTCGATATTTAACCGTTTTATGTAAAAAAAAACAGATCAAGTTCGTTAATGGCTGAAATCGGACTATAGGGAGGGGGGGGGTTTAAAGGGGGGATTTTCGAAAATTCAAAATATCTCCGTTATTATGCATCGGATCGAAAAATTGTACAGAACCAATCTTATTGCAAATTAAATTTACTATAAATATTGTTATATACATTTATTCTCGAATATTAACCGAGATATTTGCATTTTCATGAAGTCTGTGGTGGGGTATAGTTCGGATTATGTCGGCCATCTTCATCATTTCTCGGCTCAGGCGGAAGCTTCTTCTAACCTGTTTTTAACCTTACCTTACCTTCCTTACTTTGTGAGATTTATGCAAATGTTTTGTTCATCCGCCCCCCCCTTCATTAGTTCTTGGGCTACTAAAATTTGAGTTATTAAAATATAAATTATTCTTACAATTCAGAAGCCGTTTCAGTTGGGTATTTATTTTAATTAACTGAAAGATTTCTCATTATCTAATCACGGTGGTATTGTCTTACCAGTATGCAGATTTCTCTATTGTAAAACTTCACAGGGGAAATCTGCTTAGTTTACGCAGCCCCTGCGTGACGGACTTTTTTCTATTCACCCGAGTATCACATGAAATAACCGAATCTCTCAAGTTCAGCTTAAGACCCATAGGGGCTTCTTACTAAGGGATAAATAGAGAATTGAAGGTGAAATAAAATCACCAGCGTGTCATCACAATGCGTCATATGTGACGGATTTGAGGTGTCGTTGCTTGTATAGGTTAGATGACGCCTATTAGCAATAACAACACCGAGCTGACCTGTTATCCATAATTAATTTATCTCATAGAGTAATGATGTAATGGAGGCATAAGCTGGAAGGTTATTGACCTCTGGAAGAAGATACTAACTAGTGTCCACTCCAGCTCTGCCCATTACCTGATCGATGTTGTCCAGGAGATAAGTAGAAATCCAAAACATACCCTATTTCTCCAGCAAATTACTCCTAGAGCCCACTTTTCTCATTATAATTTTTCCGTTGCTCCCAGTTGGTTGTTAATAAAACCTAGAAACACGTTTAATATCAAACTAAAATAGAAAAAGAGAGTGATCAGACAAATGTGTGTTTATATATATATATATATTGCCTTCTAAATAGCCCCAATAAGCCCAAAGGACTGGTGACGAACACATTAAATAAAATCTTTAGTCCCATTCTGCCTAGAAAAGGGTGGTAACCATTTCAAATTACCCACAGTAGCAGGAAGGCGTTAATAAAGAAGATTTACAATATCTGCCAACAAGAACGGAGTTTATTTCCCACATGCACTGTACTTGCATAAAGAAAATACATAACATGTATTTAATACTTTTTTTTTTTTTTAAATAAATTCACATGGTAAACATAGAGTGGCGAGTTCAATTCCCGCCTGGGCAAAGGAAATTATTTAGTGACGAAATTCATTAAATAACATCTTAAGTCCCACCCTGGCTAGAAAAGGGTGGTAACCTATAGATGACCAGTCCCAATTAGCCTGAGTTGCAAGAAGTGGACGTTAATAAATAATAATAATAATAATATAAATTACAAAAATCCAATGAATAAATTATATTTAATTTAAAACTATATACAAAAAAAAAAAAGAGGGTAGGGTAGATTGATGAATACAATATTTTAAAATAATTAAATTAAAAGTGATGCATTTTGAGTATTTCACATAATACATTTTAATAGTTTATTGCATTTATAAAATATAAGTTTTTTCTCTACATTCCGGTTGGTCGTTTTACCTCTTTCTTTGCCATTTAGTAATCAACAATCATAGAGCAAATGTCTGTAAGCCTGTCCTGTAGTAATGTAGCAGTAGCAATTTGGTTGATCTGTTAATGTACACACACGCACGCACGCACACACACACCAGCTATTGAGGGTGTACTCGGGACTTGATGTTAACAGACTGATCATCGATAGAACCATAGGAGTGACGAAAATCAAGTCCATTCTACATAATGTAATATAAATGGGAGCCGGTGGCCGTGCGGTTTAAGGCGTGGGTACATCTACCACTACCGTAAGTAAGCTGAAAGCAGAAATAAGTGCAAGGAGAACCTTAGAACCTTAGTACACGTGTCCACTTCCAGAGCGCATTATTGTGGAAAACAAGTAAATACGTCTGCCAACCCCTCGGGATGACCAACCATTATGACACTCTTAGATCGGGAAATACATTAAAAACAATATCAGTTATTATGAAACGTATCGAAAATGTTACATAATCAATCTTGATGTAAAGTTAGATAGACATCTTATGGCTATCATCCCTACTTATTACGGAGGGCACTTCGGTCATTGTAAAGTAGTTTTCTACAATTGTTATATTAAGTGGAATATTAAGCGAAGCGTATTTGCATATTTTAGTATTCAGTCTTTTATAAACCCCTGTTCCTAATATTCGATTTTCAATTCCTGCGTCTAAATTTAACTATCAAGTATTGTTTACATAGGCTTCTCATAGTAGGAAAAATGGAGAATGGATGGGTGAGATGAGTTCAGTGAGGGAAATCTGCTTAATTTACGGAGCTTGCTATCTAATATGTAATTCCATCTACTCTCATAATGTTACTTTAGACCAACATTAGATGCATGTCTCTGGTGTTTTTTTTTTAATTTTCTGTATTGTTGGGAGTAAATTTAAAATATCGTTCAAATACATTTTCCACTTAATAAGACCGGGGCATTCGCTAAGCCCAGGCTGTGAGTTTGCTGAAAATACAGGGGAACAGAGTCTGATTATATATAACATGGTATTCGAAATGTGTAACTCTATTTCTTAGTTATAGCACCAAGTTGCACAATGGTACGAATGGCATTATCGGCCCAAGGAAATGCTAATTAATCAAGTTTTCAACATTGGCGTGAATTTATATGTCAACGGCATTTTTGAATAATGGCGACTCGTGAATCCAGTTATTTATGTACCGTTTAAAACTGTTCAACTCCGAAAATGCACTGCATATTCTACAATGTGAAATTACTTATCATAATATTTTAGAACGATATTCTATTATATAATAAATCGACATTTCTCTCTCGATTACTATTAACTTATTAACATACAATTCCCTCCCTAAAAATCTACAGTTTATTGAACCAGCCATATAAAATGAATTTAAAAGTTGTCAAAGTTTACAGCTATTAACCATATTATACTTCCATGAACATGAACCTGTATACAGCAAGGGAGAGATGATTAGAATTTTCAATTGCGATTCCTACTCGGCTGTAAGTAATTTCTGTAAATATACATCTATAAGGTGAAGTTCAAACGGCAAATTTCTAACATCAAACATGAGATCTTTCTCTGATGTTTATCGATATTCAAGAACATTAACTTCTGTCTTTCACAACGTCAAAAACACAAATATTGTTTTTGTTTTTTTAATGAAACTCATTTTTGAAAATCTGCTAGTAAGCCAGGGTTGATTGATGGAAACGATTGGTTTTCAGATTTCAACGGAATCCCCCCCCCTCTCCACCAATGTTGACTAGCTTCACGGACATATAATGCTGAGATTTCATATTTACTGTTGTTACATAAAGAGGCGAGCGTCCTCTTTTAATCATAATTGACTAAGTGGGAGGAGGGTGGAAAGGGGTAGAAGAGAAAAAGTCCGACACGCAGGGTCTGCGTAAACTAAGCAGATTTCACTCATGAAGTTTCATAATAGATAAATATACATACTGCTAACACAACAGCACCGTGAATATTAGTATTAGTAAGAGATATTTCAAATTTTCAAAATGCTCCCCTTCTAAACCCCCCTGGTGTCATTTCAGCCGTTAACGAACTTAAACTGTCTTTTTACAGTATTAAATATAGAGTTTGATACCGATCAAACAAAAATTGCGACCGCTAGAGCGTTAACAGACAAACACACACACACACACACACACACATATATATATATATATATATATATATATTATTGCGAAAAATTAATACGTGGAAGATTGCCTGAAGGAGAGGGAGCCGTGCGTTTGATCTAATTGGGGCCGATCTAAATAGGGCCGCCGGCAGGATTTTTGTAATAAAAACGTACCAATATATATGAAATCATTTTGAACGGACCTAATTTTTGTCATGTCTAGGGTAGGACCGATGGACATTTGAAGAAATTTTTTGAAAATCGCGTCATGAGTACGACCTCAAAAACTGATTTTCCTTAAGGGAAACCTTGCTAGAAATTCAAAACTAAAGAAAAACAAATTTCTTCTTACCTAATAGAGATATAGAAAATTTGAGAAGAAATATTTTTGATTTTCCTAAAGAAATGTATAAAGCATGCTCTGTGACATTTTTTGATCCCATGCTTTGGAACAGATAAGTTACTTATTTATTAACGTCCACTTTGTGCAATTAAGACTAATTGGGACGGGTTATCAGCAGGTTACCACCCTTTTCTAGCCAAGGTGGGACTAGGGATTTTATTTAATGAATTCCGTCACTAAATAAATTCCTTTATTCCGGGGGAAATCGAACACGCCACTCTAGGTTTACCATGTGAGATTAAGGATAGAGGAACAGATAGATATCGTATACCCGACGCTCATATGGCTTAATTTAAAAAATGAATACCAGTACACAAATGATTTATTTATTGAATTTATCAGGAGAACAAGAAAGTCATGTGGTGCCCACGTCAAATTTTTAGCAGATTTCCCTTATGGGAAATTGAGGTCTACTCTTAAGCTATTGAGGTCGTACTCATGACGTGAGGTTCGAAAAATTTCTTCAAATGTCCATCGATCCTAACCAAAGAGATGACGAAAATGAGGTCCGTTCAAAATTATATATCTATATATTCTCTATATAATATATATATATATGTGTATATATATATATATCTATATATATATATATAAAATTGTAACCTCTGTCTGTACATTGATTTTTTTCGCGAAATTTCACGATAACTTTTCTTTCACATGTCATAGACACCATAACTGCATTTTGTTCTTTTGGTGTCTGTTGGTTTGTTTGTTTGTTTGTTTGTTACCTTTTCACGCATAAACGGCTGAACCGAAGTTAAAGAAACTGGGTATGTATATTACAACTAACCCAACCCACCACATGACTTCCTTTGGGCTATATTAATTTTCTCTGAGACGAACAGGAGTGGGGGTTATAAGGGAAGCCTGAAATTAAAAATAGCGATATTTCGTTTTCTATTGGTTTTTCGGCAAATATGCACATAACAAAAGTTGTTTATTTTGTTATTTAGAGTAACTTTTGTTATTTACACTTTTGTCGTATACCGAAGTTTAAATGCGTTATACGCTAAAAATTATAACGGGAGTCAACAATATTATTTGCCAAAAAAGACTCAACCGAACTAAATAAAACTCGGTATGTGTATTAGAGGTGAGGCCTTCATTATAATAAGCCATACCAACATTTCTATGGACGGGCAGGAGTGGGGTTTATAAGGGAAACCTGAAATTAAAAATAGCGATATTTCGTTTCCTATTGGTTTTTCCGCAAATATAAACATAACAAAAGTTGTTTATTTTGTTATTTGGAGTAACTTTTGTTATATACACTTTTGTCGTATACCTAAGTATAAATGAGTTATACGTTAAAACTTTAGCGGGCACTAACGGCTGAACCGAACTTAACAAAACTCGGTATGTCAATTAGCATTAATTCTTCCATGATTATAAGTTATATTAAAATTTTTAGGTTCGGCACAGGAGGGAGGTTATAAGGGAGGCCTGAAATAAAAATTCACCATATTTACATGTATAAGAGACGGGAAATATAAAAATATCGAAGACTGTGAAGAATTATCGAACAAATAATTCTATTATTAGCAAATCACCGGACAGACGGGTATCAATCTTATACACTGGGACGGGTTAATGTCAAAATATTGTGCAATGTAAAGCCTGCTAAAAAAATACCATCACCATTCAGCCTCTCAAATGAATTCCCGGGCGAAGCCGGCTATCTGAGCTAGTATATATAGATATATATATATATATATATATATATATATATATATATATATATATATATATTTGTCTGTTAACGCTCTAGCGGTCGCAATTTTCGTTTGATCGTTACCAAACTCAATATTTAAACGTTTTATGTAAAAAGACAGATCAAGTTCGTTAATGGCTGAAATCGGACCAGTGGGAGGGGGGTTTAGAGGGGAGGATTTTCGAAAATTCGAAATATCTCCGTTACTATACGTCGGATCGAAAAATTATATAGAACCAATCTTATTGCAAATTAAATTTACTATAAATCATATATACATTTGTTCTGTATCTTGAATATTAACCGAGATATTTGCATTTTTCTGTTTTCTGCTTCTGAGATGAGATCGGCTAACTTCGGGTCTAGTCGTGAGTTTCCGTCAAGAGCTAGTTCGGGCCGTTCCCGTAACTGTTTGACTCTCTATTCCGAAATTTCTCTATTGTAAAACTTCACTTGGGAAATCTGTTTAGTTTACGCAGCCCTTGCGTGACGAACTTTTGTCAATATCGATAATAAGTACTACAGCTTTGACAGCAGATGCACCATAGGGGAACCCTGCAGAGAATCAATTGTAGATGGAGACAGGATGAAATGTGCACATAATGTTGTTAACTATTGCCGAAGAACGAATGACAGACCCGCCAGACTGGAATGATCGCTGGAGGAGACTGAATGCAATTACTGCACCTTAATCATGGCACATGCACCAGACTTGGCCACCCTTTGATTAAATAATTACAACGCACGACCAAAATCCAATATCTAACTCAACCAGAAGGATGGACGGACTTTAGTTAATTACACCTCCAATTTGTGGCTGTATTTACATAGGCTCTCAACGACAGTACATTGTCCAATGAACTTCAAAGTGTCGCCATCTCATTTCATTATTAAGTAAATACTCCCGATTGTTGCTAATTTTAACCTTAAGCTCCAGTGGCATTCGATTAAAAACAGTTAAATAATGAATCAAAATACAAATTATTAAATAATTCATTCTTATGTTACAAAAGTCCGTCAAGTACGGGCTCCCTTAACCAAGCAAATTTCCCGCGAACGTCACGTATTTGCGTTTATATCAAAACGTAAAAGTTCAATGAGAGCAATATTTAGTATTTAGGTTTCAAAGAAAGTGCTTCACAATATAACTACTTATTGTAAATATGACGAGAAGTAGTAGGGATTTACTACTGAAGGCTAAAAACTAGAAGAAACTCTCAAAGATGTCGGTTAATATTCATGATAAAGAAAATATGTAATCCAATAACATTTATAGGTGATTTTATCTGCAATAAGATTGGTTAAATACACTTTCTCGATACGACCTATAATAACGAAGACATTTCGTATTTTCGAAATTCCTCCCCTATAAAATAAAACACTTATATAGAGAGTTTGGTAACGATTAAACAAAACATGCGAACGCTAGAGCGGTAATAGACATATACATAGTTTTGAAAAGACATCATTTTCGTCATCTAGGTAGAATCGACGGACATTAAAGAGCATTTTTCGAAACTCGCGTCATGATTACAACCTCTATAGCTGATTTCCCTCAGGGGAAATCTGCAAATAAAATATTGATGGTATACAATTGTTGTTATTTGCATTTTTTAACACAATTATTAAGACAGTTATATACAATTTCTGGTTGTCAGTCTTCATTAAGCCGACGTTTCTAGACATCAGTTTTTGCATATAAATAGAGAATATGTGTTGAGATGAGATGACTAATGTGTCTCCAATTCCATATGACAATATACCATGCAAATATAAATAATAATGTGTTTGAGTTATAGGATAATGGTGAGAAGAGGCCTTCTAATGAGATGCTGAACCCCGGCTATAGATGGAGCAAGTGTAGGGCATCATTAGGTTGGCAGCGAAAAACCTAACACCATTTCTCCAAGGTTTATTCTCTACAGTTTCCATTCCTCCATATATTCAAGCTAGAAGGCTACTAGATTAACAAGGTCCTCATACTAATCTCAAAAATTCCGTCACGCAGGGGCTGCGTAAATCAAGCAGATTTCCCACATGCGCCACGTATTTGCATTTACCTCAAAAATTAGAAGTTCAATGAGAACAATATTTGGTATTTAGGCTTCAAGTGCTTTATGATATAACAGCTAATTGTTAATATGACATGCAACCGAAATGGGGCTTATCGTAATCATGCCCGAACGCTCAAAAAATGCTTCAATGAGAACAATATTTCGGTATTTTAATCAAGTGCTTTATGAAGGCGAATAAATGCTACGATATCAACATTTATAGTAAATATGAGCATATTACAAGAAAATTGGTTCTTTACAATTTATCAATTCTAACGCAAAATAACAAAGATGCATTATGAAAACTCGGAAAAATCCCTCAAGATAGCGAAAACAAAATTGTTTACATATCAAACATTTATAGAAACATTACATTATTACGATCAAGGAAAGATTGCGTGCTATTCCAATTTTTCCAATATCAAGCCATATATAACTAAAGATATATATATGAATTTTCGGAATATATATATAAATATATAAAACGGATCTCATTTTCGTCATTTACTAGGTAGGATCGATTGATATTTGAAGAAAAATATCGAAAATCGCATCATGAGTACGACCTCAATTTCTGATTTCCCCCAAGGGAAATCTGGTAATAAAAAATATATAAACTTATTCAGATTTTCCAAATTTGTACCGTTAAAAGGAAAGTGGTGTAAGTCATTTAAGAAAAAAAGAACGGAAGAAAATAGAACAGAAATTCGATTTGAGCCTGGCAAGAACAGCCATAGTTACTTGTTTGGTGAAATTCCTTTTCCCTATGAACCAGATTCTGAGAATCCATTTTCCACGATCCTTTTATTCGTTCGAATGGGGCAAAGCTACCATTAGTTCTGTCCTTTGACTTCATCAGCCTAGCTAGCCAAGACTTTTCCACGAATCAAGTAGAATTCCAGAGCGAATGTTATAAACAAATCCACACTTCTCTAGGGCTCTTGAGCGAAATGATTCCAAAAAAAAAATCCGTCACAAAGGGGCTACATAAACTAAGTAAATTTCTCTCGAGATGGTATAACACACTTGTGATTTCATCTCACAACATATTCTCTATTTACATGAAAAAAGAAAAGAAAAAAAAAAAACGATGTTTAGAAAGGGGTACAATGAAGGCAACAAGAAAGCACGAATAACTCGTTTAATACTTGAGTTACGAAAAATGCGAAGGCCAACAAGAGTTTAACAAGATTAGCTCAATAACATTTTGCGATCCGACTAATAATATCAGATTTTTGAATCCTCACTATTTCATGTCCGATTTTCGACAACAACAAATATGGTCTTCAGTGTTGACTGAAATGATTAAATATCGAGTACGGTAAAGACCAAATAAACATTTTTGAGTAAAGAACGAAAAATCTTAATTGATGACATCATCAAGAATAAGTTCAAAAGAAACCATATTTGGTCATTAAGCTCCAAATAATGCGGTCCAGCATATAACTGCTTATCTTTAATATGACATGAGTACCCGTAGGGGTTTACCGAAGGCTGAAAAAGTCCGTCACGCAGGGGATGCGTAAACTAAGCAGATTTCCCTCCTGAAGTTATACAATAGAGAAATCTCCATACGAGAGGCGAAAAGTACAGTTACGGCAAAGGCCACTTAGCTTTTGGGCGGAAATTCAAAAATAAATCGGCCCAAAAATTTAAAAATAAAAATGCAAATATCTCGGTTAATATTAAAGATAGGGAATAAATGTATATAACAATATTTATAGTAAATTTAATTTGCAATAAGATTGTTTCTGTACAATTTTTCGATGCGACGTATAGTAACGGAGATATTTCGAATTTTCGAAAATCCACCCTCTAAACCCCCCCCCTCCCAGTGGTCCGATTTCAGCCGTTAAACGAACTTGATCTTCTTTTTTACATAAAACGACTAAATATCGAGTTTGGTAACGATCAAACAAAAATTGCAACCGCTAGGAAACAGACAAATATATATATCTATATATATATATATATATATATTAAGATATAGATATATATATATATACAGTTTTGAACGGACCTCATTTTCGTCATCTACTAGGTAGGATCGATGGACATTTGAAGAAAAATTTCGAAAATTCCGTCTTGAGTACAACCTCAATAGCTGATTCCCTTAAGGGAAATCTGCTAATACAAAAATGTCCATCAGGCAGGGACCGCGTTAACTAAGCAGATTTCCCACGAGCACCATATTTGAATTTATCTCAAAACGTAAAGGTTCAATGAGAACAATATTTGATATTTAGGCTGCAAATAAAGTGCTTCATAACACCAAAACTTATTGTTATTATGAAATGAGTAGGAGTGGCCGAAAACTTATAAATGCAAATATCTTGGTTAATAATCAAGAGAGTGAAAAAACGTGCATATAGAACATTATATTTGCAATAAGATTGGGCCTATACAATTTTTCTATTCGACGCATAATAACGGAGATATTAAGAGTTTTCCCCTCTAACCCCCCCCCCCTCTCGACAGTTCGATTTTAGCAGTTAACGAACTTTATATTTCTTTTTGCATAAAACGTTTATACATGGAGTTTAATTAGGATAAACCAAAAATTGCGATCGTTAGAGCGGTAACAGACAAATATTCATGCACGCGCACACACACACACATATATATATATATATTTATATCTGACTCGCACTTTAACATAGTTGAAACTAAGATATCAAGCTGACGAGAATTACCCAAAAATTAAACAATACACAGAATGATCCGAGATCTTTCACCATTCTCCTGGGGCACAATGTTTGCATACATTCATTTGAATTATCTTTTCTGATGTGAAGATGTTCTTTGTTTCTTTTCTTTTTTAAATAATGTCATGTTCAATTATAATACAATAAACGATATAACCTATATTATGAAAGACTGCAATAATCCAATCCATCCGATATTTTTTGTATGTAAATTCGCTTTATACGATTTTATCTGAACAAGGGAATATGGCAGCTTTTAGAAACTTTGGAAAATGAACAAGTTGCCGTCAATGAAATATTTAATGAAGGAATATTCCACCTGCTCGCGACCACCATTCATTTTGATGAGCTAAAGGAATTTGTCCACCCTTTGTGGAAACTCACTATCAGCCATTTCGGTGTCTCAATGACGGTGGAACCACGGTTGAGCAAACAACCTTTTACAGGGAAGAGGAACAACAATTTATAAGGGAGAGTTCTCCTCTAGGTCAAGACTCAATGACAAAAAGGCAATTATATTTCTTCTGAGCTTTACTCTATTGTCTGTATATTTTAGGAAGGTTTGTAATTTGGGAGTTAGTTCGTACCAGGAGAAATGTCATTCCTAAGAATAGCTTATATACTTCGCAGGCGATAGATAGATATCGATGTCTGGGAAAACCAGACATTCCTGACGCTGGACTATATGCTTTTATAAATGCAAATAGCACATTTAAGAATATTGTGTTAGTGGATGTTCCAACAGTGCAAGCGAAACAACGATAATGCGAATTCGTTGTTAGTGCCCTTGTTGTTGTTGCCCTCTAACTCAATGAATGCGGAAGGTCTCAAATACGGACTTTTTTTATAAATGGGGGTCAGTGGCGGCTCGTTGCTAAAATTAGTGGGGGTGCTCCTCCAGAAAATTTTTAGCCTTAGCACGGCAGGGTCGGCACTGCGGGAACGACAGTGCTCTCTCTCCCTTGTGGAGCTTCCTGTGTGACAACAAACACCGCGCCGCTGGAACTGTGAAGCTCACAGTTCCATACAAAAATTTTTGTATCTTTTTTTCATAAACTGGGGGATGGTTACTGCATTAAGCTTAAGGATTATATATTAAACAAGTATAAAGAAAGAATTAAAGAAAAAAAGGCTCATTATATTAAATGTTATAGATAATATCAATTGGAAATTGGGGGTGCTGGTGTAACACAGTGCCTATACGCGAGCCGCCACTGATGGTGTCGTCCACGGCTGTAAGTATGCTGATGGTAGGAGTCCTCTGGCGAGATGATCTGGGCGATCCTCTGAGGGAGAGGATTAAGGCAGGGCAGCCCTTAGGCTCCTTGTTCGATTAATCCCTTTTGATGGATTGGGCTGCGAAGGAGGAGGGTTTTGCCTTTGAGGAGAAAAGATTTTCAATCTTGCCTTAGCTGGCGACTTGAACCTGATCACTTCTCCGGGAGCTGGTATAAAGCTGGTTTATTGTCTATGAACCTCAGCCGGGGAAAGTAGGGCCTTATTCTGGTTAGGGCTACAGCGGTGAGCAATGGCACAAGTCCAGGAAGATTGGAAGTATCTATTGCACTGAAAAGAGAGATGAGCTGATGTCATTAAGAACAGTGGGATTATCAACATTCGAGCCTCAAAAGAAATTTATTGACTTTAGAACGTCCTAAAAACTGCATCGTCCGGTGCAGAGCTGCATGTTGTGAGATGATGGTTGTGATTGGTTTGGGATACAACTTTAAGGCTTTTGTAGCATGCGCTTATGGAGGCATGTCTGGAAGGGTAGGCCCCTACAGGAGCAGGAGCTACCTTTAACTCAAGACATTCAGCTAGACGGCGGAATGTCACAACTAAATCCCTGTCAGTAGAATGTCCGTCTGAGAAATCAAATTCCAAAGATTGGAGTGTCTTAAGAGAATTTTAAATGGTGTAAAATGGTGTAGGAATAGTCACATGCCTTTATGTCATCCATTTTAGCAGATTTCCCTTAAGGGAAATCAGCTATTGAGATTTCCCTCAAGGGAAATCAGCTATTGAGGTCGCACTCATGACGCGATTTTCGAAAACTTTCTTCAAATGTCCATCGTTCGTACCCAGGAGATGACGAAAATGAGGTCCGTTCAAAATTATACATATATATATATATATATATATATATATATATATATATATTTGTGTTAACACTCTAGCTGTCGCAATTTATGTTTGATCGTGACCAAGATTGATTCTGTACAATTTTTCGATCCGACTATATATACAAAATCCTCTCCTCTAAACCCCTCCCCCCACTGGAAATTTTCGATCCGACGTATAGTAACAGAGATATTTTGAATTTTCCAAAATCCTCTCCTCTAAACCCCTCCCCCCACTGGTCCGATTTCAGCCGTTAACGAACTTGATCTTTCATTTTACATTTAGCGACTAAATATCGAGTTTGGTAACGATTAAACAAAAATTGCGATATATATATATATATATATTTGTATACAGAGTTTTTGAACGGAACCCTAATCTGTCTGGCTCAACTACTAGATATAAGGTCATCAATTTGGACATTTTGAAAAGTAAATATTTCGAAAAAGTTTTTTCGTCATGAAGTTCACAACCTCACAATAGCATGAGTTTACCTCTAAGGGAAAGTCTGTCTAAAATGGTATGGTGGTACTTTTGAAGTGATTCAGGCAGACTCACATCTATTATTTCGCTACCTTAACACGAGTATTATGGCGTGCAACTTCAGTAATCACATTTCTTTTAGCTGAGCATCATTAGAATTTCTCAAAATCCTAGATACCAATTATTTCGGGCCGATTCATGTTAACGTTGTTTGGTAATTGTATCTGTACATAATGGGGTACATACTTATATCAAAACCGATTGTCAATTTTCGCAGAAAGATAAGAAAAAATAAATAATTCAGACTGCTTTTTGTTAAAAATTGAAAAGTTTTAAAATTTTGGATATCGTTACTTATAATGTTTTGGTCCCATAAGTTCATTAGTAGCAATTGTGTCCCATGTGTCAAGCAATAACCAATGTGGTTTCTACTCGACAAGCATATTATGAGTCACTTTAATATTGTAATTAAATAAACTCCAATTAGTTGAAATTAATTATTATAAAATTTCAAATACAATAGATGAATCACTTTCTTTGATAAAGCATTGGAAAAGACGAAGCCAACGAAAGTAACGAGGCGAGACTGCCTACCTGCAAACAATTCTACTTAATCCTATAAATTAAATTAATTTCTTTTGCAAACACAAAATCACCTGGGTTGGATAAACTCAACTAGCAAATAGACTTCATTGTACACTTCCTTCACAAGAATTCTTATAGCAAATAAACGGCACTATGAAAAAACTCCTTGAGTTGAGCCTGTAAATATTCTAAAAATTGTATGGATGATCCTTGGTATGTTATTTTACAAAGCTGTATGATCATAATGTCATGTCTAAATGCTAAGGATGGGCCTATTGTTGTAAGCCAAGCAGAAAATATTGAAGGGAGATTAATAAAGAGGTCGTTAATTCATTCAGTCATTAAACCTTTAGCCTCTCATCGCCAACAACCCGTGAACATTCATCATTCCCACCATCCCCAGTCCTTAACTAAACATTTGAGCTATGTTTGAGAACGAAAAAAAGTCCGTCACGCAGGGGATGCGTAAACTAAACAGATTTAGAGAAATTTCGGAATAAAGAGTCAAACAGTTACGGGAACGGCCCGAACTATCTCTTGACGGAAACTCACGACTTGACCCGAAGTTAGCCGATCTCATCTCAGAAGCTGAAAACAGAAAAATGCAAATATCTCGGTTAATATTCAAGATAGAGAATAAATGTATATGTTAATATTTATGGTAAATGTAATTTGCAATAAGATTGGTTCTATATAAGTTTTCGATCCGACGTATAGTAACGGAGATATTTCGAATTTTCGAAAATCCTCCCTCTAAACCCCCCCCCCCTCCCACTGGTCCGATTTCAGCCATTAACGAACTTGATCTGTCTTTTTGCATAAAACTTTTAAATATCGAGTTTGGTAACGATCAAACAAAAATTGCGACCGCTAGAGCGTTAACAGACAAATATATATATATATATATATATATATATATATATATATATATATATATATATTATATTATATATATATATATATATATTATAATTATATATATATATATATAATTTTGAACGGACCTCATTTTCGTCATCTGCTGGGTAGGATTGATGGACATTTGAGGAAAATTTTCAAAACTCGCGTCATGAGTACGACCTCAATAGCTGATTTCCCATAAGGGGAATCTGCTAAAAGAACGAATAACTCGGTTAATACTTGAGTTACGAAAAAATTATAACTCTACAATTTAAGCGAATAAATAGTGTAAAAGGGGAGATCGAATTGAAATCGGAACTCTAAAAAGTTCCGCGGTTAAAATACTTCCTTTATCTCCTACAAGGAAGTAAAAACTCTCTTACACATGCATGAATCGAACCTATGACATTTAACGCTGGCAATTCCTAGAATTCTACACTACATTGTTACTAAACTGTACCAATCAATGTTTAATGGAATGGAATGTATTAGTAATATAATTAAATTATTGCTTATAGTTATTTTTTAATTCATATATTTATAAGCTAACCTCCACTAGGAAATAGTTATTATCTCCACGTTACAGCACTGTTTTTAGTGATGATGAATTTTACTTAGGAGTCCGTCATGGAATAAATTTTCTTGTCTATGCGGGAACCCTGGACTCAAACCCTGGACTCAAAGTAACGCCTATTTACAAAAAAGTCCGTCACGCAGGGGCTGCGTAAACTAAGCAGATTTCCCATGTGAAGTTTTACAATAGAGAAATCTGCATACTGGTAACACAATACCACCGTGATTAGATAATGAGAAATCTTTCAGTTAATTAAAATAAATACCCAACTGAAACGGCTTCTGAATTGTAAGAATAATTCATATTTTAATAACTCAAATTTTAGTAGTCCAAGAACTAATGAGGGGGGGGGCGGATGAACAAAACGTATTTGCATAAATCTTACAAAGTAAGGAAGGTAAGGTAAGGTTAAAAACGCCAGGTTAGAAGAAGCTTCCGCCTGAACCGAGAAATGACGAAGATGGCCGACATAATCCGAACTATACCCCACCACAGACTTCATAAAAATGCAAATATCTCGGTTAATATTCAAGATAAAGAATAAATGTATATAACAATATTTATAGTAAATTTAATTTGCAATAAGATTGGTTCTGTACAATTTTTCGATCCGATGCATAATAACGGAGATATTTTGAATTTTCGAAAACCCCACCTCTAAACCCCCTCTCCCTCTGGTCCGATTTCAGCCATTAACGAACTTGATCTGTCTTTTTACATAAAACGGTTAAATATCGAGTTTCGTAACGATCAAACAAAAATTGCGACCGCTAGAGCGTTAACAGACAAATATATATATATAGATATAGATATAGATATAGATATATTATACAGTTTTGAACGGACCTCATTTTCGTTATCTGCTGCGTAGGATCGGACATTTGAAGAAAATTTTCGAAAATCGCGTCATGAGTACGACCTCAATAGCTGATTTCCCTCAAGGGAAATCTGCAAAACTCTCAACGCCTACTTTCTAAACAAATTTGGCGAATCTTAGCCCTATACAAATATTTAATTATTTAGGTTTACACTTCGCTAATATACAAATATAGAAATCATAATTATTATTTTAAATTTTAGAACAATTACGTAGAGATCACCAATCTTCGATATCTTAGTATTAAAACGGTACTAAATTATTCCAACATTACGAAAATCGCGATTCGAGATGGAAATCGAATCTAAGATTCCAATTCGGATGGCCAACAACAGACATACTATCGTGCCAACAAAATACGTCTACAGGAAAAGGCATAGAAAAGAGAAGTTACTAAACCTAAGGGCAATGTTAGGGCCAACGTAGATAAAATCAAATCCTTTGTTTGGTTAATAGTTCTACTTACACTAAGCTTTAACCAAGAAAATAGAAAAATATTCATATCCGCTTTCCTAGGGTTAAGGGCTATTTTCCTGTATAAACTTCACAACCAACAGAAAACGACAATAATTTTAAGTAAAATTTGTGACATAATTGTCCTTCAAATGAAGCAAAAGCTACATTACTATAGTAACTCAGTTACCAAGACCTGCAAGTATACACAATTGGAAGAAACGTGGAACTTTCCGTAGAATGTATTCTAAATATTAACAGCATTGTATCATATCCTTTCTTTTAAAACAAATTTATAATTTCAATTTAAATCTACATTTTAGCACATTTCCCTTAGGGGAAATCAGCTATTGAGGTTGTACCCATGATGGGAATTTACAAAAATGTCTTCCAATTTTCATCGATCCTACCCAGAAGGTAACGAAAATGAGGTTACCGTTCTAGCGGTCGTAATTTTTGTTTGATCGTTACCAAACTCGATATTTAAAGATTTATGTAAAAATGAAGATCAAGTCCGTCAATGACTAAAATCGGACCAGTGGGAGGGTGGGGTTTAGAGGGGAGAATTTAGAAAATTTGAAATATATCGGTTGTTATATGTCAGATCGAAAAGCTATATAAAACCAACCTTATTTGCTAGTGTAATGCTCAATAAATTATGCTAAGTACGTTATTACTCTATCTTGATTAGGGGTGGCTCTATCTCGAGCCTTTTAATAACCTAAATATTTGCATTTTTTGTAGTTCTTTAAAATTGTATAAGATCAATGAAAGTAGTATTGGAGAAGTTCAATGAAAGTAATATTTAATATGAAATGAGTAGGAGTGGGGGTTTACTGAAGGCTTAAAACTAAGAAGTGCTAATATCTCGATCAATATTCATGACAGAGAAAAAACGTATATAAAACAATTACATTTGTAATAATATTAAAACTATACGATTTTTTCGATCTGACACATAATAAGGTAAATATTTCGAAATTTCCGTTATCTATACCCCTTTCTGTTGTTAAGTAATTTAAAATCAATCGCTTATATATCGAGTTTGGTAACGATTAGGCAAAAATTGCGAGCCTAAGAGTGGCAAAAGACATATATATAATTTTGAATGGGCCTTATTTTCGTCAAATCCTAGGTAGGATTTTTTTAAGGAAATCTTTCGAAAATCGCATCATAAATATAACCTCAATAGCTCATTTCCCATAAGAGAAATCTGCTAAGATCATATTACATGAAACCTTAGCACATGCCAGAAGCTAAGAGACATTTTGAATTTTAGAAATTCAAGATAAACTACAAAAAGAATAACCTAAAGAAGAGTAATACTTGATTAGAAATATAAATAACAAGCGTATTCAAATACATTCTAATGCTTACCTTGTATCATTTCTATTTCTATAGATGCAAGTAACTAACTTACCTGAAACAAATACGTTCACGTTAGATTGAGTTTTTTTTTCTTTTATAAATTACAAATAAATGCATTCACAATATGTATTGTGTATTAATATACATTTTAATAAGTGACATACATAAGACACTAATATATAACTGAAGACTATGGATTATGAATGAAGGAGTGTTTGTACATTACAAGTAAGAAATTAAGTGAACAATATAAACAATTTGCAAATGAATTTAAAGGAGAGCAGTCATTTATAGAGGTAAGCTTGAGCTCTAAAATATAGATGGTCTCCATTATAAAAGAATATTCAACACAACAATTAGGTGAATTCAACATCTTTTAACATATTCGACGATTGCATTTACAGGTATGAGAGAAAATTACTCTTCAATACAGGTGAAGTTTACATTTACTAGAAGTCCGTCAGGCAGGGACTGCGTAAACTAAGCAGATTTCCCAAGTAAAGTTTAATAATAAATAAATTTACATACCAATAAAACAACACCATCGTAAATCTACATACTGGTAGAATATTCCACCGTGAATATTAAGTGAATAAATACAGACGATAATAAGAAACTTCCCGGCGCGAAGTGTCTGAAATGTAAACAAACAGTTCTGCCAACTTCTTTCAGGAAAGGAAAACAATTACTGTAATATATCTGAATATAACGTATTAATTTCATTGAAAACTATTTACTATATCCAGTACTGTAATTTATAATGAATCAGAATAATTTTTATCCCAATCAATCAAATTTAAGTAGTCCAAAAACATAAGAGGGGCGGGGTTACCAGAACATATTTGCATGTATCTCGTTTAATATATGACTTTCAAAAACAATATTTGGCTTCGAATGATGTGGTGTATTACATAACCGAGTATTGTTTATGTAACATGAGTAGAAGTGGGGGTTAACTGAAGGCGAAAAACTGAAAAATGCAGATAACTCGGTTAATATTCAAGATAGGGAATAAATGTATATAACAATATTTATAGTACATTTAATTTGCTATAAGATTGATTTTATGCATATTTTAGATCCGACGTATAGTAACGGAGATATATCGAATTTTCAAAATTCTCCCCCTCAACTAAATAGAGGATATTTCTCCTGATTTCTACAACCTTATGAAGAACGGCTTAGCCAGGAAAATCTATCTAGAAGGTGCAGACTGTCTCCAGATGTGCACCAAAAGGAAAGAGGAATCAGAAACCCAAAGCAAGTCAGGCAACACACTTCTTTCCAGCTGACCTCAATACTGCTTACATACTAAGTCCGATGAGTACATAATAAGTGGGGGAAAGATAGATAGAAGAGAGGGAGGGAGAGAGAGAGAGAGAGAGAGAGAGAGAGAGAGAGAGAGAGAGAGAGAGAGAGAGAGAGAGAGAGAGAGAGAGAGAGAGAGAGAGAGAGAGAGAGAGAGAGAGAGAGAGAGAGAGAGAGAGAGAGAGAGAGAGAGAGAGAGAGAGAGAGAGAGAGAAAGAGATCTTGATGCCGTTGGTATGGCACTGGTCCGGAGATTCTGGAGAAGGGAAGTTGCTGGAACAACATTCCAGCATCCCCCCTCAACCCCATTCAACATCTCCGGATGACCTTCTTACCGCTCCTCAGCAACATCCTTCGTTAACCTCAATTCAAACTGAGCAAATATCAAGATTTTGACCAATAAAACAAGAAAAATATGAAAATGAGATTCAAAATTATCAGAAAGGATTCCGGGCAAGTATCTCAAATTCAGCTGCTTTTGGATTGAGTGCTAATGGCATATGTTCCATGGCAAGACGTTTGAGTCTTAGACAGCTGGTTTCCCTTGAGGGAAATCAGCTATTGAGGTCGTACTCATGACGCGATTTTCGAGAAATTTCTTCAAATCTCCATTGATCCTACCCAGGAGATGACGAAAATAAGGTCCGTTCAAAATTATATATAAACCACTGGTCCGGTTTCAGCCATTGTTGTCATAGTCTTCGAATTTTGATTCTAAAATTTTAATGAGCCCATTTTTTGAAAGGCATTTGTCTCAACGTCTTAACTTACATTCTCTTGTTGAGTCTTCACAAACCTTGTACAATATTAGTTCCTTATAATCTTCCTCTATAACGGCTCCATGTATCAACAAAAGAACATTTTGTTGAATTGTGCATACACACACTAGGTGTGTACCACTAGCACCAGCTAAAACACACCACTTAGGTCTCAAGGTACAAAATTTTGAGAGACCTATTTTCGAACCAGGATACTCCCATTAAAAATTGGAGTACAGCTTACAAAGATTATAATCAAATCAAACGCTTTCTTTCATAAACTTTTTTCCCTACACTCACAACATCCTTCATCCCTCAAAATATTCTACAATTTTCCTTTTTCTGATAAAAATTCTTTTCCAATTGAACAGTTCCGGGGCTTACTTTTATGCCTTGTTTTTGGGTCAGCTAAAAATCCCTTGGTTTTATACAATTGTTGGGCCTTGCGTACAGAATAATCAGTTTGTGTTTAAAAGTTTCTTTTATATTTTTTTTCTTGACCACATTAGTGGGGCAGGTATTGTCAACATTTGAATCCGTTTCTTTCTTGATGAAACTACCATTTCACTATTTGATTATCTCTGCTAGTTTATCCATATCTTCACTTTTTTGCAACACACTTTTATCCGAGTTAATCTTTTCTTCTGGCAAATCAATTCCAAGAACTGTTTGAATTTTAGAGTTTACTTGTTCACTGACCCTCTCAAACTTGTCGTTACCATAAAAAAATCTGCTGTGTACACCAAATTCATGGAAGCTTCATTGGTGAAGAACCAATTTCATGAAAGGAAGAATTGAGTTCATCGATTACAGTTTCCTTTTGCACATGATGGAGTTCATCAGGACATATTCTTGTACCTACATATTCTCTATGGTGATTATCATCATTACTTGAATCATCAATAACATAATCAGTTTGCTTGGTTTTTAAGAGCTCATTCCGACAAAATGCACAGTTTTTGCAACTAATGTAATGAAACTATCTTCTTAGTTACCTTTATTTATCATTTTCTTTTAATTCATAAAAATTTTTCTAATTATTTATTTTCAAACTTAGTATAAACAATGAAGTATAACCATTCGTTTTATTGCTTTAGTTGGTAGATCTCATGTCTTAGAACCAAAATAAAAAACGATTTCCATGATTATCATTAACCTTTTCGAGATATTCAATTTAACGTGAAACTATAGTATTTGCTTTCTGAAAAGCTCAAATTGACACTTTGTAATTTCTTTCTAGCCACAAATACTTACTTGGTACCTTCGTTTATTGTTTTTAAAGATATTTATGAATACATACAAAAATTGTCATCAAAATTAGTTTGTAAATAAGAAAGTTATAAATTATTTTTGAATTGAAAACAATTTAATATTACTGTCCCTAATTGATAGAAAACACGAAAATCTCAAAACTTTAAGAGACCATAAAATCCAAACCGTTAAAGATAAATCCAAACAATTTGGTATGGTTTCTCATATCAATGAATATAACACCTAAAATAAGGTTCAACAAAATCTGAAAGGATGGGTGTCAAAATCATTTTTTTTTTGTTGATTTGGTGTGGAATGACCCCAACGTTGTTTAGTTTGTTATTTAGAGTAACATTTGTTATATGCATTTTTGCGATAGATAAACCCTAAAAATCAAAGCTGTAGTCAACAATTTATTGAAAACCATTCGTCGTTAGCGGGAAAAGGGTTGTATCCCATGTAAGCACACATAACAGAAAAACGTGAAACATTCTAAGATACATTTAATACGTGAAATAGGTATATTTTGATTTTTGGGGCTACTTTTGGTAATAGAAATTGTGAATATTACATAGATAATAAAAATAAAAAATATTATCCACTAATATGATATTTGTGACCAATTAAGTGTTTTGGACAACGAATTGGAATAGAAGAGTAACCACTTAGCATTTCGCCTGACAAACTATGCAATAGTTAATCGATTGTCCAGAAAGCTGTAAATTTTAATAAAAGTAAGATCTCTGACAGCAAAGCTACCTCAGTAATGGTTCATAATTAACTATGAATGAATGATATCCAAGATTATGATTAATATTGTCCACGATATTTTTAACAGTGCAGGCGGGTCAGTGAGGAAATTTTGTTTTTCTTTTAAATCTTCAGGGCTAAAAAGTTCGCTTTAGTTGCCTGAATAGAAATATTCAGTTATAAGACCTAAACACGGAGATGGGAAAATGTAAAAATATTGTGCACATAAAAGCCATGCGAAAAAAATAAAATAAATACCGTAATCATTATACCTCTACTGATTTCCCGAGCGTAGCCGGGTCCCTTAGCTAGTATATATATATATATATATATATATATATATATATATATATATATATGTGTGTGTGTTTTGTGTATATATAAACACACACGCGCACACACCGCACACACACACACACAACACACACACACACAAACACACATGCACACATATAATATAGCTCCAAATGGACCTCAGTTTCTTCATCTACTGTGTTGGGTCGATTGCCACTTGAAAATATTTTTCTATAATCATACGATGAGTGGAACCTCAATATCTGATTTCCCTTAGGGCAAATCTGCTAAAATGATGACGCAGAAGAACGAATAAAAAGACGGACGATGAAGATTCTACTGACCAAGTTTTTAGAAATCTTTTATATAATAAATAAACTGTTACATTTTTTTAAGGGATTGTCAGTGTCAAGTTAGAATTGTGCTGAAAATGGAAGTAAGCTAGATGACAGATACGGAAGGCCAAACTCATATTAGCAAATATGATTCCTCTGACCGATATTATCCACACGTAATTATTTAATGATGTAATGTTGTAGGTCACGAGAGCCTGTCGCACGGCCAGAACATGATATAACAGCTGTAATGGGATCAAAACATAATTACCAACGAATCAACCAAATTCCTTCACGGTAATCGGCTATCGTGCTTCTACTCATCATCGTATTTTCTAAAATATTTTTCAAATGTCCATCCTTCCTATACGAGACAACTAAATAGAGGCCCGTTCAAATTGATAAACGTATAAAGGTTACGTAATTTGATGTTGCTGTTTGAATTCGAAACAAGAAAGATGGGTGTTTAAAGAAGTCATAAAATAAAATAAATTTGAATATCTCAGTTTACATGATTTGGATGTTAAAAATGATATAATCCATAGGATCGCGAAGTTATATTCTACAAGATGGCACTCTAAAAATGTTGGTGATATTGAGGCCTCTTCTTTATCTTACAGAAACAATTCAGACATTTAACAAATGATATGTGTGTGTGTGTGTGTATATATGTATATATATATATATATATATATATACTATAATTTAAGGTACCCGGCGATGCCCGGGAAATCATTGTTGACTGACTGTTTTATAGCAAGATTTCAATGTGTACAATTGCACTTTTCCCCACGACGTATTGTTTTTCCGAAATAGCCAATCCTAAAGGGTATCTTTGGCGAATAATAGAATACAAATTTTAGTTTTGAAGAATAAAGGAAAACGTGTTCCTAATCTTTTCCTCTCGAATTTTTGACTCACCATTTTTGAATAATTTAAACCATAATAATGGATAGCATTTATTACAATTAAAACGATCTACATATAATGAACACATTTCCTGTCAAAAACCAATCCATGCACATATAGTTTAAGCATAGTTTTATATATAAGATTATATTTCTAATAGTAAATCTCAGTGGAAATCACTTCCCGCAATGCCAGCATTTCATAGGAAATAAGTAAACTCAATTAACTGTTTTGCCCCCCGTCAATTTCTGCACTCACTTGAGCGTTATCATCATTGCTTTCCTTAGATTATTTATTCAGAATATTATTTTAGTAATTTATTACCTTTATAATTATTATATAATTTATTAATTTATAGGGGCGGGAATACCTGTGGTAATGAACTGGGCTATGATAAATGTTCCTATTTCAAACCAAATCCGTCCTTTAAATTTTATTTAACTGTGTGCTCACCGGCCTTTGAGGTTGGACTTACTGGTGTCCACTCAAAACCGTGAACATGACTAACGAACATATCTTTGCACTGTAGTGCCAAACTTTACCAACCACCAAGTCAGGCCTTGGTCCTTTTTGAATTTTTGAGCAATGGATTCTTTGCTATTTATAAAATCCACTTTGTTTTATTATCTTCTATATCTACAATACAAAATATAGCATTATATAAACTAAATATTTAGCTCTATCTATGAATGGCAACTAGCTATATCTGTAAAATACATATTGCTCTGACTATAAAATATATCTGGAATTGGAATTATTTATTAAAGTCCACTTTTTGTAACTAAAACCATCTAGGAGCTACTAAATAAGTTAACTAGCTTTATATATAAAATACGTGCAGATTTACTTATACTACACATTTATACTAATCTATGTAAGGTATCTAGCTATATATGTAAAATACATATTGCTCTGTCTATAAAATATATTGAGCTGTTACTAAAAAAGCTACCTAGCTTTATTTGTAAAATACGAGCAGCTTTACATACAATAATCATTTATCTTTATCTACGAATGATATCTTGCTGATGTCTATAAAAGTCAGTCAGGCAGGAGCTGCATAAACTAAATAGATTTCACACTTGCTGGAATAGCACACTTATGATCTCAACTCATCACATATTCCCCATTCCTATATAAAACAATCGATGAGTAGAAACAAGAAAGCTCGAATAAATCGGTTAATCCTTGAGTTACGAAAAAAATGCATAGAACAAAAATTGCAAGTCATCAATAGTTCAACAAGAGTGGTTGAAGAACATTTTATGTAATGTATGCATTATGTATGCCCACTCATAATAACAGAAATATTTTGAATTTTCGAATTCCCCCTTATAATCCCACTTCCATCTATTCCTTGTCCCACATCAAACGAATTTACATATATCTTGCATAATAGAGGTCTCTTGAAAACAATATTTGATATATAAGCTTAGAATAAAGTATTTCATTGTATAACAGCTTATTGTAAATATGAGAGGAGCAGGAGTCGGGGTTTACTTAAGGATGATTTTTAATTAATGACAAAGACGAACAGACCTACTTGCTCAACTTGTAACACTCCCTTGACGATAAGACATATACTGACAGAATGCCGAAAACGACACGAGGACTTCCCCTACGACTTACAAGAATTATTGAAGGAAGGCAGCCCATACATTAACAACATATTCTCATACCTACACAAAATTCTAATATATGACAACATTTAACATACAAATTAAGTATGTGGTGTGCAACAAAACTTCAAATTATACTAATAATCATCCACCAACTATGAATTTTTTTTTATTATTTTTTTAAAGGTATTTCTTATTATTACTTGTTGATAAGGTATTTTTTCTTGTTACTTGTTGTTAAGGTATTTGTTATTGTTACTTGTTGTTAAGGTATTTGTTATTGTTACTTCTTGTTATGTTATTTGCTAATGTTACTTGTTGTTATGGTATTTGCTATTGTTACTTGTTAAGGTATTTGTTATTATTAGTTATTGTTAAGGTATTTGTTATTATTACTTATTGTTAAGGTATTAGTTATTATTACTTATTGTTAAGGTATTTGTTATTATTACTTATTGTTAAGGTATTTGTTATTATTACTTATTGTTAAGGTATTAGTTATTATTACTTATTGTTAAGGTATTTGTTATTATTACTTATTGTTAAGGTATTTGTTATTATTACTTATTGTTAAGGTATTAGTTATTATTACTTATTGTTAAGGTATTTGTTATTATTACTTATTGTTAAGGTATTAGTTATTATTACTTATTGTTAAGGTATTTGTTATTATTACTTATTGTTAAGGTATTTTTTTATTGTTACTTGTTGTTACTTTTCAAAGGGCAAATCACCTTCGATGTGGTGCCCATGAATAAATAAATCAAATTTTTAATTACTCCCTTTTGAATGACGGCAAAACCTACATTTTCATTTTGTTGGGAACCATCAGTGTACATTTTAGTGTAGTCGGAGTATTTTTGTAGTATTTCTGAGAAATTGTAGTTTGTGGGATTGGATTTTATATTTTTCAGGCAGTAATCAATTGACATTAGTTGATACTTCCTGGGGATGCAGTATTATGAGTTCTGTTTGGTCTATTATGTAGTTCTTCGATGGTTCTTATGTGTCTATTCCAACCGGTGCAGGTTGTCTGGGGTATTCTTCATAGAGCCTGGCGAACACGGGGGGGGGGGGGAGGGGAATATCGAGTTATAGGCAGTTGAATTTTTATTTTCGATAAGTATGAGTTGGTCAATTCCTGACGTCGAAATAAGAGTGAGGCCAAACAGCTTCAGATTCTTACGATGGACTTATTTATCAAGTTTGGTAACCATTAAACAAACATTTCCATTGCTAGAAGCGGTAACAAACAAATATATATATATATATATATATCGATGGTTCTTATGTGTCTATTCCAACCGGTGCAGGTTGTCTGGGGTATTCTTCATAGAGCCTGGCGAACACGGGGGGGGGGGAGGAATATCTAGTTATAGGCAGTTGAATTTTTATTTTCGATAAGTATGAGTTGGTCAATTCCTGACGTCGAAATAAGAGTGAGGCCAAACAGCTTCAGATTCTTACGATGGACTTATTTATCAAGTTTGGTAACCATTAAACAAACATTTCCATTGCTAAAGCGGTAACAAACAAATATATATATATATATATATATATATATATATATATATTTATAAACAACTTTCAATAGACCCTAAGGGAAATCAGTTAAAACATTTAGCATGTACCTATAAAAGACATATAGCTGTATCTATAAAATACATCAAGCTTTATGTAAAAATGTCTGCTTGCATTTTTTCTACAATGCAAATGTAGTAACATAGAAATCAGTTAATTAATTTAGTGTTGTTTACTTCGGATATGACTCCTAAACAAATCAAAATGTCAAACAATGCTTTGAGCTGACTTTAGTAATAAATTCAACAAATATGAATGTTCCCTCTCAAACTGAATATATTGGACAATGTTCGCTACAAATCAAACAATGGAGATCATTGGAGCAACTCGATACACAATTGGTTTATTTGCTAAATATTGTACACGCTTTCTCTCTTTGCATCCTTCCTTTTAGCAGATTTCGTTTAAGGGAAATCAGCTATAGCGGATGTACTCATGACTCAATTTTCAAATAATTTACACAAACGTCCATTGATCGTACCAAGAGATAACGAAAATGAGGCCCTTTCATAATACTATTCATAAATATATTAGTAAGCACAGGTTAACAATAAGCCTGTGTAATAAAAAAGTCCGTTACGCAGGGGCTGCGTTAACTAAGCAGATTTCCCTCGTGACGTTTAACAATAGATGAATATATATACTGGTAGCACAATAGCACTATCAACATCAGGTGAATAAATACAAACGATAATAAGAAACCTCCAGACGGGAAGCACCTGAAAAGTAAACAAACAGGTGTGCCAACTTCTCTCAGGAAAGAAAAACAAATTACGGAAATATACCAGAATATAACATATTAATTTTATTGAATGCTATTTACTATATCTAGAACTGTAATTTATAATGGATCAGAATAATTTTTATCTCAATCAATAAAATTTTAGTAGTCCAAGAACTTAAGAAGTGGGGGGGGGGTCACGATAAGATATCTGCATTTATCTCGTATAATAAAGGTTTCTTGAAAATAATTTATTGTATTTAAGCTTCGAATAATGTGATTAATTATGTAGCAGAGTATTGTTATGTAACATGAGTAGAAGTGGGGGTTTGCTGAAGGCTGAAAACTGAAAAATGGAAATAAATAGGTTAATATTCAAGATAGAGAATAAATGTATATAACAATATTTATAGTACATTTCTTTTGCAATAAGATTGGTTTTATACAATGTTATGATCTGACGTATGGTAAGGGAGATATTTCGAATTTTCGAAAATACCCCCCCCCTCCCACTGGTCCGATTTCAGCCATTAACGAATTTAAACTGTCTTTTTGCATAAAACTTCTAAATATCGAGTTTGGTAACGATCAAACTAAAATTGCGACCGCCAGAGCGTTGACAGACACACACACACACACACACAAACACACACACATATATATATATATATATATATAATATATATTATATATATATATATATATATATATATATATAATTGTGAACGGACCTCATTTTCGTCATCTCCTGGCTAGGATCGATGGACATTTGAAGAAATTGTCCGAAAAACGAGTCATGAGTACGACCTCAATAGCTGATTTCCCACTTAAAAGTGTTCCATGCTGAAATATCGGATATTGTTTCCACTAGTTTAAAGCTTCACAGATCTTTCAATAAAATTATCAGATGCAAGAAAGATATGACTTTTGTCAACCTGTTAAAAGTATCATATTCCATTATACAAATAAAATTTACTATTGATAAACTAACTCTTGTATTTAGTGACCAACTCACATTTAATACATACTAGCTCAGATACCCGGCTTCGCCCGGGAATTGATTTGAGGCTGAATGGTGATGGTATTTTTTTGGCAAGGCTTTACTTTGCACAATATTTTGACATTTACCCGTCCCAGTGTTTAGGGTTTATATCCGTTGTTGGCATTTGTTAATAATAAAATTAATTTTTTATGTAAGTCTTCACTGTTCTCTAAATTGTCATATTTCCCGTCTCCTGTGCATTATGCATAGATTTCAGTTATTAAGGACAAAATATTAACATAGATTTGAATTACTTTTTCCTGGCGAGGTACCTCATAGTTCAGATTGGAATGAATTGTTGAGCATATCGATATTTCTTCGCAAATTATTTACTCCACACATTGTTCCTGGAGAAATGTATAAATCAAAAGTTAATCTAAATAACAAAATAAACAACTTTTGTTATGTTCATATTTGCCGAAAACAAATTGACAATGAAATATCGGGAATTTTTGTTTCAGGCCTCCCTTATAACCCCCACTGCTGTTCTAACCTAAACATTTTAATATAGCTTATAATCATGGAAGAATTAATGCTAATTGACATACCGAGTTTTTTAAAGTTTGGTTTAATTGTTAGCGCCCAATGATATAGTTGACTCCCGCTTCAGTTTATAGTGTATATCTCGTTTATACTTTGTTAAAAGACAAAAATGAATATGACAAAAGTTACTCTAAATAACAAAATAAACCACTTTTGTAATGTTCATATTTCCCGAAAAACGATTAGAAAACGAATTACCGCTATTTTTAAATTCAGGCCTCCCCTACAAACCCCACTCCTGCCCGTCCCTAGAAATGTTGGTATGGCTTGTTATAATGAAAGCGTCAGTGCTAATACACATACCGAGTTTTATTTATTTCGGTTGGGTCATTTGTCCCAAATAAAGTTGTTCACTTCCGCTATAGGTTTTAGCGTATATCTCGTTTATAATTCAATATACGAAAAAAGTGTATATAACAAAAGTTAATCTAAATAACAAAATAAACAACTTTTGCCATGTTCATATTTGCCGAAAAACGAATAGAAAACGAAATTCCGCTATTTTTAAATTCAGGCCTCCCTTATAACCCCTACTCCTGACCGTCCCTAGAAATGTTGGTATGGCTTGTTATAATGAAAGCGTTAGTGCTAATACATATACCGAGTTTCATTTATTTCGGTGCAGCCGTTTATGCGTGAAAAGGTAACAAACAAACCAATAAACAAACAGACACCAAAGAAACAAAATGCAGTCATGTTGTCTATGACATGGGAAACGAAAAAGTATTGTGAAATTTCGAAAAAAAAAAAATCAATTTACAGACAGAGGTTACAGTTTTATATATATATATATATATATATATATATATATATATATATATATATATATATATATATATATATATATATATATATAATAGATAGGTCCGAACATGAAATTTGTTTAGTAAAGAATAACTAAAGAAGTTTTTATAGCTCATATATGATGATCAGACTAAAATGAGATATAAAGTTTTTTTTGCGAGGTTAGGGGTGGTTAGATGTTATGTAATTACAGTAGTACAACGCAATAAACATGACAGGAGGGCTCCTACACCAGGTCTACATCCATAACAGGTGACATATCTGAACCATGAGTCACTCTATTTCACAATGTTGTGCACATGGAAAACCTACGCAAATCCCTGCATAAAAATCAGTAAAAATAAGAGTCAGATAATTAAATTAATTCTGAAAACTTAATATATAAATAAGAATTAGTATCGTTCTGGATCGCTCACGGATGTGAATCTTTGGAACAAATTTTCACACTTTAAGAGATTCAGTTTTCAAGTTGAGTCCCAACAACTTTGTCAATACTAAGAAGAAGGCCGAGGCGCAGGGGTTGCGTAAAATAAGCACATTTTCCATGTGCTGGAATGGCACACTATTGATCTCTTCTCTTCATATATTTCTATTCCAAAATAAAGATCCGAAAAGTAAAAATGTGGATTTACTAATGGCTGAAAATAAGTAAAAATAACTCGCTTAAAACTTAAGCTGCGGAAATATGTACAGAACAGAAGAACAATTACAAAGCATCAATAGCTTAACAAGTAGATCGAATGTTGAAATAGTTTTTTATTTTTTAATACTTATTTATTTGCAATATTATTGTTCAGCGTTTTGGCTGATTTAAACTATTGGTTTAGAAGTGTTCCTTCGCGAACGACGTACAATGCGCGTTCTACTAGATAATTATAGAACTAATACGACTTTCCTTCTCTCTTTTTTTCTCTTTTTAAATGTATTTAATTTATTGTTTAATTCCTTCTTTTTAGGTTATATTTATTGAAATATTGGCCATTTTAATATCTTCTGATAAATCAATTCCCTGCTTCCTCTATTAAAATAATTTTTTTTGTCAATATCTTCTCCTTTTATAATCGGGTTCTAGAATAATACATTTTTCGCCAAATAGATTGTTCAAATATTTTTTTTCTCTTTTTCATTTCTTCCTGAATGATATTACATACGAAATAAATTCTTTTCCGTCCAAATAGGAAGTATTTTTATTATTCGCCGATAAACTTTAGTGATAGTACGATAAGAATAAAGAATTTATAAAATGCATGTATACTTAAAAAGTCCGCCACGCAGGGGCTGCGTAAAGTAAGCAGATTTCCCACGTAAAGTTACACAATAGAGAAATCTCCATACGAGTGCCGATCAGATACGGAAACGGTCGAACTTGCTTTCGGCGGGAACCATAGTTCGTAAGTTACACTTAATAAAAATGCAAATATATCGGTTAGTATTCAAGATAGAGAATAAATGGTCACAACAATATTTATAGTAAATTTAATTAGCAATATGATTGATTCTATACAATTTTGCGATCCGACGTATAGTAACGGAGATATTTCGAATTTTCGAAAATCCCCCCTCTAAACTCCCCTTCCCATTGGTCCGATTTCAGCCGTTAACGAACTTGATCCTCCTTTTTACATAAAACGATTAAATACCGAGTTTGTTTACGGTTAAACCAATATATTTTATATATATATATATATATATATATATATATATATATATATATACATGAATTCCGAAAAGTGGGAGGGGGGGGGGTTTAGAGGGAAGGAATTTCGAAATATTTTAATATCTCCGTTATTATGTGTCGAATCGAAAAATTATATAAAACCAATCTTATTGCAAATGTAATGTTCTATAAATGTTGTTGTGTACGTATTTCCACTACATTGATTATTAACCGAGATATTTGCATTTCATAGTTTTCGGCCTTCAGTAAACACCCTCCTACTCATGTATTGCAGTAAACTGTGATATAATGAAATACGTTATTTGAAGCATAAACACCAAAGCTTGTCCTCACTGAACTTTTAAGTATTCAGATAAATCCAAATACATGGCACACGTTGAAAATCTTCTTAGCTTACACAGCCCCTGCGTGACGGACTTAGTACGTAGATTAAAGAGACGCCTTGACTTAGTCCTATTAAATTATATAAAAAAAAGTTTGGCTGCACATTATTAAAACTTATGTAAATTGAACGGAATTTCAGAAATCCTCATCGCAATGCTCCACATCTATAAATTTCATGTATGTGTAACAGAAGATATGCAGAAATTTGCAATTTTTTATTTTCCCCCTAAAGCCACTACGCCTCTCCTAGTCGATTACGACCTACTGTGAAATTTGAACATTTTTAGTCATTTTAAGTTATGTGAGATACGTTCGCACCGAAGTTACTCCCAAAATACCTCGACATGCACTCTGGGAGAGTCCAAACGTATAGTTCCGTTGAAATTTGAAAATCAATTCTTTTTTTGCCATTACAATACTGCCGTTGCGGATGTAAAATTAGTTTTGTATGCTCAGTTATTATTAACTCATACTTTATTGTGTTTGTTTCAAGATCGGGGTCCGCCATATAAATTTGATGATTCTAAACAGTAGTGAATTTCACACTAAACTTAAAGAATAAAGAGAACGGAGGATCGAAACCCTGCAGCAGTATGAATTTAATATAAAACTCGTCGGAAGAAAATCCTTTCATCTTGGAATACATAAGAGAGAAGTATCCTAAAAAATCTGAAGTGGATTTCATTAGGAGTGTACAGGGTATCAGAAATATTTTTGAGAGATTTCTTTAAAGCAATTTGCATTGTCGATATGTTAAAGGCACACACTTGGGGAGAAGAATGGCACAGCTTTCTGAAGTGAAATGTAAACGGTAGCGTGGGTATGAAGTATTGTAAAACAAGGAACCTATATACATGTCAGCAAACTGGAGATTGCTTTTTTCCTACACAGAGATGAAAAGTAATTTCCACCTTCAAACACCCGATCTTTTCGCAACAAGGTTAATACTAAAAAGCCAATTCTATTTAGCAGATTTCCACTAAAGGAAATCAGCTATTGATGTCCTACTCATATTGTTATATACATTTATTCTCTATCTTGAATATTAAGGGAGAAATTTGCATTTTTCAGGTTTCAGCCTTCATCAAACCCCCACGTGTACTCATGTTACATAAACAATTTCCGGGGTTATGTTATAAACCACATCATTCGAAGGTTAAATACCAAATATTGTTTTCAAGAGACCTTTATTATTGAAGATACACTCAAATATGTTCTGGTGACCCTGCCCCCCCCCCGTTTTAAGTTCTTAGACTACTAATATTCGATTGATTCAGATAAAAAAATTATTCTGATTCATTAATAAATTACAGTACTAGATATAATACATATATTTCAATAAAAATAATAGGTTTTATTTTAATATAATTCAGCAATTGTTTTTCTTTCCGTTGTGAGGTTGGCAGAACTGTTTACATTTCAGCCTCTTACCGTCGAGAAGTTTCTCATTATCGTTTGTATTTATTCACTTAATATAACGTGCACAGAACAAAAGTTGTTTTTTGTGTTATTAAAAGTAGCTTTTGTTTTAAACATAATATTATTAAATTTAATATCCTAATCGCTTGAAATATCATGCAGGACAACGTCTGCCGGGTCCGCTAGTATATGTATATATATATATAAACAAAACTAGAGGTGGATAGTGGTGTGTTTAGGATAGGCGGTGGAAGTAGGAGGGATGTAGGTTAGTCATGTAGAATAATTCATAAATCCACATATTCTCCCTCACAGTCCAGCAACTCCTCTCCGACAAACACAAAAAATTATTATTTACAATCAGTAGATTCACAAAACAGAAGAATTCAATTAACAATGACGTATGCTCTGGCAATTCTACAGTTTTGACGAGGTCTGTTGGTTGTGAACATAAAATACGGTTCGAGATGAACCTTTACTGGTTTGGAAGTAATAGGATTGTTAGTGCTTAGGGAATAAGGTAAAACAGTGAGAATACAATGTTTGAACAAAATATTTTCATTCAAAATAATTTCCCGTACTTCAATGCATATCTCGAAATGTCCAGGGAAATAATTTTTTTAGAAACATTTGTTAATTGTTTTTTTTTTTATAAAAAAAAATAGAGAAAAAGAAACGAGAAATAAAAATTTACCCCGATTTCATTTTCGCCTAAGGATTTCTTTTTCTAAATGATGTTCAGAGAAAAAAATATAGACTGTTAGTAACAATCCTGGTGAATATTGTGGATTGTAACGATTACTTGAAGATTAAGGGTTTTAACTTTGTTTGCTGCCATTGAGAAGTTAGGGTCTTCCAGCAAGGGCCGGGATATTTTCTTCCAATTTTTCACGATATGTGTCTCTTTTTGAACAGTAAGAAGGTGCTGTATTATTGTAAGCAATGTTTAGCAGATTTTCCTTAAGGTCAGTTATTTTGGTTGTACTGACGCAATTTTCGAAAAATTCTTCAAAATGTCCATTGACGAAAATGAAGTTCTTTAAAAATTATATATATATATATATATATATATATATATATATATATATATATATATACATATATATATATATATATATGTCTGTTACCACTCTAGCGGACGCAATTTTGGTTTAATCATTACCATACTCGATTTTTAATCGTTTTATGTAAAAAGAAAGATCAAGTTCGTTAATGGCTAAAATCCGACAAGTGGGGTTTAGAGGGGAGAGATTTTGAAAACTCTAAATATATAGTTATTATGCGTCGGATCGAAAAATGTTACTGAACCAATCTTATTGTAAATGTAATGTTCTATCAATTTTCTTATGTACTTTTTTCACTGTCTTGATAACTAACCGAGATATTTAGTTTTCAGTCTTCAGTAAACCCTCCACAACTCCTATTCATGTCATATTAACAATAAGCTCTTATATCATGAAGCACACTATTTGAAGCACAAATAACAATTATAAATAACAACAAGTTCACATTGAACTTTTACTTTTAGAGATAAATGCAAATACGTGGCAAAGCTGGGAAATCTGCTTATTTCACGTATCCCCTGCATGACGGGCTTTTAGAAAAGTTTAGTGAATTTTTGCATTTATAAGCGTCAAAACTGTCACCATTACCTTTGACGAGACACTGCCCAACAACTAACCGTCTCATCTGTGATAGAACCACATAACACCCATTTTTCGTCAATAGTTAGAAACTATTTAGAGATAATCGGAATGACGACAAAGAGAAAGTATCGCAACTGTTAAATCTATGGCTATTAGTCATGTCATGTGGAACCTATTGGAACATTTCTGTGTCTTGCTAATAGCAGGAAGAAGGTACGGAAGTGTTGATTGACACTTGGAGTTTATTGAAAGTTCTCAACTAGTTTAAAGGGGATTTGCCTTAACTGAAGTTTAAACTTCCTATCTGGATTGAACTGAATAAATGTTTAAGTTTTACCATTGTACAAAATCATTATTGTACCATACATTTTTATAAATACGAATATTCATCTTGAGATATTTATTTTTCACTTTCATGCTATATTGGTTAGCCTATTCTGAAATACCACTTTAAACTTCGGCGTAAAACTTCCGAAGCCTTTGAAAGCATCACTTAGTTTTTTACTGATGATATAAGGAATGAAAGAACTGTACAATGGCGATTCTCTATAGGTTACAATCTGACGACAGAAGTTCATAGAAGAGGAGTAACAAGGTCCCTTGATCAGTGAATAACAATAAGTGAAATTTTTTCTTAATAAGTAGATCAACTGCTTAATATATCTTGTAAAATACTATATAAAGTCTACCGATTTGGTTGTTCTATGAACCACTTATATGCCCATTTTCAAACATTGACATATACTAAATATAAGTCCAAGCTACAACTAGGAATTTTTTGAAAAATCTTTCGGGTAGCACTTTTCAAAATAATCCAAATAAAACTTTTATTATTAGTTTTGAAGTTTAAGTTTGAGTTTATTTTTGTTATAATGTGTTATATGTCATACGATCAACATAGTAAAATGACCACTCAGCCTTCCTAGCTCGATTAGACCAGCTCCTAAAGCGATTTGAAAAAAGCCTGTCCGGCGTTTTTGGCACAATTTTCAAAATCTTACGAAGCCGTATTCCGGAAACCCTTTGAGATAAAAAATTAAAATTTCATATTTTCCTACAATTTTAAATCCTACAATCTAAATTGTGAGGTTAAATGGGGGTGTTGTACTGACACGGAGTATGCTGCCACTAGAAGCAACTAGGTCATTCTAAATTACTTAACTATAGATTCACCGAGTACGAATGTATATTTTTTTCGAGGGTTTTTGGTTCCTTTTCATCAATGTGGATATAGTCAGTAAGCTTATAACCTCGCAATAGCTCGGCGTAACATGTTACAGCAAACAGCCGAGCGGTATTGACCTGGTTTCGACTACGAGATTCAACAGCCATTAGTAAAATCTAGCTCACGAAAAACGATTTGTAGCCAATCCTCTAACTCTATCAAGGGCAATGATCGACTTCTGCCTCCATTGACTTAAAACAAGAAAAAAAAAAAAGTCAGTCACGCAAGGGCTGTGTTAACTAAGCAGATTTCCCACTTGCGTCCCGTATTTGCATTTATCTCACGACGTAAAAGTTCAATTAGAACAATATTTGTAATTTAGGCTTATTGTTGATATGACATGAGTAGGAGTGGTGGTTTACTGAAGGCCGAAAACTAAAAAACGCAAATATCTCTGTTAATATTAAAGATAATGAAAACATGTACATGACAACCTTTATAGATTTGTTAATTTGCGATAAGATTGGTTCTATACAAGTTTTCGATCCGACGAATAGCAACGGAGATATTTCGAAGTTTCGAAAATCCTCCCCACTAAGCCCCCCTCCCCCTGGTCCGATTTTAGCCATTAACGAACATGATCTTTCTGTTTCCATAAAACGATTCAATATCGAGTTTGATAACGATTAAACAATAATTGAGACCGCTAGAGCGGTAACAGACAAATAATATATATATATATATATATCTGCAGTTTTGAACGGACCTCATTTTCGTCATCCCCTAGATAGGATCGATGGACATTTGAAGAAAAATTTCGACAATCGCGTCATGAGTACGACCTAAATAGCTGATTTCCCTTAAGGAAACAATTTTTCGAAATTTTTCTTCAAATGTCAATAAATATATATACACTCAACCGCAAAAAAAACCGGACACTTAGATTTAGTCTTATAATTTTGTTAAATACTTAATATATATGTATATTAATCTTTTTAATTAAAATAATTGGTTAATCTATAGGTTATTTAAACAAAATCTGCCAAAAGTGAATAATTTTTATTGATTATTTACAAAAAAATACAAAATAAAAAAAATAATAAATTAACACATTTAAAATAATAAATCTTATTCTATTATTTATTTTTCATTTTTATTACAGTGAATGGTAGACTTCGCTACCCCAAGGCGTTTCGGCAATGTAACGTAAGCTCCAGCCTTCCATCTAAGTTTGAAAGACCCATTATTCTGGACCGAAATAAAAATAAAACATTAATTAAAGAAAATGCTTGGTTAATAATTAAAGATGTTTAAATGTGCGAAAAACTACTTACAGTTTAGAATAGATCTACTTCACGACAAATAAATCTAATCTGAGCTTTATCTAATTGTTTACTAATCCTGAAGGGATTAGTTCAATGGACTTAGACTCTAAATTCTCTGTAATAACTAGAATACCCACATAAAGAAAATTGCTAAAAATTAGCTTTTAATACCACAAAAATGAAGTGTCCGGTTTTTGTTGCGGTTGAGTGTATATATATATATACCAACACACACACATATATAAAGAAAGTACATACTAACTCTAGCATTATGAGCAAATTCATAATCTGAACATCATGTTATATCCATCATATAATATTAGACTTCAATTTCTCAAGTATTATAAAAATAATAATAGCTGACTTTGAATTAAAAAATGTTATTTTAGGCTGGTTTCTTAAAATGTAGGCCATACGAGAACGAATAATTGAGCCAATTAAATAACATTTACAAAGATATTGCATGAAACATTATTCGATCCGATTGCTAAATGGGGAAATATTTGGGTTTGTACATTTTTGAGTTTATCCGAAACCCCATTGCTCATGGCCCGTTTTCAGCCATTTACAAACTTCATCTAGCTTGATCTTTAGCTATAGAAGATACGCTTAAATACTAAGTATCTTAATATTTTAAAAAATGGTCCGAAAAGCAGGAGCTTTCTCAACTAAACAAATTTCCCACAAGATGGTATGACACACCTGTGATCTCATCTCACAAAATATATTCTATTTCAAAGTAAAACTCCGATGAGTAGAAGTAGGGCTTTACGTATTCAATGAAACGTTTACATATATGCTATACATAAAATAAACAATTTCCAGTTAAGATCGAAAAATGTGAACTGACGTAATGTCACAAAATATCTACCTGTATCTCCCACATTAAAGGTCAGTTGAAAGCAATATTCCGTATTTAAGCTTGGAATAAGAGGTTTCATGAAATATGTTCTAACTGTTAACATGCAATAACTAAAAGTGGGGGTTTACTGGAGGGTAAACATTAAAAAAATGCAAATGGATCGGTTAATATTCGAAATAGAGAAAAAGTGCGTACAAAAACATTTATTGAAAATTAGATTTTCAATAAAATTGATGATGAACAGACTAATAACAGAGACATTTTGAATTTTCAATTCCCCTCTGAGCCCCCCCCCCCGAGATCCGATTTCAGCCGTTAACGAACTTGGTGTTTAAGCAGATGTCCCTTAAGGGAAAGAGGTCGTACTCAAGAACAATTTTCAAAATCTTTCCTCAAATGTATATAGATCCTACCTAGAAGTGAAAATGAGGTCCGTTCAAAACTATATATATATATATATATATATATATATATATATATATTTGTCTGTTAAAGCTCTAGGAAGGGGGGGGGGTAGAGGGGAGGAATTTTAAATGTCTCCATTGTTATACGTCGGATCGAAAAAGTTAATAAACAAATCTTATTGCAAGTGTAATGTTCTATACATTTTGTAATGTACGTTTTAGCAGATTTCCCATAAGGGAAATCAGCTATTGAGGTTGTACTCATGACGGAATTTTCGAAATTTTTCTTCAAATGTCCATCGATCCTACCCAGGAGATGACGAAAATGAGGTCCGTTCAAAACTGTATATATATATATATATATATATATATATATATATATATATATATATATTTGTCTGTTACCGCTCTAGCGGTCGCTATTTTTGTTTGATCATTACCAAACTCGAAATTTGGTCGTTTTATGTAAAAAGAAAGATCAAGTTCGTTAACGGCTGTAAATATTGTTATGTACATTTATTCTGTATATTGGATAGTAACCGAGATATTTGCATTTTTATGAAGTCGTGGAACACGTGGTCGGGTATCGGCCGGTAGTTCAGCCGTTTTCGTAACTGTTCGGCTCTGGTGGAAGCTTCTTCTAACCTTACCTGTCGTTTCTAACCTTACCTAACCTTCGTTACTTTGTTAGATTTATGCAAATACGGTCTGTTCATCCCCCCCCCCTTCTTTAGTTCTTGGACTACAAAAATTTGAGTTATTAAAATATAAATTATTCTCTCAATTTGAAGCTGTTCCAGTTGTGAATTTATTAAAATTAACAGAATGATTTCTCATTACCGTTTGTATTTAATCATGGTGGGGCTGTGTTACCAGTATGCAGATTTCTCTATTGTATAACTCCACATGGGAAATCTGCTTAGTTTATGCAGCCCCTGCGTGACGGATTTTTTTCTAAAATCCCTTAAGTAAAGTCTGCTAAATAATAATAGCTAAATTTCCCCTAATATTGTATTACTATTATTATTTATTATTGTGTATAGTAGATACATCCTGAAGGACCCAGCTGTTAAGGGTAGAACTGAGGGGCTACAAGGTTTACCGGTAGACCCAGCTTTATCCAACCATTCGACCATGAACCTTATCCTTTTCCAAGTCCACTCTTCTATATCGGCGTCTCAACAGATTTACCTTAACACCTTCAAATGTCCACCGATTCAACGAGATGACAAAAATGAGGTCCGATATATGTATACGCGTCTGTCTGGATTTTCGCTCAGTCTTTTCGAAACTCAATATTTACAGTGTAATTTCACCCCACTAAAATGAATAGAGTTACTTTTTGTAACCCATGGTCACAAAATAAAAACTATGCTTCTTCTACTTTTTGCATTTTAGAAGGTTTCCCTTAAAGGAAATCACCTATTAAGGTTGTACTCATGACACGATTATTGAACAATTCCTGAAATGACCATCGATCCAACCCAGAAGATGACGAAAATGTGGACATCAAATTTCAATATCTCAGTTTTTATGTGTCCAATCGAAATATTGTATATCGACACAAATCTTATTGCAAATGTGTTTGTACTTTTCTTCACCATGTTGATTATTAACGGAGATATTCGTATTTTTCAGGTTTCGGCCTTCAGTAAACTCCCACTCCTACTCATGTCATATTAACAATAAGCTGTTATATTATGAAGCACTTTATTTGAAGCCTAAATACCAAATATTGTTACTTTTTGAGATAAACACAAATAATTGACGCACGTAGGAAATCTGCTTAGTTAACGCAGCCCCTGGGTACGGACTTTTTCACGCCTCATAGAAGCCTCTTGAGGAGCACAATTTTGACACATTATAAAATATCTTTCTAACATGTAGAGGAGGTCAATTTGTTGACCTTCGGCTACTAAATGTGAAAATATTTATGATTTTATTTTCTAAATTTAAAACAGCCAATTAAATTTAAGTACCTTAATAGCCGATCTAGGAAGAGTGGGGAAATAAAATGAAAAGTCCTAGATAACTCTAATATGGGAAGGAAACATGTTATACAAAACTATCTGGTCGATCAATGTATTTGCAATGTTTACTTATTTATTTACGACCATCAAGACATTTATAGGTATATTAACGATGTTATTTCTGTTTTTCCCCTTTTCAGACCTCAGCAAAGATAATTATGCCATTTTTATCTTAAGCTATTACATCACTAAGGTACATAATTGTAAATGTGGCTTTAATTTCAAACCGTGTTTACACTGGGTTCTTCTTGATGAAAAAATACAGAATACAACGTGAGACGACGCCAGTTTGGCATTGTAGGAGTTAGGAAATCTGATTAGTTTATGCAGACAGACTTGGGCTATAAAGAGCACTTCGAATGACCGTCAGTTCTCTAGCTAAAGCAAAACCCCATCCTTATGCAATATCCTTGTGATTTACAAACAATCTTCAAGATCTTAAAGGAAATTCACTAATAGCAATCTCAAACAATAATAAACCTTTGTGAATCGAACTCGGCATTTAAGCTTTTCGATATAAACATAATAATTTATAGTCATAGAGGGTTATTAATTTATTAGTCTTACCGTCGACATAACAGAGTATGAAATTAAGAAAAACTTATAATTAGCAATATTTACAACAGTCATACGAAAATATAAAGCTGTCGTTAAGCGCATGAAACGAAGTAGAAAAAGTTAATTAAATTAAATTTATATTATTTTTCAAAGGAAGAAAAATACAGTACTTAACTTTTCAGTGCTGTTAATATTTAAAGAAAGTTTATCCTTGGTTCCAATTATAAGAGTTGGTAGGTATTGTTGCCTGTGAGTTTGAGCAAAGTAGCATTATGTGATTCAGAGTATTGAAAATATATCTTTTACACAAATTAATTGGACGTTTGCCTTGATGACCTTTTGTGAGACGTTTTTAGGTATTCCTTTCTTGAGACCCTTAATTGGCTTACGGTTCTTAACTTTTGTAAGCTAATATTGGGGGCCGGAGTTAATTTTCGGACTTGGGCTTTGAATAATTACAGAAAAGTTTATACAAAGAATTATAATTCTAATAAGGTGTTCGTTTGATATTTACGAAGATGATTTTTTTTTCTCTTATTTTATTTTTATATATTTTTTTAGAGATTTCCTTTAAGGTGAATCAGCTATTGAGGCTGTACTCATGACGCAATTTTCAAAAAAAATCGATCCGACTCAAGAGATGTCGAAAATGAGATCCGTTCAAAACTATTTTATATATTTATAGTGGAGCAAATTTACTTTAGACATTTAGGCATTTAAGGTGAATTAAAGATCAAATTAATGGCTGAAATTGCACCACAGGGAGTGAGCGCATAGAGGGGGGAATTTTGGAAAATTGGAATATTTCCATTATAATCAGTTGGATGGAAAGACTATATAGAATCAATCCTATTGCATTTTTTTAAGGTTATTCAGTATATATATCCCTAACGAACTCAGATATTAGCGGAGATATTTGCATTTTCATGCACTCCTGCTCATGTCATATTAACAATAAGATGTCATATCATGATCTACTGATTTTCCGTTGATTTCAAGTCGGCATTCACCTTCGCTGATAGAAGAGCATTGTTTTATAAACCGTTTCCTTTAGGACTCCACAAAATGTATAAATATTTTACAAGTGTGGTCAAACAAAGGACAAACCCAAGACTTTGATAAGATCTGTGGTTTATTACAAGGATGTCTGTTGTCACCTCATTTATTTTCTTATTTCATTAATGAAATTCCAGATTTTGTAGGATGTAGGCGATTATTTTTTTCACAGGAGTTAAAATTAATTGTTTAACGCGTGCCGGTGATATCATACTTCAGAGGCAGAGGAACCTACAATATATAATATATGATTAATAAAACCAGTGAATATTGTGTCCTATAGAACTTAAAGTAAATCTACAGAAATAAAAAAAAAATATGATATTTAGAAGAAGGGGAAATTATCTAAAAAATAAAAATGGAATTATTATTTATTCAAAAGTAGAGGTAGTAAATTATATTTAGATATAATGCTCACTCCTCGATTGGCACTGAAGCAGTACTACAAGGAAAAGATCACAACGGCTAAATTTGGAATTAATGGTGCCTGATAGAATTTTGTTACTAACAAAAATATACCAATGGAATCGTAATTATAGCGTATTTGAAGCAGCCTTCAGGGAGGTTATATGTTATGGGGCACAATTCTGGGATAATGACAAGTATGATCAGGTTAAGTCACTAAAAAAAAAGGTTCTCACATCCAAAAAACTGTCCGATAATATATATATTATATTGGGAAACTAAACGTTGCCCAATTAATTTTTTCACATTTAAATTATTTTTTAATTATTTGAATAAAACTATAAATCCTCCAAGCCATCATTGGCCCAAATCATGTTGAACATGTAATTGAAAAATAGGCCAATTGGTTTACAAACCTGGAATTTATTAGTCAGGAAATCCTTGGATGAAAGCCGGATTAAAGAAAAAGAAGGCAGTATAAAAAAGAAAATAGATATAATATTTGGAAAACTTAAGGTTACAATTTGTTCAAAATATGTTGATGATTACAGCAAGCCATTCAAAGTTTTACTGTAACAAGAAATATCTCAGTTTATCTTTAGAAAATATTAGCTATACCGGTCACAAGAACAGAATTGATTTCATAACCTGATTATGAAAGCAAGGTGAGAAATGCTTAAGTTGAATTAAAATGAGTAAAACTGATAAAATAAATATATAATAAATATTCACTATTTTAGGAATTTTGGAAACTCGCTAATAAATTGTTGAATTTGTGTTGTACAGACTTTTACCACCAGACTTCTCTTCAGGGAAATCTGCTATTGAGGTCGTAATCATGACGCGATTTTCGAAATTTTTCTTCAAATATTCATCGATCCTACCCAGGAGATGACGAAAATGAGGTCCGTTCAAAATTATATATATATTTGTCTGTTAACGCTCTAGCGGTCGCAATTTTTGTTTGATCGTTACCAAACTCGATATTTATACGTTTTATGCAAAAAGACAGATCAAGTTCGTTAATGGCTGAAATCGGACCAGTGGGAGGGGGGGGGGTCAAAACATTGTATAGAACCAATCCTATTGTAAATTAAATTTACTATAAATATTGTTCTCTACATTTATTCTCTACCTTGAATATTAACCGAGATATTTGCATTTTAATAAATTTGGGCCGATACCGGACGACTGAGTTTCCCGCCAAAAGCTAGTTCAGGCCTTTGCCGTAACTGTTCGGCTCTCGCATGGAGATTTCTCTATTGTTTAACTTCACGTGGGGAATCTGCTTAGATTACGAAGCCCCTGCGTGACAGACTTTTTTTACAGATTGGATTTGATAATGTATTGGGAAGATAAGATGATGGAGATTAACAGGTTAGGAGGTATTAGCGATTAGGCGTGTCTGGTTTGGTTCTGCTCTAGTTGAAGCCCTGATGATGGTAGAGAGAGCGAAGAGGAAGTAAGGCCATGCAGGACGGTCTTGGGAAAACACAACACAGGAATATGGTGATGCAATACATCAGCGCAGAAATCATTCAGCACCAGTTTTGAGCGGCCCAATTACACATACATAAATAAGCATCACCACAATAAATTACGTTAAAACATTTTCGTAGAACGTTCCCACAAAGGACAGCGGAAGCATTGAAAATTTCCTCGTACTGGAATGAAACATGTGATGTCGTATTATATTATATTCACTATTTCGGACTTGGTGTGAAACCTAAGTAAACAAATACGACTTAAGTAACCCCGGTCCTAGAAGTCGTTGTGACTACGAATAGTCCGTCATACAGGGCCTGCGTCAACTAAGCAGATTTACCACGTACGTCAAGTATTTCTATTTATCTCAAAACGTAAATGTTCAATGAGAACAATATTTGGTATTTAGGGCTAATAATAAAGTGCTTCATAATATAGTAGCTTATTGTTCATATGAGCAGGAGTGGGGGGTTTACTGAAGGACGAAAACTAAAAAAAATGAAAATATCTCCGTTAATAATCAAGATAGTGAAAAAACGTACATAACAACATTTATAGAATATTACATTTGTAATAAGATTAGTTCTACACAGTTATATATATATATATATATATATATATATATATATATATATATATATATATATATATTTGTCTGTTAACGCTCTAGCGGTCGCAATTTTTGTTTGATCGTTACGAAACTCGATATTTAACCGTTTTATGTAAAAAGACAGATCAAGTTCGTTAATGGCTGAAATCGGACCAGAGGGAGGGGGGGGTTTAAAGGGGGGATTTTCGAAAATTCAAAATATCTCCGTTACTATGCATCGGATCGAAAAATTGTACAGAACCAATCTTATTGCAAATTAAATTTACTATAAATATTGTTATATACATTTATTCTCTATCTTGTATATTAACCGAGATATTTGCATTTTTATGAAGTCTGTGGTGGGGTATAGTTCGGATTATGTCGGCCATCTTCGTCATTTCTCGGCTCAGGCGGAAGCTTCTAACCTGGCGTTTTTAACCTTACCTTACCTTCCTTACTTTGTGAGATTTATGCAAATACGTTTTGTTCATCTGCCCCCCCCCCTTCTTTAGTTCTGGGACTACTAAAATTTGAGTTATTAAAATATAAATTATTCTTACAATTCAGAAGCCGTTTCAGTTGGGTATTTATTTTAATTAACTGAAAGATTTCTCATTATCTAATCACGGTGGTATTGTGTTACCAGTATGCAGATTTCTCTATTGTAAAACTTCGCAGGGGAAATCTGCTTAGTTTACGCAGCCCCTGCGTGACGGACTTTTATGTATACACACACATACACACACACACACACACACACACACACAAACATATTAAAATGAGATGTGATTTATATATTTTATTTTATTTATTTAGTTTTGTGCCCTACAGAGATGGTGATTTGCATTATTAGGATGATATATTTACTCCTTCATGTGCTTACCTTTTTTGTACTTTTATATTATAGAAATTATTTCTTTAATATCTGATTCTTTCTCATATTTGTGCTTTGTCTACAGAATATAATAAAAGTTAATCCTTTTAAATCTTTTTAAGTATGCTGTAGACCTATTCTATTTTGTATTATATGTTTTGTAAATGTTGATGTGTTTTAGATATGTTAGTATTTATGGAATATATTGGCTGCTGCCAGTTAATAGTTAGTAGTTAGTTAGTTAGTAGTTAGTTAGTTAATAGAGCATATCGTGGGGTATGTGAAGCTTTTTTCGTTGGATGCAGTCTGTCAGTATGTGTTTTATCGTAAGGTGTTTGTTGCAGTATTTGCATATAGGGTTATCAGTCCTTGTCATTAAGTGTCTATGTGCCAGGTATGTGTGGCCGATCCTGAGTCTGGCAAGAACTACTTCCTCCCGTCTAGTACTCCTATGGCTCGATGGACACTCCTTAATAGTACTTTTGATACTGCGGAGGTGGTTCTTTGCTTCTACCTTCTGACTGCCATTTGTTTAGGATTCGGTGATTTATATAGATAGGTTTCGGAATAAATTGAAGAATGTTTTACAAATGTTCTTTATGAGAACAATCGCAATTGTAGATTTATTTACCTTTGGGGGGAAATCTGCTAAGTTGTAATGAACCTATAATACCTTATTTCCTTGTAGGCACTATTGCTACACCTTATCCTCATACATTTCAGGGAATCGAGAGCATTCTTGATAACTAAATCGGTCAGTGATTCTTCTCATATATTAGAACTATAAAATATGTACTTAAATATGCTTTATAAAAAGGTTTTACAAGTTTACTGCGCATTACAAAACGTATTAGTGATAATTGAATGAGGCTAAAATTTCTAATAAGACAGATGAACTACCTTACAATAAATGATAATAAAGTGCATACATAACTTACACCCCTAATGGCATTGGTGAATAGAAGCATCTGCTAATTCAAGCAAAATGTAAATATATATTGAAATGTGCAATTAAAGTTGAACATGACAAATGACTACGTGCTTTGAATAATCTACTTTATAAGGACGGCTATTTGTTCATTTCAGGTGCTTAGGAAAACAAGAATACATACAATACTAAAAGAAAAAGTAGTTGGTTGGTCGTGGTAGAAAAAAGGATGCACATTCATGCTGTGATTGAAAATAAGTAAGTAATTTTTGGGTTTTTGTTGTCTTCAAGCTTTTTCCCCATATTGACATAAATTTAAACAAATATTTATGTGTTCGGACTGTAAGCACATCTGAAACCATAAAAAGTCCGTCATGCAGGGGCTGCGTGAACTAAGCAGATTTCCCACGCGCGCCACGTATTTGCATTTATCTCAAATCTTTCAAAAGTTCAATGTGAACAATATTTGGTATTTAGTCTCAAATAAAGTGCTTCATAACATAATAGAATATTGAAAATATGAGATGAGTAGAAGTGGGGCTTTACTGAAGACCGAAAACTAAAAACTTCAAATATCTCAGTAAATAATCAAGATACTGAAAAAATGTACATAACAACATTTATAGAACATCACATTTGCAATAAGATTGATTTTATACAATTTTTCGATCCGACACATAATAACGGAGATATTAAGAATTTTCGATCCCCCTCTAAACCCCCTATGCCCCTGGTCCGATTTCAGCCATTAACAAACTTGATCTTTCTGTTTGTATAAAATGATTATATATCAAGTTTGGTAACGAAAAAACATAAATTGCGACCGCTAGAGCGGTAACAGAAAAATATATATATATACAGTTTTGAACGGACCTCATTTTCGTCATCTCCTGAGTAGGATCGATGGACTTTGAAGAAAAATTTCGAAAATCGCGTCATGAGTACAACCTCAATAGCTGATTTCCTCTAAGGCAAATCTGCTAAAAAACAGCAAAAGCACTCACTCAAATAATATTGACAATTAATATATTACCCAACTAATTTCGCGACCAATTAATAACGACTCTTCATAACCCAAGAGTCACAAAAAAAAGTCCGTCACGTAGGGGCTGCCAAAACGAAGTAGATTTCCCACGTGCGTTAATGGGGCGTTTACTGAAGGGTGAAAACAAGAAAGTGCTAATAGCTCGATTAATATAATAGAAAATATATAGAACAACAATTTTAGAGCATCAATAGTTTAACAAAATTGGTTCTATAATATTTTTCGATCCCATCCATATTTGGAATTTCGGAATTCTCCCCTCTCTATGTAGAAAAAAAGTATATACATATATTTGTTCATTTTTGTCATCTACTAGGAAGGATCGATGGACTTTTGGGGAGATTTTACGAAAATCGCGTCATAAATACGACATTCAATAGCTGATTTCCCGTTAGGTCACTACTATGAAATAGGACGTTCTTCTGCCATGAGTCAGAGAAAGTCTAAATGAATGTAGTAAGATGAGTCCAGTCAGCTGATTAACTAATACAGCAAAGTAAAAATTGACCTAAAAGAAAATCTGTTCGAAATAACTAAAGCAATTTGTAATTACGTTTTTTTTTTCGTTTTGTTTTTTGAAAATCGAGCCAAAGTTTCTATATTTTTTTAATTAACCTGATTTAAGATAATTCTGAAAATTATTTTAGTTCTTTACTTTTCTCTTTTTAATTTCTTTAAGAGAGAAATATATGAATTCTGAATCTGTTGTATATATGTCTGTTGTGGGTTTTAGCAGATTATTATAACTTTTTTATCTATCCCATAATATGATGTTATTAAAAGAAATCAAGAAATTTTACGTTCAGTGACTAACGATGGAAGTCAAAATGAGAGAAGTCAACAAAATTTACATAGATGTAAAAAGAGAACAGGTTTCCAAACGGTCCAACACCAACCATAAATAATCATAATGTAAAAGCCAATCTTTATATATCTACCTGGATCTATCCACAACTCAAAAAAAAAAAAAAAAGGCGATTTAAAAAACAAGAAAATTAATTTATTAACAAAGTCTACTGAAAAACTGTCAATTTTTTACTAAAAAAGGAATAAAAAAATGTATATAGTCTACGAATACTGTGCTACGTGCCATTTGAGTGAGTTCAAGTTACAATAAACTTACCATCTATCCAAGCAAGTAAACAAAACAAAAAATAAAACCAAGTTTATAATATGTAGGTTTGCAAGAAAATGTTTAGATGCTTTATTAATAAAAGTAATACTTCAAAGATATGACTTTCGACATATTTTAAATTATTTTATAATAGTGTATGAAAAGTATGCGTAGTTATTTATTATTTTTATATATCAGAGTCGAATGTTAAGATATATGTATATATTTCCTTTTCATACATTAGTGAGTTTTGTTCTGTACGGGACTGTTCAAGTACATTGTGTTAGTATATTTTTAACGGTTTAGTATACTTGAGCATTCCAAAATAAACATATAAGAGGTACTCAATTCAATGAAATGTAGGTATGTGCAATATTTGGGAGGTTCAGAATTTGTACATAATTCCATTGTTAATGAACATATATATTGTTAACAAGCGGTTTGCTTTACTTCCCATTTTTGTAATATGTTAATGTCATATAAATATTTTCTTCTTGTAAAAGACATTTTTTTACGTATCTGTATATATATAATTCTACTGTACTTGTGTATGTCACTGAACTCCTCCTAAACGGCAGGACCGATTTGAATGAATTGTTTTGTACGCGTTTGGGCGATGCCCTGGATGGTTTAGCGTCACAATCAGCCCGGCAGATGAAGCAGGAGTGGGGGTCGGATGGGAGGCCTAAAATTAAAAATAGCGATATTTCATTTCCTATTGGTTTTTCGGCAAATATGCACAGGTTAAAAGTTGTATATGTTGTTACTTAGAGTAACTTTTGTTATATTCACTTTTGTCCTATAACAAAGTATAAACGAGATATACACTAAAAAATTAAAGTGGGACCCAACTATTTTATTGGGCAATAACGATTGAACCGAACTTAACATAACTCTCTATATGTGAATTAGCACCAATTCTTCCATGATTATAAGCTATATTAAATTTTTTAGGTTCCAACGGGAGTGAGGGTTATAAGGCAAGTCTGAATAAAAAAGCTCGCAATATTTCATTTTCTATTTGTTTTTAGGCAAACGTGCACATAAAAAATGTTGTTTTTTGTGTTTGTTTTAAACATAATATTATTAAATTTAATATCCTAATCGCTTAAAATATCATGCAGGACAACGTCTGTCGGCTCCGCTAGTTTAATTATATAATTTGATGAAATGAAACTGTTAGTAGTGAATTGAATAGGAGTTAGCAACCTCATTTCTACAAATTCGTTTTTCGTCGGGTCTAGTTCAGCTAGTGGAGTTGTGTATTGAATATACAAGTGAATTGTGAGTCCATTTGAGTTGTGAATGGGACACAGGAGAGTGAAAATATTGATGATCTCAAGAGCTTATTGTTCTGCCAATTCGATGCCTCCTGCTATAGAGAATAATTGAGCCATGAAGGTTTACATTTCTTCTATCAGCTGAGCGTAAACATTTAGTAATAATTAATATTTAAACAAGTACGTAAAAAGTAGTCAATTCAGACCATTGTTTGTCACAGTCTAAATTTACATAGTATGTTACTGTGTAAAATTTTATTTATGAAAAAAGACGACATAGTATTTAATATGAATGAAGTTATGGGAAATATAGGAGCTAAGTAATTATAAAGGACGTGTAAGGCCTATAAAGACCCACGTATATAACCAAAAACTTGAGTTCATATATTCTTATATTACTAGGACATGAATAAACGATACAAAATTTAACTATATTTATTAACATCCGCTATACTTTCTTCAAGTATAATAAATTAGCTGCATCTAAAATGAACGAAAATTGTTAGAAAATTGCTTCATCGTGAATATAAAACTACCCTAATAGTGACAAAAAATCAATACACAGAGAAGGTCCCGAATAATTCAGAGGAATTCATTAAAGGGTGGAAAGAAAAATTATTTTATAAAAAAAGTTAAATTACTTTTTAGACAAAAATAAAAATGCACACGTTAAAACATAATGTGTTTAGGCTCTAATTGATTATTATTAAAAGGAGAGACAAATTATAATGGATAATAAGGTAGAGTACTGTCAAAAATAGGCTTAAAGATAACTGCCATCTGAAATAGATATCAATTTTTTTTTTTTTTTAAGAATTGAAGCAATTTTTATGGAATCAAGCCACTGTTCGTAAAATAGTTATTATTAACAAATCTGCAAAACCCATTATCTACAAAAAGAAAGACACAAGAAACATTGTATTAAAACTAATTTTAAAATATGGAATTAAAAATGTAGGTTAAATGAGTGATGCCGCTAAAGGTTTACTTTTAAGTTCTGGAATAAATATTTTTAAGTGCTTGAGTTTGGCTACAGTAAGTCGAATATGTCACAATGTAAGTTGATATTGTCACGTTTTTTCCACATTACCAGTATATGTTACTCTCTCCGAGTGACATTACACTTGGAGCAAACAGGTCTGTCGGTTCAACTCTTTAGGTATGAATGTGTTACGGATGTGTAATCTTGTCAAAACAACTTGATTTCTTGACGAGTATTGATTAATATATATACACAAAATATTGATATGGTACCTCAGGTATAGCACTTTCATCAATGTTCTTAGCTAAGGAGAATAGAGAATCCTTGTCTGCGTATATCCATACTCCTACGAACAGCACGCCAGCTCCTGCAACCTGTAATGCACAACACAATAATCAGAAAAATCATAAATATACTAAAACTAAAACGTCCGTCACGCAGGGGCTGCGTAAACTAAGCAGATTTCCCACGTGAAGTTTTACAATAGAGAAATCTGCCTAATAATAATAGTAGTACTAAAAAATCTCTAAACCTATTCACGAGGGACGAATAGTTCCGGAAACGGCCGCCCTAGCTCTCGGCGGAAAGTCCCGAACAAAGACGACTCCTGCCGACCACACACACAATACAAATGCAAATATCTCGGTTAATATTTAAGATACAGAATAAATGTATAGAACAATATTTATAGTAAATTTAATTTGCAATAAGATACAATTTTTCGATCCGACTCATATAACGGGGATATTTCGAATTTTCAAAAATCCCCCCTCTAAAACCCCTCTCCCACTGGTCCGATTTCAGCCATTAACGAACTTGATCTTTCTTTTTACTTAAAACGATTAAATTTCGAGTTTGGTAACGATCAAACAAAAATTGCGACCGCTAGAGCGTTAACAGACAAATATTTATATATATATATATATATATATATATATATATATATATATATATATATATATATAAAATTGTAACCTCTGTCTGTACATTGATTTTTTTCGCGAAATTTCACGATAACTTTTTGTTTCACATGTCATAGACACCATAACTGCATTTTGTTTCTTTGGTGTCTGTTTGTTTGTTTGTTTGTTTGTTTGTTTGTTTATTTGTTTGTTTGTTTGTTACCTTTTCACGCATAAACGGCTGAACCGAATTTTATGAAACTTGGTATGTATATTACTACTAGCCCAACTTAGACTTTAGGCTATATTAATATTCTCTAAGATGAACAGGAGTGGGGGTTATAAGGGAGGCCTGAAATTAAAAATAGCGATATTTCGTTTCCTATTGATTTTTCAGCAACTATGCACATAACAAAAGTTATTTATTTTGTAATTTAGAGTAACTTTTGTTATATGTACTTTTGCCGTACACGGAAGTATAAATGAGTTATACGCTAAAATCTATAGCGGAAGTCCAATATTTTACTTGGCACAAAAGACTCAACCGAACTAAACCAAACTCGGTATGTGAATTAGTATTAACGACTTCCTCATAATAAGCCATACTAACATTTCTAGGGACGGGCAGGAGTGGGGGTTATAAGGGAGGCCTGAAATTAAAAATAGCGATATTTCGTTACTTATTGCTTTTTCAGCAAATATGTACATGACAAAAGTTGTTTATTTTGTTATTTAGAGAAACTTTTTTTATATACACTATCGTCGTCTACCGAATTGTAAAGGCGTTATACGCTAAAAATTATAGCGGGAGACAACAATTTTATTTGGCACAAAAGACTCAACCGAACTAAACCAAACTTGGTATGTGAATTAGTACTAACGCCTTCCTTATAATAAGCCATATTAACATTTCTAGGGACAGGCAGGAGTGGGGGTTATAAGAGAGGTCTGAAATTAAAAATAGTAATATTTCGTTTCCTATTGGGGTTACGGCAAATATGTACATAACAAAAGTTGTTTATTTTCTTATTTAGAGAAACTTTTGTTATATACAATATCGTCGTATACCGAAGTATAAAGGCGTTATACGCTAAAAATTATACCGGGAGTCAACAATTTTATTTAGCACAAAAGACTCAACTGAACTAAATAAAACACTCGATATGTGTATTAGCACTAACGCCATCCTTATAATAAGCCCTACTAACATTTCTAGGAACGGGCAAGAGTGGGGGTTATAAGGGAAGCCTGAATTTACAAATTTTTTTATTAACAAATCCACAGAAACGACGGGTATTAGCCCTAAACACTGGGATATTGTGTAAAGGAAAGCCTTGCCAAAAAAATACCATCACCATTCAGCCTCAAATCAATTCCCGGGCGTAGCCGGGTATCTGAGCTAGTATATATATATATATATGTAATATTGAACGGACCTCATTTTCGTCATCTCCTGGGTAGGATCGATGGACATTTGAAGAAACATTTCGAAAATAGCATCATGAGTAAGACCTCAATAGCTGATTTCCCTTAAGGGAAATCTGCTAATAAGTCTACCTACATTGTGGCTGTAGGCTCCAATTGATGATCCAAATAATGCTCAATGCTTCCACTTGCGTTTTAATGAGGAATAGATCTTTCAGAACCTACCCAGTCCAGGCTTCAGAGACTGTTCCCAGATTCTATTTATTTTTAAGTTCTGGCCCTGATTATTAAAATAAACCAACTAAAAGCTAAACAAAAACTGAAAATCAAAGAATGAAATACCGCACCGCAAATCATGTTTTGAAAATACTTGTTTTTCAACGACAGTAGGAGCTAGCAAACTATGCAAATTTCTACAAGAACGAAATATTCTATAATTTCGACAAACAGCCTTGTCAGTAAAAATTCTGGCAATCATTTAAATTTACCTTAAGACATAATTTAGCATTCCAAAAAATCTTCCCCGGTATAAAGATTTCCAGGAAATTGAAAAATAAACTCCCAATAATAATAATAATAATAAATTGATATCGCTGTCCCAAATAATTAGAACATCCGTAAGCCTTACGCCGAGAAAATAAGCAAGTACCAAGATTTGGCTATCGAAATAAAATTCCTTTATGCTAGATTCTGTCACTGTCACTGCAGTCGTGATATCAGCCAATGTTTTAATTCCAAATACCACACTGAAAGCAACAAAATATCTCACTTAACCTCAACAAGATAATAAGATTGTGAAAAAAAGTTTTATTAGACACTGCAAGAATTGTCCGTAAATTTTTAAATTTCCATTAAAAAAATAAATGCATATTGCGGTTGGTTACGAATCCCGCTAGAATAATAATGTACATTAATTATAGCCTCAGATACAATTGTATTTATTTAATATTATACAAATGTGTATTTTTTTCTGTGAACATAACCCATCCATGTGTAGTGAACAAATTTCCTGTAAGGGAAATCAGCTATTAAGGTTGTACTCATGATGCGATTTTCGAAAAATTCCCTCAAATGCCCTTCGATCTTACCCAGAAGATGACGAAAATGAGGTCCCTTGAAGGGAGGGGGGATATATATATATATATATATATATATATATATATATATATATATATATATATATATATATATATACTAGCTCAGATACCCGGCTTCGCCCGGGAATCGGTTTGAGGGTGAATGGTGATGGCATTTTTTTGGCAAGGCTCTACTTTGCACACTATTTTGACATTTACCCGTCCCAGTGTTTAGGGTTTATACCCGTCGTTCACATTTGTTAATAATAAAATTAATTTTTTATGCAAAACTTCACTGCCCTCCATATTGTCGTATTTCCAGTCCTTACAACCCCCACTCCTGCCCGTCCCTAGAAATGTTGATATGGCCTATTATAAGGAAGCCGTTAGTGCTAATTCACATACCGAGTTTTATTTAGTTCGGTTGGGTCTTATGTCCCAAATAAAATTGTTCACTTCCGCTATAGGTTTTAGCGTATATCTCGTTTATAATTCGGTATACGAAAAAAGTGTATATAACAAAAGTTACTTTAAATAACAAAATAAACAACTTTTGTTATGTTCATATTTGCCGAAAAACAAATAGGAAACGAAATATCGTTATTTTTATTTTCTGGCTTCCCTTATAACCCCCACTCCTGTTCGTCTCAGAGAAAATTAATATAGTCTAAAGTCTAAGTTGGGTTAGTAGTAATATATATACCAAGTTTCATAAAATTCGGTTCAGCCGTTTATGCGTTAAAAAGGTAACAAACAAACAAACAAATAAACAAACAAACAGACACGAAAGAAACAAAATGCAGTTATGGCGTCTATGACATGTGAAACGAAAATTTATCGTGAAATTTCGCGAAAAAAATCAATGTACAGACAGAGGTTACAATTTTATATATATATATATATATATATATATATATATATATATATATATATATATATATATATATATATATATCAGTTAAAGATGTGGCGGTCGCAATTTCTGTTTAATCGTTACCAAACTCGATATTTAAGCAGTTTATAGAAAAATAGAGGTTAATTTCGTTAACAGCTGAAATCGGACAGGGGGAGGGGGAATTCAAAATATCTCCATTATTACGCGTCGGATCGAAAAATTGTATAGATGCAACCTTATTGCAAATGTAATGTTCTATAAATGTTGTTATGTGAATGTTCTCTCTGTATTCAATATTAACCGAGATATATCAATATTTTAGGTTTCGTCCATCAGTAAACCCTCACTCCTACTCATGTCACATCAGGAATAAGTCGTTATGTCATAATGCAGTTCATTCCAAGGTTAAATAAGAAATATGGTTATCATTGAACTTTTATTTTGTGATGTCATCAATTAAGACTTTTCGTTCTTTACTCGGAAATGTTTATTTTATCTATTCCACACTCGACATTTAACCATTTCACACAACACTATAGATCCTAATTGCTATTGGCGGTAATCAGACTTGGAATAATGAGGTTTAAGGGGGAGGGGGATTCGTAAATTCAAAATATCTCCGTTAATTTGAGTTGGATCGTAATATATTAGATCCAATCTTGTTAAACCATTGTTGGTCTCTACAATTGTTGTTTCATACATTATTTCGTAAATCATGTATTACGCTTCGTACTTTCTTGTATTCTAAATACCTTCAGTACCCCCCCCCCTCATACTCATATGTTATTTACATATAATTAGAGAATATGTGGTGAGATAAGATCACAATTGTGCTTATACCAGGAGGTGGGGAATCTGCTTAGTTTACGCAACCCCTCCGTGAGGGACATCTATTTTAGCAGATTTACCTTAAGGGAAATCAGCTATTGAGGTTGTACTCATGACGGAATTTTCGGAATTTTTCTTCAAATGTCCATCGATCCTATCTAGTAGATGACGAAAATGAGGTCCGTTCAAAACTGTATATATATATATATATATATATATATATATATATATATATATATTTGTCTGTTACCGCCTAACGTTCACAATTATTGTTTGATCGTTACCGAACAGAATCAATCTTATTGCAAATTAAATTTGCATATATAGATATTTGCATTTGTATTGAGTGTGTGGTCGGCAGGAGTCGGCTATGTTCGGAAATTTCCGCTGAGAGCTCTGGCGGCCGTTTCCGTAACTATTCGTCCCTCGTGAAGAGGTTTAGAGATACCTTACTACTACAATTGATATTGGGCATATTTATCTACTGTATAACTTCTCATGGGAAATCTGCTTAGTTTACGCAGCCCCTGCGTGACGGACTTTTTTAAATGTTCATTTAGAAGATATATATATATATATATATATATATACACATATTTATAGATTTAATCTTTCTCATGCTCCCACTCCTGGTCCAATTAAATCCATTAAGGAATTTTACCTTATATGAATCAGGAAAATATTTATAACATGGTATTGGTCAATGGAATAAGGCTTCCATAAAATAGAATGTTGATTGTTGACATCACATATATTGGCTTATTGTTAAACATTGTACCTGAGACGTGTTTCACAATAATATCGATTCTTTTATTAGCAGATTTCCTTTAGGGGAAATCAGCTATTGAGACCGTACTCATGACGCAATTTTCAAAAAATTTCTTCAAATGTCCATCAATCCTACCTAGGAGATGACGATAATGAGGTCCGTTCAACTATATATATATATATATATGTCTGTTAACGCTCTAACGGTCGTAATTTTTGTTTAATCGTTACCAAACTCAATATTTAGTCGTTTATGTAAGAAGAAAGATCAAGTTCGTTAATGGCTAAATTTGACCAGTGGGGGAGGGTGTTTAGAGGGGGATTTTCGAAATATGCCCGTTACCGTTGGTCGGATCGAAAAATTGTATAGTACCAATCATATTGCAAATTAAATGTACTATAAATATTGTTATATACATTTATTCTCTATCTTGAATATTAACCGAGATATTTGCATTTTTCAATTTTCAGACTTCAGCAAACTAACCATTTCTACTCATATTGCCTAAACAACACCTTGTTGTGTAATAAACCACATTATTCGAAGCTTAAATACCTTATATTGTTTTCAAGAAACCTTTACCAGATACATGCAAATACGTCCTGGTGCCGGAGGGGGGGGGGCTCTTAAGTTTTTGGGCCTACTAAAATTTGATTGATTGAGATAAAAATTATTCTGATTCATTATAAATTACAGTAGATACAGTAAATAGTTTCAATAAAATTAATATGCTATATTTCAGTAATTGTTTTTCTTTCCGGAGATGGCATACCTGTTTGTTTACGTTTCAGACGATTGCCGTCGGGAGGTTTCTTATTATCGTTTGTATTTATTCACTTGATGTTGGCTGTGCTATTGTGTTACCATTATATAGATTTATCTATTGTTTAAATCTGCTTAGTTTACGCAGCCCCTGCGTGACGGACATTTTTACCTGAGGTTCCTCGTCTTAACAGAATAAATGGAAGGGGAAAAAACAGCTTCCTCATTACCTAATTAATTCCTGGCCGTCTTCCGTCAGGAGTTCCCCAAGGAGTTTATTTATCCTTCCATTATCTTCTTCAGTCTGATTTCATAGAGCTTGATTCGATTACATCTCAATTTTTAACTTTATTTTAATTTTTTCTCCTTCCCTACTTACACCAGGGAATACTCCTTTATCAGGTTTCCCTTAAGGAACATCTGATAAAAGAGGATTTCTACTCATGCAAGAAGAATTTCGTCTTAAGAAAAAATTTTAATTATGTTCAAGTAGAATCCATGTCGATGATAAATGTGTTATAGCTTACGCAAACCCAGGGTAGCGGACTGTTTTTAGCAGATTCCCTTAAGTCCAGATTTTCGAAAACAAAAATTAAAAATGTGCATTGACCCTACCCCTTTTATCAAACTTCACAATTAAACTTTTTATCTGAAACTAGTGGCTGTAGTGGGTGTGGGGGTCAAAGAGGAGGAATTCTAAAAAGTATAATCGAAAACTAAATTTCTCCGTCACTATGATCAATAACTTTAATATAATCAATCGTGTTGAAATTTTAATTTTCTACAATTATTTTTCAATGCAGTTTTCTCCAACTCGAATATTAACCGAGTTCTTTGTATATTTTTGGTTTAAAGCCTTTTGTATACCACCATCATCTACTCATCCGATTTTCACTTTAAGTACCTGAATCATTAAACATCTAATGCCCAGAAAAATTTCAATTCCGATTTATAGAGGCTTCTTACTGTTAAAGAAATGAGAGAATAGATAGAATTTGCGTTAAAACCACCAGCGTGTGGTAGTGATATTCCAGCACGTTTTCTTTCGAGAGTGTTTGCGTAACCGAATTTGTTATTGACAATTAAGTGAAATGTATGCATTTCATTCGATTCAATCATCTCAACAATAGTGAGTCGTTGAGCAAGTGCACACAATGGCAAGAGAAGCGGGAAGTTCAATCAAGCTGGTAGTTAAGGTAGTTTGCCGAGCACTGAGTAAATATTGACTATTGAATTCAGAACTGTCCAATTGATGCTCAGGTTTGTTGGTAGATTCAAAGCAGAAGTTAAAGCAACTCTTAAGGCTTCGAATCGTCTAAACTTAAGTCAACACCCGAGTGAGGTGTGTCCAAGTATTCATGGGCAGGCCTCTGTAAATCAATTATGATATCTTTCATACGTGAGACACCCGCCTGTATTCATGAGTTACATCTAACGACCGACATTACACCCAGATTTCCCTTAAGATTCTTCAAATGTATCGGTCCTAGGGAGGAGATGAAGAAAATGAAGTCCGTTGAAATTTATACGCGCGCACACACACACACACACACACACACACACACACACACACACACACACACTCGAACGCACGCCACACAAACATACTCGTCTGGTGCCGTTCTGGCGGTCGCAATTTGTTTTTTATCGTTACCAAACTCGATTTAAGAGTTTCATGTAAAACTAAAGACTAAGTCCCTAAAAGGCTGGAATCGGACCAGTGGAAGGGGGTGGGATTTTGAAATATCCACGTTATTAAACACCATATTGAAAAAGTGTATAGAACCAATATTAATGAAAATTTAATGTTCTATAATTGTTGTTTTATATATATATATATATGTGTGTGTGTGTGTGTGTGTGTGTGTATGTGTGTGTTTTCTCTATCTTAAATATTAAAGGAGATATTTGTATTTTTTAGTATTTACCCTTCAGTGAACCCACGTAGACTCATGTCATATTAGCAATAAGCTGTTATATCATGAACCACTTTATTCCCGGCTTAAATACCAAATATTGTTTTCATGATACATGCAAATACGTAGTGTGATTGCATAGTCAATTAAGATTTTGCGTATGTGAATCGATAATATTGAATTTCTACAATTGTTACTCTATAAAATTTCCCGCAATTCAAGTACTGAGTGAGATATTTGTACTCCCTTCTTTTAGCTTTCAGTACCCCCTCCCACAACCTTATTACTCAACGGCCACTTACGTAGAAATTGAGAAGACGTGGGGAGATGCGTGTTATACCAGCTCGTGGGAAATCTGCTTAGCTTACGTAGCCCCGTGCGCGACAGACTTTCATGCATTAATTTCCGACCATCCAGTAGGGGTTGTCTGATCGAACAATGTACGCCAAAACGACGCTTTGCCTAATCCCGGTATCTCCTTTATCTCTTACCACTAATTTATGTTAAGACTTTACTGTCCAGCTAATGCAACCCTAAAAGATTAACTTAATATCTACCACTTTTATAATCATAAGGAGATTTCCCCTAAGGGAAATCAACTGAGCTTCTACTCATGATGACATTTTCGAAAAATGTATTCAAATGCCCATTGATCCTAGCCAGAAGACGACTAGAATGAGTCCCGGCCAACGTTTATATATATATATATATATATATATATATATATATATATCTGTGTGTGTGTTTGCTAACGCTCTAGCTGCCGTCATTTTTGTCTGATCGTTACCAAACTCGATATTTAAACGTTTTATGTAAAAATGAAGATCAAGTACGAAATATCTTCGTTATTATTCGTCGGATCGAAATATGTATAGAACCAATCTTATTAAAAATTTAATTGTATACACTGTTTTCATATACATATTTTCTCTATCATGAATATTAACCGATATATTTGATTTTTTTTCGTTTTCAGCCATCAGTAAACCCCCACTCCTACTCATGTTATATTAACAATGAGCTCTTATATTCTGAAGCACACTATTCAAAGGGTGAATACTAAATATTGTTTTCATTGAACTTATATTCTGTGAGATACATGTAAATTCGCAGTACGTTAGCGCCATAATTTAAGATTTTACGTTTTTAAGTCGTATATGTTAATTTGATCTGTACCATACTCAATATTTAACCATTCCAATCAATTCTAAGGATCATATTTATTATTGGTTCCAATCGGACCTGGAATAGTGGGGATTTAGAGGTAAGGATTCGAAAAATATTACATATTTATCCAATATTGTTAAACTACAGATAAGCTGCAATAGTTGTTCAGTGCATCTTTTCGTAACTCGAGTATTGAGTTATTCCTATTTTCATGTTTTCAGCCTTCAGCAACTCCCCCCCCCCTCCCCGACACCAGTCACTGCGTAAACAAATAAACATTCCAACGCTCCTTAGATGACACCATTTATTCTCCATTTTAGCAGATTCCCCATAAGGGAAATCAGCTATTGTGGTTGTACTCATGACGCGACTTTTGAAAAAGTTCCTCACATGTCCATCGATCCACACAGGAGATGACGAAATGAGGTCCGTTCAATAGCTGAGGTCTTCAGGGAAGCTTGTTAAATCATGAATACTTCATTCCAAGGTTAAATACCAAATATTGTTTACATTAAACTTTGTGAGATACATGCAACCCCACAACCCCCTTCTACTCATCATATAAATATGTGGTAGGATTAATTGACAAATGTCAAAGTGGGAAACCTGTTTAGTTTGCGCAGTACCGATGATGTATATTTTTCCCCACTGAATAAATTACTCACTCTTAAGGCAAGTTCTGTTCCATAAAATTTATTATGACGTAGATGCTGAAAATCACCAAGTCACGGATTTTTTCCTGAAATAAAAATCCTATATGAACAGATTTAGGGCTGGACACGAGATGCTAAGTAACTTATGCGATCTAAGTGCGAAATTCCGGCAAACAGGGGTTGCGTAAACTAAGTAGATTTGCCACGCGCTGGTAAGCACACTTGTGATCTCATCTCACCACATATTCTCAATTTCAATAAAAAAACAAGCAATGGGTCAAGGGCAGCGGGGGGGGGGGGTACTAAAGGCTCTATGAGTTTACTTTTTTTAGAAATAAATATTTCCACCAATGTAAAACGATTAATTAATGAAATGTAATAAACACTCTAAGAAAATTGAGCACATTCAATATAGATATATACATGTTCCGATGAAACACTTAACGTGATTGGGTTACGTCATTAACCATGACATAATTGCCTCGTACATTTTCCTCCAGGAAGATATATGAGTTTTCCTTCTTCGTTAGACTGTCTCAAGCAACTTAATAGCTTTTCACATAGTATGTTTCCTTCATATTGTTGGAAAGTACGAAAATAATGGATAATATTTTGTAAGCTATTGTATCTTACTATATCACACAGCTCTTATTAAAGTAACTTGATACCATTAAAAAAGTGATTAACAAATCAAAAGTTGTCTCCGAACAAAGAAGCAGGTATACAAAGAGACGACATTGCATTCAAACGTGTGTTTCTATAAGATTCAATGCAATAAGATAGTGAAAGTCCGTCACGGTGGTACCGAGTAGAAACTCAGATTTCCCAAGTACCTACTCAACAATAAAAAATACAATAGATACCTCAAGAAATTTATAAAAGCAAGTGCAATCAAAAATATACTTCCGTCACCAGAACGGAATGCAAATGACGTCAGTTTACTTTACCATGAATCCTACAATTAGTTTTATCTTAAGTATCCGTACGATATGAGAAAGGAGAAAAATTATACTGGGCATGAGATATTTAGCGTTAATAACACAATAATAACTTTAAGTAATAATCGCATAAGCACAGCAAGTATTTGATAGACTGAAAACGAATAAATACAAATAATGGCACTTATGCCTCCGTTATAGGAACTTTAAAAACAAAAATAGTAATAAATAAAACTACTAAAGAGATTGATGTTATATAATGTCTCAATGGGATGGTCAACAATGGGAATCTATATGATTTTTAATTTTACGTCCAGTCATAATAACATCGATATTATGAGTCGGTTGAAAATGTTATGTTTTATTGCAACATAATTTTCAACAGTTGCCCTAAACATTTATTATATAATTCTTATATTAACCCATGTGTGCATACACACAGACACACACACACACACACACATTTTTTATTTTTGAGGCATCCAGAAACTAGCCTTCGTGTAACATTAATAAGCACTCAATATACTACCACAAAGCATTTTATTTCAAGCCTTTATTTCAAGAACGAAAATCCCGTTCTATTCATGCCGCGATCTTCGACATATTTATATATACAACCCGGGGCTCAGGTTAGCCATGCGAGTTAAAGTGTTGACCTCACATGGTAAACCTAGAGTGACGAGTTCGATTCTCGCCTGGGCAAAGGCAATTATTTAGTGACTAAATTCATTAAATAACATCTTAAAATCCCACCCTGGCTAGAAAAGGGTGGTAACCTGTAGATAACCCGTCCCAATTAGCCTAAGTTGCAAAAAGTGGACGTTAATAAATAAATAATAATAATAATATATACAACCCCCCCCCCAGAGACAAGTTTACTAATTAAATGAAGAGGTATAATCATTTGATCTTAAATACTTGATCTGGCTGAACTGGAGTAAACGTATGGTCGCAGAATTATGTCGCCCAAAAATTATGGTTTCATTTTTATGTTGTAGTTCTCGAGAATTCTACACAAACATTTTATGAACAATTTTCTAAATTTAAAAACTCTCCTCAAATATGAACTCGAATTTCAATACTGTCAGCAGAAAGCGGAAGTGGGTAAGACATTCGTCTAACAAGGCCCTTATATCAATGCAACTTTACTTCCGGAAATCAGCTTGATAGCTTCCGGTACAGTTATTCAATTGTACAAACACCCTTTCCAGTCAATACCAGCCCTTTCAGCCCCATGATCAATAGATCCATTAAATTAATTGGCTAAAATTCTAAAAACTTAGCAATTGCTCATTTTTACTTCCTTTTTCTAAGTAAAGAAGTTTTGTAATAACAAAAGTTTTGGTTTTCAGATTCGAACGTAATTTTACTTTTGGAAGGGGTTCAGAAATATAGCGTTACCCTTAATCTCACATGATAAACCTAGAATGGCGATTTCGATTCCACCCTGGGACTAAGAACTTCTTAGTAATGAACTCATAAAATAAAATCCTTAATCACGCCCTGGCTAGAAAAGGGTGGTAACCTGTAGATCAGCCAAAGTAGCAAAAAGTGGACGTAATAAATAATGACATCCTTTTTGTCTCTACCTCAGCCCACATATGTACTCAAAAATGAATATCCTAAGAATGTTGAAATTTCCTATTTGGGGCTCCTGCAAAGCTTGATTGAAATTTGAAATCCACAAAGCAGGAGGCGTTTATAGGGGAGACGAAAATAAAAAAAGTACATTTTAATCTGCAAATATTAGAACTACAGAAGGATCTTCTATAGGACCTTTTCTTTTCTTTATCATAAAAAGATCTATAAATTATCGGCTCTTGTTATTCATTAAGGTCCAATTTGTTGGGTTGGTTTCATAGGCAAAGAGGCTATTTGGGGCGGCTTCTCTACAGGTTACCACCCTTTATGGTGGTACAACAAATCCTACAGCATTTCAGATGTATTGGAACGGATATATCGAATGTCACTTTCAAATGTACAATGTTTAAAATAAAGTGTTATAAAACATTTTGTTTTTTTAATAGACGTCTGGGATCCACAACAATTTTTGTTTTATATAAGAAGAAATAAACCATTACAATAAACGTACATATTAATTTTCCATATGGCTCACAAAGATCTAATGTAAAACCAAATTTTCTTAAATCAAACATTACTCTCAGGTCATGATTATCAATTTTATTGATTTTGAGACTCCGAATTTGTACTTAAACCCGTCAGACTACGAATAAAGTGAACCAATGTACTGCAACTAATATTCCGTGCCATATTTCATGTTAGTAAACAGACGTAGCTTCGCAGGGAGAAGGCGGCAGAACGATTCTGTAGAGAAATTGGTAGCTGGTGTTTGTAAAAATGCTCTTTATGACGGATCCGAGTATTTGAAACCGCTAGAGCAATTAAATAAGTGAAGTGAAGTAATTTGTTGACCTTTTAGACAAAACCCTGATGACAAACATATATGCATTTTGTGAATAGGTAATTATGAGGTGGAGTAGAGCGCTATCTATAGTGATAATGCAGGAGCTGGATGTACACGAGTAAATTGGTAGTAATGACTCTATGCGACTCGCTGATGGAATTAGCCTTGGATCAGGAAGGAACGTTTTCATCAACCAACTACACTCTTCCAGGCTACGCCCAGTTTCTGAGCTGTTGCCAGTCTTTCAAAAGAATTATAGGAAATTGTAATTCCGAAGTTTATTCTCCATCTAAGCCCATCCTAAGTAGGAGGGCTTTTGGCCATAGGGGGTCGTTGAGTGAAGTAGTTTGGCTCATATGACGGTCATGGGGCAAGAGAAATTAAATTACAGAAGTCATTATTAGCAGATTTCCCTTAAGGAATATCACTTATTCAGGACGTACACATGATTCGATTTTCAAAAACATTTTCCAAATGTCCATCGATCCACTCAGGAGATGACGCAAATGAGCCGCACCAAATTCGATGTGTAAAAATAAAGATAAAGTTCGTTAACGGCTGAAATCCGTCCGTTGGGGGGGGGGAGATTTTGTAAATTGAAAATATCGCCTTTATTATGAGTCGGATCAAAAACTTGTATAGGACCAATTTAATTGAAAATTTAATTGTCTGTAAATATTTTTTTACACATTTTTCCCTCTTTCTAAAATTAAACGAGATACTATGTGTATTTTTTAACAATTTTTATTTTATTGTGTTTTATTTAACAATATCCCAATAAATCATGAAATGTCACTTATCAAGCTTAAATACAAAATGTTCTTTTCAAAGGGCCTTTATTATGTGAGATACATGCAAATACGAAGGGCAATTACGTCATCAATTAAGACGGTCTTGACTTAATAATGTTTTGTTTATCAATACCATACTCGATATTTCGCTTTTTTATTCAATAATAAAGATCATATAAAGTTAAACGCTGAAATAAGAGGGGGACATTGGATAATTTTCAACATCTTCGTAATCACGACAAGGGTCAAAAGATCTTTTAGAATTGTTGATTCATTCGGTTTTCAGCCTACAGAAATCCCCCAATAATAATCAATGAAATTTGACATAGAAATAGATAATATATAGTGAGATGGCATTACTACTATGCCATACAAGCACTTGGAAAATCTGCTTAGTGTATGCTGCCATTGCGTGACAGACTTTTAATGGTCTACAGCTATGAAGGAGATGCCTAAGATAGGGCTTCTGGAGGGGAGATCATCTTCTGACCCAGATACCCAAGAGACTAATAATGATCGTAGTTCTATCATAGTGTGTGTGCATGCGTGGGTATTTTTGCCCTAGCGTGTTTGTGGTTGGGGTAATGATTAAATCACCAAATGAATTGAAAGCGGATCCTGGCAATGGCTAAATGAACCACAACAAACCATTACTGCTATTTAATTTAACCTTAATTGATCCCTCGCTATTTCTCTCTCTCTCTCTCTCTCTCTCTCTCTCTCTCTCTCTCTCTCTCTCTCTCTCTCTCTCTCTCTCTCTCACACACACACACACACACACTCTCTCTCTCTCTCTCTCACACACACACACTCTCTCTCTCTCTCACACACACACACACTCTCTCTCTCTCAAACACACTCACTCTCTCTCTCTCTCTCACTTTCTCTCTCGTTCTCTCTCTCTCTCACTTTCTCTCTCGTTCTCTCTCTCTCTCTCTCACTTTCTCTCTCTCTCTCACTCTCTCTCTCTCTCTCTCTCTCTCTCTCTCTCTCTCGCTGTGTAAGTGCGTGTGCGTGAGCGGAAGTTCTACTCAAAAGTAACGAACGAACAGGCAGTAATACAGATGCCTCCGTTAAATGAATAAACACAGTGTGCCACACATGAGTTTATCCATAGGTTCAACATATTCCCATTCCGATACACTAATCGTATAACTAATTCAAACCTCGTAATATATTTATGATGCCTTTCAGTATGTGATGACCATATTTGTTAATGACTAAAACAGTACTACGAGGAAAGGAAGCTTAGAGGTGGGTGGGGTTCAAAAGTTCAAAATATCCCAATTAAGAGTCGGAACAAGACATGTTATGTAATCAATCTTGTTAAAAAATTTTAGTGCTCATTTACTAATTGCAAAAACTCAGTTGTACTTATCCAATCAAAAACTCTTGTATTTCATAACCCCCCCCCCCCAGAGGAAAACCTCTTTTCTGGCATTTTGGAAGATCGTAGTACTATGGAGGAAACTCGGGTTACCTTTCTCACCATATGGACAATTTCCCAAGGCCTTTAATAATTTGAGCCAGAGATCACTTGTAGCAAATGCAATGGTAAGGGAAATACTAAATCAGGGTAAAAGCGATTCCAGGGAAGTAAGGAAGACTCTGGTTCTATGGTTTCATCGACACTTCTTTACGGAGGTGATTTACATGTAAATGTCTTTTACTAATCTTGTTTATAGCTTGATATGGTATTAATGAAGATTGGATGATATTATTATTACACATACTATTGAAATAAGTAATAGACTTAAACTGAAGTTCTTATGCTATTAATTAATTTAAATGTATGTGTATACTTATACTAACATTAAAAAAATTAAATTATTTATTAACGTCCACATTTTGAAATTACGCGGCTAATTGGGGGGGGGGGGGGTTATCTACAAGTTACCACCCTTTTCTAGCCATGATGGGACTCAGGATTTTAATTAATGAGTTCATCACTAAATAAGCTCCTATTGCCCAGGCGGGAATCGAACTCAAGGTTTTGTGAGATTAAATCCAACGCTTTAACTAAACTGAGCCCCTATATTTACATGAGGTCACTATGATACTAGTAACATTAACTAATAAGTAAACTTAGAGAAATTAAACTTTCAGTGAAGCCGTGGCCTTTTGACTTTAAAAAATATATTTTTGTCTTATCGTTTCCAAACTTGATATATAACCGTTTTATACAAAAAGAAAAGTCAAGTTCGTTAACGGCTGAAATCGGACCAGAGGTAGGGGGGGTTTAGAGAAGGAAAATTCCTACAATTTTTAATATCTCCGTTATTAGGCGTCGGATCGAAAAAGTGTATAGAATCAATCTTATTGCACATGTAATGTTCTATAAATGTTGTTATGTACATTTTTTTTTTAATCTTGATTATTAACTGAGAAATTTCATTTTTTAGTTTTCAGTCTTCAGTAAAGCCCCACTCCTACTAATCTGATATTAACAATATTCTATTTCGTTATGAAGCACTTTATTTGAAGCATAAATACCACATATTGTTCTCATTGAACTTTTAAGTTTTGAGATAAATGCAAATACGTGGCGCACGTGGGAAATCTGCTTAGTTAACGCAGCCCCTGCGTGACGGACTTTTTTGATTTCCATTCATTTTTTTTGAGTTCTATTTTGTTTTCTGAGTTCCAGTTCTGTTTTGTAATGCGTTTCTATTTCTTTCCCATTCCTGTTTTGATTTCATCTATGTTTTTCGTCTTTTCTTTCTGTTTTGTGATCATTTTATGTTTTGTGTTCCTTTTCTGTTCTATGTTCCTTTTCTGGTTTGTGTTCCTCATCGGTTTTGTTTACCTTTTCTGTTTTGTTTAATTTTGTTATTTTTTTTGTATTGTAAGCAGATTTCCCTTGAGGGAAATCAGCTATTGAGGTTGTACTCATGACGGAATTTTCGACATTTTTCTTCAAATGTCCATCGATCCTACCTAGTAGATGACGAAAATGAAGTCCGTTCAAAACTGTATATATATATCTATATATAAAATATATATATATATATATATATATATATATATATATATATATATATATATATATATATATATATATATATTTGTCTGTTACCGCTCTAGCGGTCGGAATTTTTGTTTTATAGTTACCACACTCGGAATTTAATCGTTTTTTGTAAAAAGGAAGATCAAGTTCGTTAATGGCTGAAATCGGACCAGTGGGAGGGGGGTTTAGAAGGGAGGATTTTCGAAAAGTCAAAATATCTCCGTTATTATGCGTCGGATCGAAAAATTGTATAGAATGAATCTTATTGCAAATTCAATTTACTATAAATATTGTCCTATACATTTATTCTGTATCTTGAATATTAACCGAGATATTTGCATTTGTAATCTGCGTGGGGTCGGCTATGTTCGGACTTTCCGCCGAGAGCTCTGGCGGCCGTTTCTGTAACTATTCGTCCCTCGTAAATAGGTTTAGAGGTTACTTACTACTACAGCTGTTATTAGGCAGATTTCTCTATTGTAAAACTTCACGTGGGAAATCTGCTTAGTTTACGCAGCCCCTGCGTGACGGACTTTTTTGTTTTCATTTGAGTTTTGTTTTGCTTTATTCTTTATGTTACAAAGCCTTTGTTTAGAGCAACATCGCAAAGCTGTGAAGCTCCAATAAATAAATAATAACATATGTGTCAGATGTTGTATATATAAGCCAATAAACTATCTTGTTAAACATTCAATGGCTAACAGTACAGTGTACGTCTATATTCGAAGTTCTATACATTTTTTCTTAGCTCAATAGTTAGTTTAATAGAATTATTAGTATTTTCTTGTTTTCAGCCTACAGAAAACCCCAATTTACACTCGACAAATTTTTAGTTTGAGTAGGTGAGGCATTTACACCTCAAGCCCAGTTCACGTCTGTAGTTTATATTAAATTTTTAAAAATTAATTTAAAATATCTATTTATTCAGATAATTTTTTTATCTCGCGAAAATCTTTAAGCCCGGGGGGGGGGGTGTCTTACCGGGAAGAGTCAATTTTATATTAAGAATAAGGTTTCTTATTATTCTCTTTAGTATATCAAAATATTCTTGATAGTTGTCAAGATGTTTAAAAAAAAAAATGAAAATTAATTTCAAAATAAAAATGGGGAAAAAAATTGTATACTTTAATTTCTGATTAAAGCCGAAAGCCTTCTATGTCGGGCTTAGAGAGAGATGTATTGAAGCAAAGGGAAAATATTTTGAACAAAAAAGTCATTCATTGGTAGTTGTCATTTCATTTGGGCAAGCCCTCAAAAACGGCTTTGATATGTGGCAACCTGTAATTACGGAAAGAAATAGTAGCGCGAATCTGAATCTATCTTAACTATAATTGGCTCCCAGTTACAATAGGCAGCTAGATACCTCTATGGATGATCGTTAACTCAAGCATCCTCTCAATCCATCACTAACGACGCCTTCAATAAGCATAGAGGTCTTTTTAACTTACGATCCAAAGGCCCGTCGTGTATTAACCTCCTTTCTACTGACGAGAGATTTCCCTTAAGGGAATATATATATATATATTTGTCTGTTAACGCTCTAGCGGTCGCAATTTTTGTTTGATCGTTACCAAACTGGATATTTAAACGTTTTATGCAAAAAGACAGATCAAGTTTGTTAATGGCTGAAATCGGACCATTGGGAGGGGGGGTTTAGAGGGGGGATTTTCCAAATATCTCCGTTACCATACGTCGGATCAAAAAATTATTATAGAACCAATCTTATTGCAAATTAAATTTATTATAAATATTATTCTATACATTTATTCTCTATTTTGAATATTAATCGAGATATTTGCATTTTTATTAAAAGTGGGCGTATAACGGAAGAGTGAGTTTTCCGCCAATAGCTAGTTCGGCCGTTTCCGTAACTGTAAGCTCTCGTATGGAGATTTCTCTATTGTATAACTTCACGTGGGAAATCTGCTTTACGCAGCACCTGCGTGACGGACTTTTTATTACTAAAAGCAGTTCGTCAGTGTCTGCTTAAACTAAGCAGATTTCCCCCGCACTGGTATACACTATTGATCTCATTTGAGAGCATATTCTCTATTTCTATGTATAAAACCGATGAGCAAAAGGGGGCGGAGGAAGGGAGTAGCATTCAGGCTAAGAACAAGAAAGTACGAATAAATTTGGTAAATCAAATAAAGGGTTAGAAGCAGAAGTAGAAATAAACAACAAGAATAACTCTCTTAATACTTGAATTACAAAACGTCCGTCACGCAGGTGCAGCGTAAACTAACCAGATTTCAGCAGATGAGAACAATATTTGGTATTTAATCGTGTAATGAAGTGGTTCATAATAAAACAGCTTATTGTTAACATGCCATGAGTAGGATGAGGAGGAGGGGTTACTGAAGAACGAAAACTATAAAATACAAATATCTCGGATAAACATCATACTAGTGAAAATACGTACATTATAACATTTATAGTACATTTAATTTGCAATAAGATTAATTCTATACACTTTTGCGGCCCGACGTATAGTAACGGCGATATTTCGAATATTCAAAATCCCCCCCCCTCTAAACCCCCTCCCCTGATACAAATTTTAGCCGTTAACGAACTTGATCTTTCTTTTCACATAAAACAAATATAAATTGAGTTTGGTAACGATCAAACAATAATTGCGACTGGTAGAGCGGAACAGACACATACATATATATATATATATATATATATATATACAATTTTGAACAGACCTCATTTACATCATCTCCTAGGTAGGATCGATGGAAATTTGAAGAAAAGTTTCGAAAATCGCGTCATGAGTACGACCTCAATAGTTGACTTCCCTTAAGGGAAATGTGCTAAAAAATTAGTCGGAGGGGAGGGGGTTACTGAAGAAGAATGTGTTAATAACTCGCTTACTAATTAGTAGAGTTACGAAATAAATGAATAGAAGGAGAATTGTAGAGCATGAATAGGCTTAACAAGAGTGGCTCTATAACCGTTTTCAATCCGAGTCACAATAAAGAAAATATTTATCAAATTCCACCCCACTCTAAACACTCACTATTTCACCCTCAATTTCAGGCAATAGTGTTAACTGATTAACCATCTTAGAGTTAACTGATATAGATGAATATCAAGTATGGTATGGCATATAGGATAAATATTTCCAGTAAAAAACTAATAGAACAACAACTACAAACCAATATTAGTAGCTATTTAACAAGATTGGTCCTATAACATTTTACGATCCGAATCATTATAACGGAGATATTTGGAATTTTCGTTATCACCACGTCTAAGCTCCAACTATTCCAGGCCCGATAGCAAAACGTCCGTCACGCAGGGGCTGCGTTAACTAAGCAGATTTCCCACGTTCGCCACGTATTTGCATTTATCTCAAAACGTAAAAGTTCAATGAGAACAATATTTGGTATTTAAGCTTCATATAAAGTGCTAAACATAATAGAATATTGAAAATATGAGATGAGTAAGAGTGGGGCTTTACTGAAGACCGAAAACTAAAAAATGCAAATATCTCAGTAAATAATCAAGATAGAGAAAAAATTGTACATAACATTTATAGAACATTACATTTGCAATAAGATTAGTTCTATACAATTTTTCGATCCCACGCATAATAACGGAAATATTAAGAATATTCGAAATTCTCCCCCTCTAAACCCCCCCCCCTCCCTTGGTCCGATTTCAGCCATTAACGAACTTGGTCTTTCTTTTTGTATAAAACGATTATATACCGTTACCAAGTTTGGTAACGATAAAACAAAAATTGCGACCGCTAGAGCGGTAACAGACAAATATATAGTAAATAGATAAATAAATATATACAGTTTTGAACGGACCTCATTTTCGTGGGTAGGATCGATGGACATTTGAAGAAAAATTTCGAAAATCGCGTCATGAGTACAACCTCAATAGCTGATTTCCCTTAAGAGGAAACTTCTAAAATGATCATTTGCATTGGCTAAATAGGTTAAATATCGGAGAATGGTATAGATCTAATAAAGTGTTCGTAAAATCTTAATTGATGACGTCATCACATAATTACCTTAGGGGTAATCAGTTATCGAGGCTGTGCTAACGGCGCGGTCATCGGAAAATTTCTTAAAAATGTCAATCGACCCTGCTAGAGCACGAGGACAATGTATATCGATGACGAAAACGGGTTAAATACATAAACACGCACGCACAAACTAACTTTGTTAATATTTCGAAATGTTTCCGTTATGACTCGGGTAAAAAATTGATTCTTTCCGTCGCCTTTCTTGGGCCATAGATTTTTTATCAGGATGAAAATAAGAATTATAAATCCTCAAGATAGTCGTCATTCTATGTTCCATTAGAATATGTTGCCTCACATAATGTATAATACTAAAGTAAAAAAGTAGAGCGGTTCTCACAGATGTTACACACGTGACTGCCATGAGACTGAGAAAAAACAACAATAACAAAGAAGGGGAATATATGTGTGCTAGAAGGGTTGGACAGCCTCCACTATCTCAACACTATAACTGCCAATGAATAAACCGTTGATTACCGGAATAAAATGCCATAACTCAGACGCGGAGGACTCTAAACACAAAGCCTAACTATTAAACTGAGACATGCGTCAATATCACTCTATTATCTACTTTTATCTTAGTATGATATCAATGTGTTTATTTATACCAAAGAGCTTCGGCGACTTTGTTCTTCTGAGAGGTTGGAAAAAAAAATCGTAAAAAATAACAAAAAAAAATATACAGAACAAAACTATAAAATCAGAACACACGCAGGTGCTGCGTAAACCACGGTGATATCCCACGCACTGGATTATGATAAGCAGATATTTTCATCTCACCAGCCAATGTATGTGTGTGGGTCCTACCTAGGAGATGGCGAAAATGAGGCCCGTTCAAAACTGTGCGTGTATATATATATATATATATATATATATATATATATATATATAAATATATATATATATATATATATATATATATATATATATATATATATATATGTCTGTTATCGCTCAAGCGATCGCAATTATTGTTTAATTGTTACCAAACTCGATATTTAGTCGTTTTATGTAAAAAGAAAGACCAAGTTCGTTAACGGCTGAAATCGGACCAGGGAGAGAGGGGTTTAAAGGGGGAGAATTCTGAAAATTCGAAATATCTCCGTTACTATACGTCGGATCAAATAAATGTATTGAATCAATCGCATAGCAACTTGAATGTACTATAAATATTGTTATATACATTAATTCCTTATCTTGAATATTAACCGAGATACTTGCATTTTTCACTATTCAGCTTTCAGCAAACCCTTACTTCTACTCATGTTACATAAACAATGCTCGTTTATGTAATAAACCACATCATTTGAAGCTTAAATACCACATATTTTTGCCAAGAGACATTTATAATACGAGATACATGCAAATATGTTATGGTGACCCTCCTCCTTCTTAAGCTTTTGACTACTTAAATTTGATTGATTGAGATAAACATTATTCTGATTCATTATAAATTACAGTACTAGATATAGTAAATAGTTTTTAATCAAATTAATACGTTATATTCAGATATATTACAGTAATTGTTTTTCTTTCCGGTAAGAAATTGGCAAAACTGATTGTTTACATTTCAAATGCTTACCGTCAAGGGGTTTCTTATTATCGTTTGTATTTATTCACGGTGATGTTCTGTTACCGGTATGATAATTTCTCTATTGTTAAACTTCACGCGGGAAATCTGCTTAGTTTACGCAGCCCCTGCGTGACGGACATTTAATTTGTTCTCAGACTTTTACTTTGGGCTATTATGTATGTGTATATACATATATGTATATATATATATACATATATATAAAAACATACGTACATATATATTAAAATAGTTTTATAAACCATCATAACCCTGGAAAAATATTTTTTTTTCTGTTCCATCAATTAAAACATTTATTTAATCCACGATATTTCCATGTTTCGAGTCCCCACACTCTTTCTCAAGGGGTTGTCATTATTTTACTAATATAAATCTCTTCATATATTAATATATGACAACTTATTACGTAACAGGGTAGTAGAAATTAACATGAACTGGTTGAAAACATGCGAAAACACGTCCTGATGCTTGATATTAATTGAAAATTGACTGAATGATATATATATATATATATATATATATATATATAGAGAGAGAGAGAGAGAGAGAGAGAGAGAGAGAGAGAGAATGAGAGAGAGAGGGAGAGAAAGAGAGAGAAACAGAACACGTATTTGTGCATTGATCTTAACCTATTGGCCGGGAGAACCATCTTAGCTAATTAATAGACCAATAATGGTTTGACTGTATATAACATATGTCTGACCGGATCGCATTTCCATGGGCACGTGAATATTTATTTAGATAAATAAAAATTGTGTAAAATGTATACAGTCCTGTGAAAAAATATAAACTCAACTTATAAAATCGAAGTATTTATGAAATTCAAAAATTAACTAATTGCAATAATGTTTCTAGATATGTTTTGATCTCATTTGATTGGCAAGAAGTTTGAAATGGTCTTTGATCTGTTTGGTAATTTACAGTCATCATATTATGTACGCAAACCATATTTTGACCTGTGAATAAGTATAAACTCAAAGTTTGTTTTCGAATGTCAAGAGTATTAAAGGATTATTATCACCTCAGTTTTCTCTCAACGTCTGAAGGGAAAGTAGATGTGTTGGATTTCTATACTGTGCCGATTCGTTTTAATTAGTATTTTTTGTTTAAAATAATGCCGCGCGGAACTCATCTCTCAGAAATTGAGCAGCAACGAATTGTCGACTTGAGGAGAGGTGGTTTGACCCAACGACAAATTGCTCGTGAATTAAACCAATCCCAGAGAGTGGTCAAAAACTTTTTAAATAGTGGCATGGACAATTATGGAAAAAATTAAAGAAGTGGAAGACCTCCAAAATTTTCTAAACACGTGAAACGAGCGGTTTTGAGAGAAATCTCAAAGACAGGAGCATCCTCGTCACAGATTGTGAGGTGGTTCAATCTAGGGTGTGATGCCGGCTTGATCAGGAAGTGGATAATGGAGTCGGCGACGTTGAAATATTGCAAGGTAATGAAAACGCCACAACTTAAAAAACACCATATGCAGCGACGACTGAATTTCGCTGAAAATCAAATCCATAACAGCCGAAAATGGTCAAATGTTATTTTCAGTGATGAAAAGAAATTTAACATTGATGGTCCAGATGGCTTAAATTATTACTGGCATGACCTAAGACACGAAAAAAATATTTTATCAAGAAGGTAGCATTGGGGTGGCGGAGTCATGGTGTGGGCTGCATTTAATGAAAGAGGAAAATCTAAAATCGCTTTTATTTCAGACAAATATCAAAATGTTTTATAAGAGTATTTATTGCCATTTATCACGTTGTTGGAAGACAAACAAATATTTTTGCAACAGGATAACGCGCCGATTCATTCTGCACGTTCTACAAAAAAATGGTTTGAAGAGTTCGGCATCAACATTTTTGATTGGCCAGCCCTTAGTCCGGATCTCAACCCAATAGAAAATTAGTGGGGAAAAGTGGCAAAAAAGTCTACAACCTTCATAAGCCTGAAATCCGAAATATTAATGAGCTCAAAGAACGCATAACGTTAGCTTGGGAAAACATACCAGAGAGCACATTAATTAATTTAGTAAGAAGTGTCCCCAAAAGATTGTTGTTGATAAAAAAAAATGGCAGAAGCACTCATTATTAAAGTAAATTTATTTATTGATGAAATGAAATAACTTTTGAGTTTATACTTTTTCACAGTTTTATTTTGTTATTTTGTCTTAAGTGGAGCTAATCTCAACATTATTATTAAATATTTTAGAAAAATTGTTACTTGTCATTTAATTAAAGATGAAATAATATCTTTTGTCATTCAAATTCCAAAATAAATGACAAACTAATTGAAACAGTTTTTCCCCCTTGAGTTTATATTTTTTCACAGGTCTGTATATAATACGCAAATAATAAATCTAAAATGAATAAAGCTAAAATTGTAGGAAAAATATAGGTAAAAATGATGATTGGTTATAAGGCTGTAAAAATAACAACGACGCTACTGCTAAAAGTGCAATTTTACAGGAGACCAAAAAGAAAAAAAAATATTTGAAATCTAACAGTGAAAATTAATTAAGTGACTGAAAATAATGACATAGGTGTATTCAAATAATGACATGTATTCTTTGCTTTTACATTAACTGACTTAGAATAAACCATTATTAACTTTTTATTAATTGCAAACCCTTAATCAATAACGCCATTGACCACCTAAAACCAATTAGTCCCAAAAATGCAGTAACGTCATTGTTAATCTTGAGCAGCGTTGTGGCATTTTTAGATTCAACGCGTAATAACAGAGATATTTACGATTTTATGAAGTACATATTTAATTATGAAGTTTGATGAATGTAAAAGAAATAAAAAAATTGTTGCCACTAGAGCGTTTTTAGATGAATTATTGTCAACAGGCAGAAGATAATAAAGATTTTATGTATTTTACTAGGCACGATCGGTGGCAGTTTATTTATTTTACCTGTTCCACCAACAGGCTTTGAGCCCAATTACAGGTGGTAAAGGTTACAAACATGTGTTACCAGGTATAAAGAGCGAAAAAGGAAGACAAAAAAATAAAATAAAAATAATACTACTGCTAATAAAGGAAAAGGAAGGAAAGAAACAAATATGGTCAGAGCTCAGAGTTCATTGAATAAATCAACTAATTACAACAAAAACAATCACTAAATACACACAAAAACCTTTTTAACTAATGTTTGGTGCATGAAAATTCTACGATTAATAATTTATCATTATCATAAATATTAAAAATACAACAAAATACTTAAGACTAATAAAGAAAAGTACCTAATTTTATAGACATAAACGATCCCATTAATTAGTGAATTTTTATAATTGATATGCAGTTAATGCACGAATAGTGCTTCCAAAGAATACTGAAGTCCACCCAAATCTGAGTTCAATGAAATAATTTTGCATAACGAGTTGCAGACATCAGCAATTCTTCCAATGGGACCAGTTATTAGTAGGCTTAATCGAGGTTATGTATAAGTCCTATTGACTCTGCCTAGCCCAAAGTTAAGTTTTCCAAGCATCCTGGAGTCGTCATGACCTCCCTGAACTAACCAGGTCTCACACTGACAATATTAAGTACCTCACTTCAAGTTTATGCGCTACACTAAATTCACTAATTAATTTATCGAAAGAAAAATCCCAACCGGGATTCTATTTTTTAAAAAATTAATATTTTAAGAATTTTTTCCTAGTAATAAATTTAGGGTTCCATATAAAGCAACAGTAGTCATTATGCGTCCTGATCAGAACATTAAACAGAACTATTAGAATAGTCTGATTATCCAAATCGCTATTAAGCTATTTTAGCAAATCCCAGTAACTTATTGTATTTTATGTAAGTGTAATTTAAGTGGTGTGAAGACGTTGGATATTTGTCAAAATTAATCCCTAAATCATTTATATTTTTTACTCTATTCAAAAATATTGCTCCTATTTGATAGTTAATATTAATTGAATGTTTTTCCCCAGTAAAAACAGGTATTCTACACTTATTAACTTTAAAGAGGAGTCGATTATCAATACACCATTCATCAATACATCCAAGTTCGCCCGAATTTTTAAACGATCCACAATGTCATGAATGAAGCTGGAAAGCTTCAGGTCATCAGGAAACAGCCCGAAAATGGGAAAACTTTCCATAACAGGTCATCAGGAAACATTCCGAAAACTTTACATAATGGACTATTAATAATAAAACACAGGAACAAAAGTGGCCCTAAATTACTACCATGAGGCACACCAGATGTAGTTACATAAGCCTGTGGCTTGATTGCATTAAATTTGACATGCTGTACCCGATTCCAAAGATATGATGCTAAAAGTTGAATGTAATCATTCGATAAGCCATATTTAAAGAAGTGAAGGAAAATCTGAGAAGTGGATGTTTGACTAATTGGAAATGAGCTAGCATAAATAGGAATTACCATTTAGTAAAAATACAAGATAATTTGATACTCACAAGAATGATGAAGTTGAAGAGGCATAGAATGTACTTGGTGAAGCAGGTGCCGCAATCCATGGTGAACCTTGCCAAGGAAGATCTCTCGTACAAGCTCCTCTTCTCACCACCTATAACATAACACGGGGCAATGTGTCACAGCTGACTAATATTGACAACCACCTGATATCATTCACTAAATATAAACCTAAGTAATAAAATGTGAGTCATTCTTTATGCTGTACCTTTATCTAAAAGGCTTAATTACCGCCAGCAGTCTTATCTTCCGAGGAAAAGCTGAGATAAAAGAAATAAGTCCACAATATAATAAAAGAGATATGCGCGGAATGTTCGTCTTATTAAAATGGAAACGACGTATTATTGAGAGGGATCTCACTTACTCTGCATAATGAAAATATTATTTGAAATACATGACATCTGACGCTGGTAGGTATGAACAAATATCCCTTAAGGAAAAGTAATCCGTTTAAAACTATATATTTGCAAGTTAACGAGTGTTCGCAATTTTTAGCAGGTTTATTTTAAGAGAAATCAGCTATTGAGGTTGTCATAATAACGCAATTATCGAAAAATGTATAGACAAATTTCCATTGATACGCCTCAAGAGATGTCGAAAATGACGCCTGTTCAAAACTATCTGTTAGCGCTCGAGCGGCAGCAATTTTTAGCAGATTTCCCTTAAGAGAAATCAGCTATTGAGGTCGTACTCATGACGCGAGTTTCGAAAATTTTCTTCAAATGTCCATCGATCCTACCCAGGAGATGACGAAAATGAGGTCCGTTCAAAATTTTATATCTATATATATATATTTGTCTGTTAACGCTCTAGCGGTCGCAATTTTTGTTTGATCGTTACCAAACTCGGAATTTAATCGTTTTATGTAAAAAGGAAGATCAAGTTTGTTAATGGCTGAAATCGGACCAGTAGGAGGGGGGATTTAGAGGGGGGGAAAATTCGAAATATCTCCGTTATTATGCGTCGGATCGAAAAATTGTATAGAATCAATCTTATTGCAAATTAAATTTACTATAAATAGTGTTCTATACATTTATTCTGTATCTTGAATATTAACCGAGATATTTGCATTTGTATTCTGCATTGGTTGGCAGGAGTGAGCTGTTTGGTACTTTCCGAAGAGAGCTCTGACGGCTTTTCGTAACTATTCGTCCCTCGTGTATAAGTTTAGTGATCCCTTACTACTTACTACACTTGCTATTGGGCAGATGTCTCTATTGTAAAACTTCACGTGGGAAATCTGCTTAGTTTACGCAGCCCCTGCGTGACGGACTTTTGTTTGAACGTTACCGATCACGACACATCAGCGAGTCATTCAAGACTAAAGAGTTCTTAATTTCAGTAACAAGTTCTTTAATTTCTGAAATCCACCAAATGGAAGATGGTGTTTGGAGGGGAGGAATTTCGAAAAATCTCGGTTATATGACTTGGGAGACTTCCTCCCTGGGCAAACGGGTCTTCTGACTTACTGTGTCGTTCTGCTCAGGCGGTCTTCAAGCTCATTGGGATACTAATTTTCGGCAACTTCTCGGTTGCCTTCCGCAGGCTGGTCATCGCTATTCCTGCTAGGTTGGAGGGGCTCACAAAGCCGGAGCAAAAGAGAAAAAAAAATCTCCATTATTATGCGTCAGATCGAACATTTTTATAAAAACCATATATTTTCTTATACATACATACATACATATATTAAATAGATCAACTTATAATAAAAAGCCAATTAGTTTAAATAATAGGAAAATAATCAATAACACAACCATGTACGCACACACTTATATATATATATATATATATATATATATATATATATATATATATATATATATATATATATTTGCCCGTTGACGTTCTAGCGCTTTATTGTTAGCAGGATCTAAATTTGCAATGTGGGCTAATTCAATTTTCAATAAATGTTGTTCTACATATATTTCCTGTATCTTGAATATTAAAGAAGAAACTTGCATATTTTTAGTATTCACACATCAGTAACACCCCCCCCCCTTCGCCCCCTTCCCTTTCTACTCATCTAGTACAACAAAAAGTTAATGTATCATGAAAAGTTCTCTTTTAAGCTATTTTTAACCCGTTGTTTAAACATCGGTTCCAACTTGACGGAATTCAGTCGTTAATAGAACTTCCCTGTTCTACATAAAACGTACGCGAGTCAAGTTTGGAAAGGACTGAGCAAAACTTCTGACCGACAGAGCTTTAACAGATATCCTCCTTAAGCTTTATAAGTGTAAAGAAAGGTCTTGGAGAATTTAGGAAAATGGAAAACCGGAAATATGCCCATTATTATGCACCTAATTGAGAACTGGCATATTAACAATCTTGTTTATATTGTTTGCTATAGAGTTTGCTTAACGTGAATAAAGCTTTTTGTAAATCCTACTCACATTCACCTAATTTTTGCACGTAGTTATTGTTCACTAAATACCTGTTGCCTAGCTTACATTTCAAGTCTTGATAAGTCAGAATTCTTCCCAAAGAGAGAGAGGGTGTTCAGGAATAGATTGTGCGATTTCGTCATACGCATGTCATTTTGCCTCGGGGGAAACACATTACAATATTCACTAACTAAGCAAAAGTAACATCACTTCCATCAATTCAGTTATATCCGGAAGAAGCCTCGCGTTCGCCACAAGAGGACAACATAATGACAGGAAAAACGGTAATATTTAGTTATGGTTTTGAATAGAGCATTCCTCAACACCTCTTCCACGCAATTTTCACTCTCACCTCGCCTTAAAAAGAAAAAAAAATGGAATTCAGAGTGAATCTTTACCGTGACGGCTTTCGTAACCAGAATGCCGGCCTAGATATACTTTCGTCAGGTTGCTCAACCTTTGATAACAAAGATAAGACATCAGTTCTTAATGCTTTCCTAATATTAAAGATATTCCTGAAGACAATGACTAGACTGATGAAGACAAAAGCTTTACATAAATCGTGTGGAAATGCCTGCGCTCAATTTTTCGAAGCAGTGCTTTGGTGTTCTTATTGAAATGCACAGCCGTAATTATTTTCGTCTTGTCAATCCTCAATTCAATAATTTTACTCAAGACCTGATTCCTTCAATCAGGTGATAACAAAACCAGTAACATAAAGTCTTTTCTGGACCTGTGGGAAAATGATTAACCCTTAAGGGAAATCAGCTATTGAGGTCGTACTCATGACGCGAGTTTCAAAAAATTTCTTCAAATGTCCATCGATCCTACCCAGGAGATGACGAAAATGAGGTCCGTTCAAAATTTTATATCTATATCTATATATATATATATATATATATATATATATATATATATATATATATATATATATTTGTCTGTTAACGCTCTAGCGGTCGCAATTTTTGTTTGATCGTTACCAAACTCGGAATTTAATCGTTTTATGTAAAAAGGAAGATCAAGTTCATTAATGGCTGAAATCGAACCAGTGGGAGGGGGGTTAAGAGGAGGGGAGTTTCGTAAATTCGAAATATCTCCGTTACCATACGTCGGATCAAAAAATTGTTTAGAACCAATCTTATCGCAAATTTATTTTCCTATAAATATTGTCCTATACATTACACTATATGAATAATAACCGAGATATTTGCATTTTTATTAAGTGTAACGGACGAGTGAGTTTCCCGCCAAAAGCTAGTTCGGCCGTAACTGTTGGGCTCTCGTATGGAGATTTCTCTCATGTGGGAAATCTGCTTAGTTTACGCAGCCACTGCGTGGCGAACTTTTTTAGACTAAAATCGTAGTCTGCCTACTCAGAGTTTGGGAGAAGGGAGGGGGCACGCCAATAAACGTTACTCTTCGTTAAACCTGTCAATGACACTAAAAGTCCGTCACGCAGGGGCTGAGTAAACTAAGCAGATTTCCCACGTGAAGTTTTACAATAGAGAAATTTCACGAGAGCCGAGGTAGTCAAAGAAACGGCCGAACTAGCTTTTGACGGGAAAGTAACTCTCGTCCGTTAGGCTCCGAGATTAAATTAAAAACAATCCAATCTCAAAAAACAACATGAACACAAAAGATGGACTTACCGTTAATGATAGCAGCGCTCTGAACACTTATTACACCAACACTAAATAGTACCACAGAATATCCATTATTTGTAAGACTTAATACTGCTGTGAATATTAAGTAAACAAATAAAGGACAAGACAAATGGTAAGAACCTTCCTGATACAAACAGTCTAAGTTCTAAACAATCTCGTTAGCCAGCTTTTACCGGAAATAAAAACAATTACGGAAATATATTTGAATATAAGTTATAAATTTTATTCATATAACTATTTATTATATCTAGTACTGTAATTAATAATAGACCAGCATAATTTTAATCACGACCATTCCAAATTTAGGAATCCGGGAAGAAAATAGAAAGGGGGGGGGCAAAATACGATTCAGACGGTTATGAGATTTTCACATGATTAAGGAACAAGCAGGTTAGCCAGCGAAGGTTTAAAATAGATAAATATACATACAGTTAACACTTCCGTGAATATTAGTGAATAATTACAAACGGCAATGAGAAATTTTTCAGTGAATTACAATATAAGTTAATAGTCTCTACAACGTATTACGGCTGGATTGTAAACAAACAGGTTAGCCAACCTTGTAGTGCAGTATCGATAGATAGACCGGAAAAACAAACAATTAAAGAAATATATCTGAATATAAAATATTAATTTTGTTGGAAACTATTTATTATAGTTAGTGGAGTAATTTGAAATGGATCAAAATAATTTCTATCTCAATCACTCAGATTTTTGTAGTCCAAGAAAAAAAAAGGGGAGGGGGGGGTCAACAGAACGTATTTGTTTGTACCTCGTAAAATAAAGCTTTGTTGAAAACAATATTTTGTATTTAACCTAATAATGAGGTGGTTCATTAGATATCAGCTTATTATTAATATGTCCCTAGTAGGAGTAGGGGTTTACTGAAAGCGGAACTCATTACAAAAAATACAAATATCTCGGTTAATACTCATTATACGGAAAATATGTATAGAACAATATTTATAGTAAATGTAATTTGCAATAAGGTTGATTTTATACAATTTTTCGATCCGACGTATAGTAACGGAGATATTTCGAATTTTCGAAAATCCTCCCCTCTAAACCCCCCTCCCACTGGTCCGACAAAAATTGCGACCGCTAGAGCGGTAGGATCGATGGACATTTGAAGAAAAATGTCGAAAATTCCGTCATGAGTACAACCTCAATAGCTGATTTCCATGAAGGGAAATCTGCTAAAAAACTAATATGGATTTCAGAAGTTCAATGGAAGTGTGATAATCTATAGAGGTACAAAGTTTAATGAATTCATACAAGAGAACGAATTGGTGACAATAACAAAATTTCTATGCAAATAACTTGCTTTATAAATTGTTATTAGACAACATATGCTGTTATTTAAGAAACATAACTCTAAATATCAAATTAAACAACGTAGGCTATGTACGCATTTGTCAAAAAAACAATAGTAAACGAAAAATGTCGATTTTTCATTTCTTACCTACCGTTAGTGCTAATTCAGATATCGAGATGTGTTTAGTTTGGTTCAGTATTTAGTGCCTAATAAAACTGTTTACTCCAGCTATAGAGTCAATTTATACCACGTTTATATTTCCATATACATAAAAAGTGTTTATAAAAAACGTTATTTTAAAAAACCAAACAAATAACTTTTGTAATAAGCATATTTACTGAAAAAACAATAGGAAATTTTTCATTTCAGGGTTGCCACATAACCCCCCACTTCTGCTCTTCCCTAGAAATGTTGATACATCTTATAATCATAGGGGGAATTAATGCTAATTAACAGAGTTTCGTTTGTTTCGGTTCAGTCTTTTGTGCCCAAAAAAACTGTTGACTCCCACTACAGTTTTAAGTCTATAACTCGTTTATACTTCGCTAACAAACAACAAAAGTGTATTTAACAGAAATTACTTTAACTAACAAAATAAACAACTTCCGGGATGTACATATTTGCTAAAAAAAAATAGGAAACGCCATATCACGATCTTTCAATCCGTATGTACTCCGTTTCGTCTCTGAGAATATTAGTATAGCCTAAACTTTAAGTTGGGTCTGTAACAATACTCAAAAGCCAAAAATTGTGGATAACGTTTCAATGGGAACTGAAACGAAAAAGTATTGTGAAATTTCTAAATATATAGACTTTATGTGAAATATGATGTAAATACTTTAGGAACAGTAGCTAATACCACGATAGGTAACTTTTAATGAAAAAGCCTTTTCCCATTAAATTTCCCTTGGTTTCTTCACTTTCAGGAATTAATTTTCAAACATATTTGAAAACCTAATACGTATAGGAACAAATAACGTTTGTTAATTGAGCTTACCCCAACAAATCTTCCTTGGTTGTCTCGATTCTTGGCAGTTCATTTCCAAAAGTATTTTTAAATCTATTAAATGGCCTCATATGATCTTAGTTCGAAAATTACTTTTCATCACTCAGTCCAAAGCATTTTTTCTTCATACAAGAGTCATTAAATTAGAACTACAATCATAGTAGTCACGTATTCATTGCGTAACATAACGTTATTATAGTTCAGAGAAGAGAGGAACCACTAGGCAAGTGGGTGTTGTATAATGCATAAATTAATACTGCAAAATAGAGCTAAATTATAAGCTTGCCCCTAGAGTAGCCTCCATGAAATAAACTTTGAATCAGGTGGGCTTAAAGCCGACTACAGCAATAAAGTATGTTTATGCTAGGAAGTCTCTCTGAATAATGGCAAATCGTTGAACAAATCGGAGGAACATCAGGAATTCGTGGCGAAATACTAGACTATGTGTGTTGTGGAAAGTTGATAAAACGATTGTACCTACTTTTACTATAAATCAGTATTCGTTCTAATTTTCGCCTCAAATAATTATAGTATACGCTATACGTAAGGATTAATTTCAATAATAAAAATGGTACACACTTTTCGGTCATTTTTAAGATAAGAGAGCATTCTATCACGCATGGTGTCCATATTCAAAACACTACACGTCCTCCAAATCTCTAGAAACATTTATAGAATATTTAAGAATTGCTGTATTATTGGACATAATACATTATATAATATCAAAGAACAGAAGAGAGCTCCACAAGGCAAGTTGAGTTGAAATTATAAACTTGAAATTATATTGCACAAAATTGTAGAATGATATCGTGGGGACTCAGCGTGGAATAATTTCGGAATTAGATGGAGATAAAATCATTCACAATAATAAAGAATTTTTGTGGTTGGAAAAAAACCGGAATAAAGGATGTCTATTAGCTAAATTGAAAGAGAATGTTAAGGAAGTTGTCGTGACTGTAGGCACACTAGGTTGTATGGTTGACTGAAATAGCTGGGCAGAAAGTCGATAGACAGTAGAGGGGGTGGCCTCATGACCCACCTGTTATGAATGGAACTGGGAATCCATTGATAAGCACAGCAGGAACTAGCGTGCTGGCCGTCTACAACTCACCACAAACGACACAATACAACATACGGGAATGACCTTGCTAAACTAAGGTCATGCTTCATTATAAGTAAATAACAATGAACACTTAAGGTAATGCATGATTACTTTATTACCTCTAAGAAATTCAACATAAAAAACCCTCTTCAGACGCACAATCACGACAGCAACAAACGATAGCAACCTTCGGCTAAGATAGGTAGACAAAGTACAACCGATAAATCCATTTTGAAGGGTCTAACCAGCTTAAACAAGGTCAAATCGATACAAAAAAAAAACATATACAATAACAAAACAAAACAATGTGTGATACCAGAAAACAAAAGAAATAGAGCATGGATATATCAAAGAAGAAAACTATATCAATTCCCAGATAACTAATATTTTTAAATATAAAAAGTCCGGCTCGCAGGGGCATGGATCACCCAGAAGGATTATACAAGAAAAAGATAAAACTATTACAGTTCTTATTTCCACTTGCTGAATCATTGATTTCACATGGAAAACAATATTGCACTGTCAAACATAGGTCTCGTCGAGGGAGGCCATCAAATCGAGCACGAATATTACATAACAAAAGGGTGGAGATCATCCTCTAGAAGGACATACGCGAGCGCACTGTGCATGGTGCTCACAAAATTGCTTTGGAGTCTATGAGTCTTCAATAGCTGATTTCCCTTGAGAGAAATCTGCCAAAATGAAGAAAAATATTAACATAAAATAATTTCATAACCTTTACTTATACTACAATTCTAAATCCTTATATATACTCTTGAAGGTCGTCCCACAAATAATATAAAACAATTATATAAATATTTTCTTATTAATTTCTGAAAAGTCTACAGTAACTGTGCCAATAAAACTCATTTAATTCAGCTCAAGTAAGTCATGCAATTTAACTCCTAGTCTGAGCTTAAACTTTGCCTTAGTTGAAAATGAATAAGCAGCAAAATTAGCAAGACTTGCTGGAAAGATACGTACATGAAGTCAACTAACTTTCTATTCTAGTCTCTCCTTCTCAGAGTAAATGAGGGCCGTTCAAAACTAGAACGGTCTAGTTTGCACGTGTGGCCGTTCAGAAAGAAACAATACGACCTCAATAGCTGATTTCCCTTAAGGGAAATCTGCTAAAATGCACATATGGTGTCTATGACATGTGAAACGATAAGTTATCGTGAAATTTCGCGAAAAAAATCAATGTACAGACAGAGGTTACAATTTTATATATATATATAAAATATATATATATATATATATATATATTATATATATATATAGATTCAGTCAAACCATTGTTGGTCTATTAATTAGCTAACATGGTTCCCCCGGCCAATAGGTTAAGATCAAAGCACAAATACGTGTTCTGTTTCTCTCTCTCACGCTATCTCTCTCTCTCTCTCTCTCTCTCTCTCTCTCTCTCTCTCTCTCTCTATATATATATATATATATATATATATATATATATATATATATATATATACTAGCTCAGATACCCGGCTTCCCCGGGAATTCATTTGAGGCTGGATGGCGATTGTATTTTTTTGGCAAGGCTTTACTTTGCACAATATTTTGACATTTACCCTTCCCAGTGTTTAGGGTTTATACCCGTCGTTGCTGTGGATTTGTTAATAATAAAATTAATTTTTTATGTAAGACTTCACTGTCCTCCATATTGTCATATTTCCCGTTTCCTGTGCATTATGCATAGATTAAAATTATTAAGGACAAAATATTATAATAATATATTATAATAAGAATTAATTATTCCAGGTGAGGAACCTGGTAGTTCATATAGAATTGTTGAGCAAATTTCTCTAAATAACAAAATAAACAACTTTTGATTAGTGCATATTTGCCGAAACCCCAATAGGAAACGAAATATCACTACTTTTAATTTCAGGTCTCCCTTATAACCCCCACTCCTGCCCGTCCCTAGAAATGTTAGTATGGTTTATTATAAGGAATGCGTTAGTGCTAATACACATACTGAGTTTTATTTATTTCGGTTGGGTCTTTTGTCCCAAATAAAATTGTTGTCTCCCGCTATAATTTTTAGCGTATAACGCCTTTATACTTCAATATACGATGATAGTGTATATAAAAAAAAAGTTTCTCTAAATAACAAAATAAACAACTTTCGTTATGTGCATATTTGCCGAAAATGCAATAGGAACGAAATATCACTATTATTAATTTCAGGCCTTCCTTATAATCCCCACTCCTGCCCGTCCCTAGAAATATTAGTATAGCTTATTATAATGAAGGCGTTAGTACTAATTCACATACCGAGTTCGGTTTAATTCGGTTGAGTCTTTAGTCCCAAATAAAATTGTTCACTTCCGCTATAGGTTTTAGCGTATATCTCGTTTATAATTCAGTGTACGAAAAAAGTGTATATAACAAAAGTTACTCTAAATAACAAAATAAACAACTTTTGTTATGTTCATATTTGCCGAAAAACGAATAGAAAACGAAATACCGCTATTTTTAAATTCAGCATCCCTAACAACCCCCACTCCTGCCCGTCTCTAGACATGTTGGTATGACTTGTTATAATAAAGGCCTTAGTCCTAATTCACGTACCGAGTTTTATTTAGTTCGGTTGATTCTTTTGTGTCAAATAAAATTGATGACTCCCGCTATAATTTTTAGCGTATAACTCATTTATATTTTGGTATACGACGAAAGTGTACATAACAAAAGTTACTCTAAATAATAAAATAAATAACTTTTGTTATGAGCATATTTGCCGAAAAAACAATAGGAAACGAAATATCGCTATTTTTAATTTCAGACCTCCCTTATAACCCCCACTCCTGTTCGTCTTAGAGAATATTAGTATAGCCTAAAGTCTAAGTTGGGCTAGTAGTAATATACATACCAAGTTTCATAAAATTCGGTTCAGCCGTTTATGCGTGAAAAGTAGCAAACAAACAAACAAACATACACGAAAGAAACAAAATGCAGTTATGGTGTCTATGACATGTGAAACGAAAAGTTATCGTGAAATTTCGCGAAAAAAATCAATGTACAGACAGAGGTTACAATTTTTATATATAAATATAGATATATATATATATATATATATATAATATATATATATATATTATATATATATATATATATACTAGCTAAGATACCCGGCTTGCTCGGGGAAATCATTTAAGGCTGAATGATGATAGTATTTTTTTGGGCAAGGCTTCAATGTAAACTACACCTCCGTTGGCGCGCAATGTTTTGCTGTGAGGGTCAGGCAGGATACTTATAAATGAGAAATTTCATATTTGAAGAATAAATAAAAATGTGTTCCTAATCTATCCCTTGCCACTTTTTAACTACCTTTTGAATACTTCAAACCATAATCATGGATAGTATTTATTACAATTGAATATCGTCTATAATGAAACTTATTTCCTGTCAAAAACCAATCCGAGCACATATAGTTTAAGCATAGATTAGCACGTAATGTTATATTCATAATAGTAGATCTTAGTGGTAATCACTTCCCGTAATGCCCAGCATTTCAAAGGAAATTAGTAAACTCAATTAACTCTATTAGCCTCCGTCTATTTCCGCTCTCGCATTAGAGCTATCAACACTCTTCTCCTTAAATTATTAATTCAAAATATTAATAATTTATCTACCTTATGGAATTAAATAATAGTGTTACCCTAAAAATAATTTCAATTATATTCAAAAACCTAGTCGAGGGGAAGAGATCGTAGCCGTCCCTGCAACCTAAGTAATACTTTAAACAATCATATCGAGTTTAAGAGGATTTTGTCTTTTGTCATAATGAGATTAACGTTTAATTGTTATGATAGTACATATTTGTTTCAATAACATGAAGATATCGGAAATAAGATAGTATAAAATAACAAAACAAAGAGTTTGATTCCCTACTACTTCCCCTATCACTCCTTGAGGAAATTCAGCATGATTTTTTTTTTAAAATAATACATTATACAAATTAAATAATGGAAATGCTCTTATAGTTTAAATTTCTATTGGAAATAAATAACAAAGTTATTTCCTAGGGAAAATAAATAAATGAGGCGAAGGGTGAGGGGGATTTATAATCTCACTAATCCGAATCATACTTAGTACTAAATAATCGAAATAGATAAGGCTAAAATATAACATCATTTGTCATAATATGCCTATATTAAAAACACTTAAATAAGTACTAATAAAATCGTCGACTCCCGCTATAGATTCAGCTTATATCCCGTATTTACTTCATTTTAGGAAATAAGTGAAAGAAACAAAAGTTGCTCTAAATAACAAAGTAAACATTGTTATGTTAACCTTTGCCGAAAAACAAATAGAAAATGAAATATCGCGAATTTTTACTTCAGGCCTCCCTTATAACTCCCACTCCGTTCGACCTAAAAATTTTAATATAGCTTATAATCATGGGAGAATTAATGCTAATTGACATACCGAGTTTTGTTAAGTTCGGTTCAATCGTTAGCGCCCAATAAAATAGTTGACTCCCGCTTTAGTTTATAGTATATATCTCGTTTATACTTCGTTCAAAGTCAAAAATTAATATCAAAAGTTACTCTAAATAACAAAATAAATAACTTTTGATAGGTTCATATTTGCCGAAAAACGAATAGAAAACGAAATACCGTTATTTTAAATTCAGGCCTCCCTTACAACCCCCACTCCTGCCCGTCCCTAGAAATGTTAGTATGGCTTATTATAATAAAAGCGTTAGTACTAATGCACATACCGAGTTTTATTCATTTCGGTAGGGTCTTTCGTCTCAAATAAAATTGTTCACATTCGTTATAGGTTTTTGCGTATATCTCGTTTATAATTCGGTATACGAAAAAAAGGTATATAACAAACGTTACTCTAAATAACAAAATAAACAACTTTTGTTATGTGCATAATTGCCGAAAAACCAATAGGAATCGAAATATCGCTATTTTTAATTTCAGGTTTTCCTTATAACCCCCACTCCTGTTCGTCTCAGAGGATATAATATAGCCTAAAGTCTAAGTTGGGTTAGTAGTAATATACATACCAAGTTTCATAAAATTCGGTTCAGCCGTTTATGCGTGAAAAGGTAAAAAACAAACAAACAAACAATAAACAAAACAAACAAACAACATACAGACACGAAAGAAACAAATTGCAGTTATGGTGTCTATAACATGTGAAACGAAAAGTTATCGTGAAATTTCGCGAAAAAAATCAATGTACAGACAGAGGTTACAATTTTTATATATATATATATATATATATATATATATATATATATATAGATTTATATATATATATATATTTAACTCTACTGTACGTGTGTATGTCACTGAACTCTTCCTAAACGGCTGGACCGATTTGTATAAATTTTTTCGGCATACGTTTGGGTGACGCCCTGGATGATTTAGATTCACAAATCAACCTGGCAGGTGGAGCAGGAGTGTGGTTGTAAGGGAGGCCTAAAATTAAAAATAGCAATATTTTGTTTCCTATTGCTTTTTCGGCAAAAATGCACAGGGTAAAAGTTGTTTATTTGGTTATTTAGAGTAACTTTTGCTATGATAACTTTTGTCGTATTGCAAAGTATAAACGAGATATACACTAAAATATTAAAGTGGGTGCCTACAATTTTATTGGGCACTAACGTTTGAACCGAACTTAACAAAACTCTATATGTAAATTAGCATTAATTTTTCCATGATTGTAAGCTATATTAAATTTTTTAGGTTCAAACGGGAGTGGGGGTTATAAGGAAGGTCTCAATAAAAAATTCGCGATATTTCATTTTCTATTTGGTTTTATGAAAACGTGCACATAACAAAAGTTGTTTTTTGTGTTATTAAAAGTAGCTTTTGTTTTAAACATAATATTATTAAATTTAATATCCTAATCGCTTCAAATATCATGAAGGACAACGTCTACTGGGTCCGCTAGTATATATTAACGTTTTAGCGGTCGCTGTTTTGGTTTGACCAATACCTAACTCAATATTTAAACGTTTTAAGTAAAAATAAAGATCAAGTATAATGACAGTTGCAATCGGATCAGCGGGAAGGAACAGAGAGACAGGAATTCAAAAATTCAATCATACAAATTGATGCGTCGCATCAACAAGTTGTTTAGAGCTTAACTTTCTGCAAATTCCAGTAAATGTACTTATATTTTTTTTCACTATCGGCAATATTATTATGGTATATTAACATTTTTTAGTTTTCAGCCTTCTTGTAAAACTTGCTGTCATCGCACATTAACAATAAGCCGATATATCATGAAACGTTATGAACACAGTTTAAATACCAAATATTGTTTTCAGCAGACCTTAACTTGACTATATGTATTCAAATAAGCTGTTTGATGGAGTCATCAATTATGATTTTAAGTTCTTAGAGAAGAAGAAACCTCTAAATCTAAAACATTATTTAGGACGTATTAACCCAGTAGTTTCTAGCCCCAAAAAACAGTTAACCTAACCTCTAAACCTATTCACGAGGGACGAATAGTTATAGAAACGGCCGCCAGAGCTCTCGGCGGAAAGTTCGAACATAGCCTACTGGTGACCAGTATCACGCAGAATACAAATGCAAATATCTCGGTTAATATTCAAGATACAGAATAAATGTATAGAACGATATTTATAGTACATTTAATTTGCAATAAGATTTATTCTATACAATTTTTCGATCCGATGCATAATTACGGAGATATTTTGAATTTTCAAGACTCCCCCCTCTACACCCCCCCCCTCCCACTGGTCCGATTTCTGCCATTAACGAACTTGATCTTCCTTTTTACATAAAACGATTAAATTCTGAGTTTGGTAAAGATCAAAAAAAAATTGCGACCGCTAGAGCGTTAACAGACAAATATATATATCTATATATATATATATATATATATATATATATATATATATATAAAATTGTAACCTCTGTCTGTACATTGATTTTTTTCGCGAAATTTCACGATAACTTTTCGTTTCACATGTCATAGACACCATATCTGCATTTTGTTTCTTTCGTGTATGTTTGTTTGTTTGTTACCTTTTCACGCATAAACGACTGAACCGAATTTTATGAAACTTGGTATGTATATTACTACTAACCCAACTTAGACTTTAGGCTATATTAATTTTCTCTGAGACGAACAGGAGTGGGGGTTATAAGGGAAGCCTGAAATTTAAAATAGCGATATTTCGTTTTCTATTGGTTTTTCGGTAAATACGCATATAACAAAAGTTGTTTATTTTGTTATTTAGAGTAACTTTTGTTAATAGACTTTTGTCGTATACCAAAGTTTAAATGCGTTATACGCTAAAAATTATAGCGGGAGTCAACAATATTATTTCCCAAAAAAGACTCAACCGAACTAAATAAAACTCGGTATGTGTATTAGCAGTGAGGCCTTCATTATAATAAGCCATACCAACATTTCCATGGACGGGCAGGAGTGGGGGTTATAAGGGAAGCCTGAAATTAAAAATAGTGATATTTCGTTTCCTATTGGTTTTTCCGCAAATATAAACATAACAAAAGTTGTTTATTTTGTTATTTGGAGTAGCTTTTGTTATATACACTTTTGTCGTAAACCTAAGTATAAATGAGTTATGCGTTAAAACTTTAGCGGGCACTAACGGCTGAACCGAACTTAACAAAACTCGGTATGTCAATTAGCATTAATTCTTCCATGATTATAAATTATATTAAAATTTTTAGGTTCGAACGGGAGGGGGGTTATAAGGGAGGCCTGAAATAAAAATTCACCATATTTACATGTATAAGAGACGGGAAATATAAAAATATCGAAGACTGTGAAGCCTTATCGAACAAATAATTCTATTATTAGCAAATCCACGGCAAAGATGGGTATCAATCCTAAACACTGGGACGGGTAAATGTCAAAATATTGTGCAATGTAAAGCCTGCTAAAAAATACGATCACCATTCAGCCTCAAATGAATTCCCGGGCGAAGCCGGGTATCTGAGCTAGTATATATATATATATATATATATATATATATAATAATAATAATAATAATAATAATAATAATTTTGAACGGACCTCATTTTCGTCATCTCCTGGGTAGGATCGATGGACATTTGAAGAAATTTTTCAAATTCAAAGAAATCATGAGTACGACCTCAATAGCTGATTTCCCTTAAGGGAAATCTGCTAAAACAAACTGCTGCTACTATCTAGTGAAAAAACTTAGAAGGTGGTTTAGGCCACTAATATTTCATAGAACACATTATTCAGCAACAGATGCTATGGGAACTCAAATAAGCAAAATTTGAGCTCAAAACACACACACGCACGCACGCATGCACGCACGCACGCACCCACACACACACACACACACACACACACACACACATATATAAGCAATTTTGACCGGACCTCATTTTCGTCATCTCTTGGATAGGAGCGATAGACATTTCAAGACATGTTTCTAAAATCGCGTCAAGAGTACGACATCAACAGCTGATTTCCCTTAAGGGAACTCTGCTAAAATTAGAATAACTTGCTTAATACTTGAGTTATGAAAAATGTATATAAAAATAATTGCAAACCATGAACAGTTTAACAAGATTGACTCTTGTTTTACGGCACAACATAATTAACATTTTACGATCTGACTCATTACAGGGGAAATATTTTTAATTTCCGAATTCTCTCCCCCTCAAACCCACCTCTCATTCCTAGCCCGTTATCAACTATTAATGACTATGAAAGGGAAAATCTGCTAAAATGGTATAGAACCAATCTTGGTAAATAATTGATGCTCTACAATTGTTGTTTTCTATCGGAAAAATTAAGCGATTTATATTAAGCGATTTATTCGTACTTTCTTGTTTACGGTAGTCAGTAAAATAAACATTTATATAATGGACTAGTTAAGGTGCCCGGCTTCGCCCGGGAAATCATTTGAGGCTGAATGATAATGGTTTTTTTTGGGGGTTTTACTTTGTACAATATTTTTACGTTTTCCGTCTCAGTGCTTAGGATTTACACCCAAGTCCAGAATGCTGAGGATGTGTGAATAATAAAAGTATTTTTTATGTACTTAATTCTATACAATATTTTTATATTACCCGTTTCCTGTGCATGTATCTTTTCTTATATATAACATAATCATAGATTATCATATTATTATAGTCAAAAATATGGAGTTCCGTTGATTTCGATTTAGTCTTTCGTGTCCTATAACATTGTTAACCCCTTCTATAGTTTTTCGCGAATGCCTCATTTATACTTGCATATAAGAAAAGTTACTTTAAATAACAAAACAAACAACTTTTGTTATATGCAGGCTTGCCAAAAAATGAATACATTACGAAATATCGCGATTTTATATTTAAAACCTCCCTTATAACCCCCACTCCTGTTCGTACCTTGAAATTTTAATATAGCTTATAATCAGGGAGGTGTTAATACCAAATCACCTACGGAGTTTCGTTTAATGCGGTTGAGTCTTTTGAGCCATATAAAATTGTTGACTCCCACTACCCGTATTGTTTTTAGCTTATAACTCATTTATACTTCTGTATACGAGAAATGTGTATATTACAACAGTTATTCTAAATAACAAAATAAACATGTTTTGTAATGTGCATATTTTCCGAAAAATCAATAGGAAACGAAATATCGCTATTTTTAATTTCAGGCCTCCCTTATAACCCCCACTCCTGTTCGTCTCAGAAAATATTAATATAGCCAAAAACCTAACCTGAGTTAGTAGTAATATACATACCAAGTTTCATAAAATTCGGTTCAGCCTTTTACGATTCCTTAAAGGACATACACACTAACATTCATTTTTATATATAAGATATATATATATATATATATATATATATATATATATATATATATATATATATATAGAATTGAACTTAAATATGGTGAGATGAGATCCCTAGTGTGTCATAGCAGCATGTGGGAAATACGGTTGACTATACATCCCCCTAGCGGCGGACTTTTCCAACAGAGTTAGCTCTAGAATCTTGAGAAGGTGGCAGAGTTCATTCGGTAGAGGCTACATACTACCAGCTGATTGTAGTGTGTTGGGCCTCATTACCACAACAGCTGTAGGCATAATGGAGGGGATACATAAGCTGATGTCCTAGCTCTGTGGAACCAAACCTGTTCCTGTCCTGACCTACAAATACTCTCTCCTCCTGGAACGTTAGATGACCTCTCTATAGCTCATTAGAGAGTAGGCCGATCTACAAACATATACTCTAAACTCAGAAAAAACCCTCATGAAGAGGATGCGTAAACTAAGCAGATTTCCAGTTCGTGACGACATCATCTATTCTCCAAAAGAAATTCATTTAAACAGGTCTTGAAATTTAAAATGGGAATGTGATGTTTAGTCAATCTCTTAGTGAAGAACGCTTTAGTTGGAATGGAGCTTGGCAGAACGCTAAAGCTAAAAAATGCAAGTTACATCGACGTCATGATCTCTGATTTTCCGTCAGGAAAATCGGTTAATATCTTGACCTAACCTTGATCTAAGCCTGCGTGCTCAGTAGATACCCTATTCCAATATGATTTTCCGATACTTCATTTATAAATGACTGCATTTACTACTGCAACGCTGTCTTTCGGAAAAGGAGCAGGTTTTTTGAACTCTTAGAGTGAATTATAGGTTATTGACTGGCTACATAAAGTATATAGGCTATACATAATATAGGCCCCATAAAGTAATCCTACATGGGAGTAGTACTGGAGGCCAAAACACAAACGCTTAATAAAATTCTAACCTTAACCCAAATATTCTCTTCGTTACATTAAAGATTAATAATCGTCCTGAAAACCTCCCCTCCACATTATTCTATTTTCCTTGGTAACTAAATTATACCTACAAATATTGCGACTACTTAGATTTCGTATGTCACCATGATCAAAAGTCTACTGCCTAAACAGGGTGCTCTTTCAGGAGCAGGGCTTTTCATATTACTAAAACCACTGAAATCAATAAGATATTTGATGTCTTCAAAGTCTTAGGATTTGTTTAGGTCTGTCTCCCTCTTCCCTGTTTCCCGAACCTTGAAATGCGTTCGTGGTGAAATGGCTGTACCTTTTAGCAGATTTCCCTTAGGGGAAATCAGCAATTGAGGTCGTACTCATGATGAGAGTTTCGAAAAATTTCTTCAAATGTCCATCGATCCTACCCAGGACATGACGAAAATGAGGTCCGTTCTAAATTATATATATATATATATATATATATATATATATATATATATATATATATATATGTCTGTTACAGCTCTAGCGGTCGCAATTTTTTTTAATCGTTACCAAACTCGATATTTAGTCGTTTTATGTAAAAAGAAAGATCAAGTTCGTTAACGGCTGAAATCGGACCAGTGGGAGGGGGGTTTTGAGGGGAGGAATTTTCAAAAATTCGAAATATCTCCGTTACTATACGTCGGATCGAAACATTTTACAGAATCAAACTTATTGCAAATTAAATTTACAATAAATATTGTTCGATACATTTATTCTGTATCTTGAATATTAGCCGAGATATTTGTATTTGTATTCTGCGTGTGGTCGGCAGGACTCGGCTATGTTCGGACTTTCCGCCGAGAGCTCTGGCGGCCGTTTCCGTAACTATTCGTCCCTCGTGAATAGGTTTAGAGGTTTCTTTCTACTACAGGTGTTATTAGGCCGATTTCTCTATTGTAAAACTTCACGTGGGAAATCTGCTTAGTTTACGCAGCCCCTGCGTGACGGACTTTTGATATATCTAAGAAGTTTCACCATCCTTTTTTTTGAGTTAAATCGTTTATCGGTGGAGTCCAACATGTTCTTGTGATTGTGCGCCACATTTCCATGGCTTCCAATCTATTATATACCCTTTTGTGGAGAGTCCCACTTTGGCTCCCGTAAAGCAGTACACTCCATACAAAAGACTTAGTAAACATTTCTTTGGTATCCATGGTTATATGATTTTGCTTTGGAAGGCTTGTTTAGCATGCACGATTCTTCTATCGACTTCAGCTCTACTCGTCATTGTCATCAGTGATGATGCTCCCAATGGAACAGAACTCCCTTCACTTTTCAAGTATAATGTTTTCAATTCTGATATTTATATTCCCTCGGCTTTGATTCTTCTCTACTACCAAAACTTTTGTGTTTATGTGCAATTATCTTGAGTTTAAAATGATAAACTAGAGCGTCCATGTGTGACATGTTTCATCGTTTAGTAGGAAGGATAGGTGGACCATGAAAAATAAGTTTCAAAACAAAGCAGCGGCAGTTTTCGTAGAGTAATACATGTAATCGAAATTTAAATATTTCATGTAAGAATGAAGCTCTTTTAAGACTGGACATATATAGATAAGGATAAAAATAAAAATCGTAATTACTTTCTTTATTAAACTTTTCATAATCTAGTTGATCAAAAGTATTAAGTACAGTTATTACCCTCCATACTATCCTGCAACCATGACAGAGTAGTTTTTACATCTTTGGGCTCAGTCAGACCCTAATTCTCATGAAACTAATTATGTCGCCAAGTACGTTATTCTTGACTCAAACCTTATGTCATTTTACATGTTGTAGTTTCAATGAGAGAAATGAATAATAGGAAATACTCTCTGTCTCTCCCAGAGAGAATCAAATCGGCCAACTTCCCACAGTGGCTGCGTGACCTACTTACTGTTACGATAATGTCATCAAAAATACAAAAACAAAACGGTCAAGCCAGTGGCTGCGTAGACCAAGCCCCGATTCCCCTCGTGCTGGTATGACTCAATTATATGCAGGGTGGATAAGAGAAAACGCATATTTTTGAGCAGCTAGTACGCGGCAAACAGAGGGGGTATTGCCTTTGAATAAATGTTGGCAGACTGTGTATACAATGATATATCAGTCGCTATGGAGCCTTGAAGCATAGAGCATCGTGTGTTCGTTATCGAGCAGCACTTTAGAAACAATGATTCCGTAGTCGCAGTGTTCACCCGCTCACCCAATTTGTCGATCTGCGACTTCTTTTTGTGGGGATATTTAAAATTAAAATTATTAAAAACCTTAAAATTATTATTAAACCTAGAGTGGCGAGTTCGATTCCCGCCTGGGCAAATAGGAATTTATATAGTGACAAACTCATTAAATAAAATCCTTAGTCCCACCCTGGCTGGAAAAGGGTGGTAACCTGTAGATAACCCGTCCCAATTAGCAAATGTTGCATAAAGTGGACGTTAATTAATAAATAAATAAAAAAAAATAAATTAAAAGTCTACATGAACAAGCCTCGCACAATCGATGACCCGAATTCCATTCTTCAGGAAACTGAAGTCGTGTGCCGAATGAAAAATCGGTTTCAAAAGTACATAGTTTGAATCCCCCCGAGTATTCCCACTCCAATTTCTCCATTAACGACTACGAACTTCAGTGATAACGAAGAGCGAGTTAATAACGTAAAGCCTTAATTGAAGCCGTGATGCCACAATGTAATTGCACGTATCGTACACATTAAAAGTTGAATGAAAACAAAATGTATGGTATTTAAGATTCCAATAAAGTAGTCCATGAAATTATAACTAATTGTTAATATTGTCATGAGTAGGAGTGGAGGTCTATTGATAAATAAATATATATTTAAAATATATAAATGCTGAAAATCAAAAAAGTGAAATATCTCGGTTAATATTTAAGATAGAGAAAACATGTATGTGTAACGACATTCATTGGAAATTATATTGTATTTGCCAGAAGAATGATTCTATAACATATTTAGACCTGACATATAATAACGGAGATATTTTGAAATTTTCGAAATCACCCCTCCCACTGGCCCGATTTTAGACGTTAACGAACTTGATCTTAAATATCGAAGTTGGTAACGGTCAATCAAAATATCCAATCGCTATATATATATATATATATATATATAAAGATAGATAGGTAAGTACTAGATATCTACTGTCTACCTAAGAGCAAATGTTGAACAGATCTCATTTTCATTATCTTCTGGGTAGGATCGATGGACATTGAAACAACTTTTCGAAAATAGGATCATGAGAACAACCTCAACAGCTGATTCCCCTCAAGGAAAATCAGTTTAAAGTAACTAACCCTGTAATAATAACTAATCTGAAACAAGCCTAATTTTATATTTGAGATATTATTTTGATTTTAGAGCGGCAATAAAGGCTGGGACAGCTTTAATATAATTTATAGAAACGAAATAGAATATCTCATTTATAAAAATGTCCTAGAGGAGAGTGTGAAGGTAAATATTGGCATGGCGAGTGAGGAGTGTTGGCAAGCCTGCCTCTTCAAATATTATTAGATCTGGTGTAGCATGGAGGGAGAGAGGGGGGGAGGTTTAATGTTGTTTCTCTCTTATCACCCATGTTAGAACCTGTAGGTCTATCAAAGAAATAATAGCTTGTAAACTAGAATGTAATTTAGGAGCAGTTCGAAAAATCTACTGGAAATCAAGAGGTCAAGAGGAAGGGTTGTGTATTCTAAAAAGATTTCTGAAGTGATTTAATGACAAACCGATTTATAGAATTCGATTTTCTATTTATCCCTTAAAAAAATACTAATACACATCGAAAACTTGAAACTATCAAATCTGGTAATGTTTAACAAAAGGGTAATCTTAATACAAATTCCGTCACGCACTGAAACTAATTTCAAGTTATATTCATTTGTGACTGTAAGAGATTAATTTTAAGATGCACTTTCACTGCGTTGACATGTTTTGGATGACTTCGTTTCGATCTTTCGCATATCTTCAGCTAGGCGTGCGCTATACGTGAGCTTTCGCTCATGTGCTAGCCTAGGGCAAAGTTGAGTTTAACAGAAATGTATTAAAGTGTAAATCCATTATTTCTTAAATACTCAAAAACATCATCTATAAATTGGCTTCTGTCGGCATTGGAATACAGTGCATTCTTATCACGATAGAATAGAATCCAATTGGCGTTATCAGCATGAAGCTGCTAGTGTAAAATCTGCTTAGTTTACGCAACACCTGTGTATCAGACTTTATACATATTCTTCTAGTTTCTTTGAGTATTTTTGTCTTTGACTCTAGTAAAAGATATTTTTAATATTTCTTTATTTTTTTTCAGTTGTGATAAATGATATACAGGAGACTTGAAGCCAAAAATCAATGAAAGAATGTACAAAATTCTAAAATATTTATTATAGTAAAAATAAAATGCTTTTACAGGCGTAAATCGCCTGTTTACTAGAAGTTAGTTCTTATCAGTCGCATTGCTTCAGGCGTGAAATAGTTCTGCAGTTAGGAATAAGCTCCAGAAGATGCATAAAAGCTTATAATAAACACTTTGGAAACAATTTTGACGACTTAATTGTTATGTTTTTCCAAAACAGTCAATATGGATTCAAGAAGCAGCGCAACGTAAACAGTTGTTTGCAGTACATAATAATTATTATATAATAATAAAATAATATATATAATATATTGATTTCCGACATCGTGAAAATATTTCATGGCAAGGAGATGACCGAAATGAATAGAATAGAGCTGTTTAGTGCTATGCAACTGCCAACAAATATATAAAGCGTTCTTGTGGGAATACCATGTCTCAAGTAAGTTGAAATTAATGGGGCTCATTGCTCAAACTCACTACTGGAATAACATTTGGACAAAATATAATAATATTGAGCCTAGCTTCACCTAAAAAGTCGGTCACGCAGGGGCTGCGTAAACGAAGCAGATTTCCCACGTGAAGTTATACAATAGAGAAATCTCCATCCGAGAGCCGAACAGTTACGGTAAAGGGCCGAACTAGCTTTTGGCGGGAAATTTCGTCATACGTTAACGCCCAAATTTAATAAAAATGCCAATATCTCGGTTAATATTCAAGGTAGAGAAACTAAAATTGCGACCGCTAAAGCGTTAACAAAAATAAATATATATATTTTGAACGGACCTCATTTTCGTCATCTCCTGGATAGGATCGATGGACATTTGAAGAAATTTTTCGAAACTCGCGTCATGAGTACGACCTCAATAGCTGATTTCCCTTAAGGGAAATCTGCTAAAGTGAGCATAACTATGGATAATCCATCTGAAATGATATCGGGTAAAAAGAGGTTCGTATTGGTTGTTATCTGATCTTATTGTCAAAAATAGAATCAATGCCTAATCAGATTATGGGTTGGAAAGTTCTACAAAGAAAGGAATAGGTTCTTGATGCTAAAGATATCGCAACCAATACCAGGAACACGAAGAAAGAAGAGAAAGGACGTAGCTTGGGGGGAGAGAGAGAGAGAGAGAGAGAGAGAGAGAGAGAGAGAGAGAGAGAGAGAGAGAGAGAGAGAGAGAGAGAGAGAGAGAGAGAGAGAGAGAGAGAGAGAAGAGAGAGAGAGGAGCGAGAGAGAGAGAGAGAGAGGAGGAGAGAGAGAGAGAGAGCGAGAGAGAGAGAGAGGAGAGAGAGAGAGAGAGAGAGAGAGAGAGCGAGAGAGAGGAGAGAGAGAGAGGGGGGAGAGAGAGAGAGAGAGAGAGAGAGAGAGAGAGAGAGAGAGAGAGAGAGAGAGAGAGAGAGAGAGAGAGAGAGGGGGGGGAGAGAGAGAATTATAGAGAGAGAGTGTGAGAGAGAGAGAGATAGTGATAGAGAGAGAGAGAGAGAGAGGAGAGAGAGAGAGAGAGAGGAGAGAGAGAGAGAGAGAGAGAGAGAGAGAGAGAGAGAGAGAGAGAGAGAGAGAGAGAGAGAGAGAGAGAGAGAGAGAGAGAGAGAGAGAGAGAGAGAGAGAGAGAGAGAGAGAGAGAGAGAGAGAGAGAGAGAGAGAGAGAGAGAGAGAGAGAGATAGATATAGAGAGAGAGAGAGAGAGGGCGAGAGAGAGAGAGAGAGAGAGAGAGAGAGAGAGAGAGAGAGAGAGAGAGAGAGAGAGAGAGAGAGAGAGAGAGAGAGAGAGAGAGAGAGAGAGAGAGAGAGAGAGAGAGAGAGAGAGAGAGAGAGAGAGAGAGAGAGAAGGTATAGAGGTCAGACTAAAATAGTCCTCCAGAGCCCGGAAGGTCAGGTTCACTAACGAGGACACCACATTTCTCCATAGAATATCTTACACTTAAGCAGCAAGTATTCAGAAATTGATAATACCTCCGTTTAAACTAAATACCATACTTTAAATAATATTAAATGTTAAAGTAAACAAGGGAATACTAACTTATACTTATTTTAGCGATTAAAGGATGTTTCTCATTGAAAGAAGAGAAAATATTTAAGAAACATTCATTCCGAAAGAATGAATGAGCTTAAAAAATTGCTCATGGTCCTTAAACAATAGAAATAATTTAAATATTATATATTTAGGTTATATTCGAAAATATCTATTTTGGTGTCTGCATTTATATATATATATATATATATATATATATATATACACATATATAATTTGACAAAACAGAAAACAACAAATGGCGAGAATTAAATTAGGAATATTAAATCATTCATAGTTTACTGATTAATTTATAATCCTAAAACATTTAGTTAGCTTTAAATATATTTTTCTTGTCACAAGGTAATGCAAAAATTATAATATTTCAAGTTTCAGTTGTGTGTATTGGAATTTAGCATTTTAATACTGTTTACATTATATATATGAAACTAACGTTTATTTTAATTTGTTTTCATAAAGGAATTTTTATCATACATTTTCCACACTTCATAAAAGCGTGTCAAAATAAAAGTGAATGTGATACTTTTTCCAGGAGAGCCTATCATATTCGATCATAATCCTTGGAAAGAAAGGAGCTGCTGTTACTCGAGACGCATCCAATATTCCAATTTCAGAGAGGCATCAATTTTCTTGTTATTCTATTAATATTAAGAAAATGAAATAAAAATATAAATTTTAAATCATTCTTCTCAATTTCAGGGTTGTAGCTGTAATTTGGTGGAAAATATTCTCGTAGATTGTATAATATATTAAATAAAATATTTATGAATTAATACTAGAATTAAAATTTTAATACTCCAGAAATTATACCACTGAAAGTTAAAGGTAATAAATGAGTTTGAAGACTCGGAGCACTCCCTCCGTCTATCTCGTCTCTCTGTCTCTCTCTCTCTCTCTCTCTCTCTCTCTATATATATATATATATATATATATATATATATATATATATATATATATATATATATTCATATTTGTGCACTCTGTGAATATCGCTCACAAATAAGAATGAAATATTTTATTCCCTCATTAATGCCAAAAGCTAACGACTTAATGAAAGGTGTTTTTTAGGACCCCTAAATACTATTATATTTATTTGTTAGCAGATTTCCCTTCACGGAAATCATCTATTGAGGTTGTACACATGACGCGATTTTCGAAATTATTCTTTAAATATCCATCAATCCTACCTAGGAGATGGCGAAAATGAGGTCCGTTCAAAATTGTACATATATAAATGTCTGTTACCGCCCTAGTGGTCGCAATTATTGATTTATTATTACTGTTTATTTATATTTATTCGCCTAACATTCACGGTCGTGTTACCAGTATGTTATCTGTTGTAAACCTTCCCTTAGGAAATCTGCTAAGTTTATGCAGCCCCCGCGCGGCTGACATTATTTTGATTCAATAAACTTCTCATATATCGTACATAACAAAAATTGTAGAAAACATATTAAATAGATTGTAGTATTTTTGGATTAGATTTAGGGAACAGAACTCAGAATCAGCCTTGCACTTATAAAATATTCCTGGAATATGCTGGATGGTAGAGGAACAAATGTATAAGGATCAATAAGAAGGCCAAGTCCTCTACTGGTTTTTATTATTGTGCAGAGTGCACTTTCGGAGTCAACGCTCCATCCTCAGTGCCTGCTGATTAAAGCTCCGTTGCCTGGACCACGACTGATGGGTCGCCCGGCAGTCGTGGTCCAGGCAACGCAGCTTTAATCAGCAGGCACTGAGGATGGAGCGATGACTCCGAAAGTGCACTCTGCACAATAATAAAAACCAGTAGAGGACTTGGCCTTCTTATTGATCCTTATAAAATATTCATTTCAGGCCTCCCTTTTTAACATCCACTCCTGTTTGTCTCTGAGAATATTAGCATAGCCTATAGTCTAAGTTAGGTTAGGAGTAATATACATACGAAGTTTCATAGAATTCGGTTCAGCCGTTTATGCGTGAAAAGGTAACAAATTTATAAAAATATAAAATAATAATGACGGACTCATTAAATAAACTCCTTGTGCCCACCCTGGCTAGAAAAGGATGGTGACCTGTAGATAACCTGTCCCGATTAGCCTAGTAGCATAAAGTGGACGTAAAATAAAAAAATAAATAAAAAAAAACAAATTGCAGATATCGTGCCTACGGCATGAGATATTTCGAGAAAAAATCAATGTACAGACTGCCGTTACATTATGCAAATGTTCCGTATAACCAATAGGGAACGAAATATTGCGATTTTTCATTTCTGGTCTCTCTTCTAACATCCATTACTGTTCGTCTCTGAGGATATATATAGTATAGCCTAAAGTCTAAGTTGTTGGGTTTTATAGTAATGCACGTAGCCAAGTTCCCCAACTACTCTTGCGATACAGTGCTGTGATCGGAAACCGGAGAAAATAAATCCCAACAGCGGCTTAAACTAGTCAGCAATAGACAGGAGATACAATATTCAAGGGGAACATGGTAAGCCAGACTAATCAACACACGAGACCGAGTTGTAATCATCGGTCACTTATTACTCATTCACACCTATTTCGCCGAACTGAAGGGCTTGTCTCCTCCTACGTGCAAGGCTCATTCTCAGTTAAGTAGAGTTCCCTTAAATCCAATCCAAAAATATTACTATCTATTTAATTAAATATGTTTTCTGCAATTGTTGTTCTGCCCCAGATAAGAGAAATTTATAGGCAGAAACGATAGACATTTGAGCCAATCGCGAGATGAGTACAACTTCAATAGCCTGATATCCCTTAAGGACTTTATACACAGGGTTGTAAGCCGTATTATGGTGGGAACACACTTGTTCAAAGTATAATGGCTTCTGCTCTAACCCTCCGGACCTCAAATTGTTTTTTCCTTTCTTGTGATTTGATGCTTCTACTTTGAGTAATGCGTGTAATGGAATGTAAATTCTAAGAAATTAAGGTAATTCTAATAAATGGATGAACATTGAGAGAATGAAAGTGCTGGGGACATGTACCCAGTTATTTATGGTATGCAATAACACTGCTCCGGTAATATGTTATACTTTTCTGAACAGCCTGTGTACCATTATGACTATAAAGTTTACTTTCCAAATATACAAAAAGGAAATGGTTATTATCTATATAGAATAAAAGCCACCACTGTGCTTTGGTCAGCTTTTATAGAAATAAACATATATTCTTACATGGTAACTATTCACGATTATGAATTATATGTCCTATAATGTTTTGAAAAGAGATATATACACATGAGACGGGAAATATAAAAACATTGTTGATAGCGAAGCCTTAAATAACAAATACATTATCATTAAAATATAATAATATACTCCCGTGCAGCCTTATCTAGTATATATATATATATATATATATATATATATATATATATATATATATAATACCTCCTGACTGATAAAATATACATATACATAAAATATCCATCTTGGTTGATAAGCAACTCCAGCCCCACTCTTCCATGGATGGGTGACGTGGCTAGGGAATTCCCTTCAACTCAACCGCAGCAGCTTTCCAGCACCTCCAGCCGTATTTTAAAGAATGTTCATCAATATAACACTAACTACTGTAAATGTGGTTTCCACTCAGTTATGCTATATACAATTTTCTGGTAGGAGGCACATTTATGGATATATTTTGAACATTGAATTTTGATCTATTGATAACCTCCCCCCACTTTATGGACCAATCTCGACTAGAAAAAAACTCACTATTTTTTTTCGCGTAAAAACCTAAATATGAAATTTTATTTACATATACATAAAAAATGTGGCAGCTACGGGGCAAAACAATATCTATAGAACTGAAATGGTTCTTTTTTTTTTTTTTTTTGGCAATTTACTGCCATTAGGGAAAACGTAATATTTGTGAATCATTTTCTTATGCCCTATTCTCAATAATCGAAAAATCTCCCTTATTTGCCATAAAAGACTTAAATATATAAGTTCATTTCAACATACTAAACTGTTTGTAGACTTCAGTATTTATTTAAATTAACGTATGTACTATTAAATATGTGCATATCAGATTTCATAAGTGTTATTTATTGTTTGTAGGCACTAAACTCGTGAGAACTGAAGGTTGAGTAAAACCACACTTCCACACTAAACGCTAATTCAAGCGAGGGTACTTTCGACGAAATGCATCATCTTCAGTGTAATAAAGCCCTGGATGTTGATGCCACAAGAGCAGACTTCCTTATTAGAATTATTATTGCCTGTGGTCTCATCAGATGATAAGATTTGAGAGATAATTAAAATGCAGGCGCTGCGTAAATTAAGCTGATTTACCATTTAAGTTGTCATCCAAAATGATATTTTCTATTTCTCCACTTATAATTAGCCAATGAAGCCGCAAATTCATATTAAGCTGGGACATGAGACGATTAGTGATACAATTGCGGAAAAGTGAAAATCCCATGATTAGAATTATATTTTAATTGAAGGCTGAAAGCAAAAAATATATATATAATTTGATTAATATTCAAATTAGAGAAATATTTTATAAAACGAAAACTTTAGGGCATTATATATAAAACATTCAGTCCACTAAAAAAAAAAAAAGGAAATACTTCGAATTTTTTATTTTGACCCCTTTACCCCCCCCCCCTCCACAATGATCCAATTAATACCAATACCTAATTTTGTCTTAAGCTTTACATGAATTATATAGATATTGAGTCTAGCATCGAAACGTGAATATTAAGCTCTGAAGAAAATATAATCGTTATAGAAAATATTTTCGTGCATCTCACATAGAACAGGTCCGATGAAAACCATATTTCATATCAAGCTCGGAATACGATATTTCAAGATATATAAGTTTATTATTAGTAAGAGATGAGTAGGAGTGAGGGTTACTGTGGAATGATAACTAAATAATACAAATAGCTTCAATAATATTCGAAATAGAGACAACATGTATTGAATAACATTTATATAGAAAATGAATACGTAATAAGATTGTCACTATACGATTTTCTATCAGGCTCAAACTAACGACATTTTGAATTTTCGTTCATCTCTTTGCTATAAATGCCCCTCTTCTTCCTGTCCCGATTTCAGGCATTAACCAAGTCGATAATTAGTTTTGGAAGAAACACTTCAATATTCATAACGACGAAACAAAAAAAATATCTCTGGAATATGCTGGATGGTAGAGGAACAAATGTATAAGGATCAATAAGAAGGCCAAGTCCTCTACTGGTTTTTAATATTATGCAGAGTGCACTTTCGGAGTCAACGCTCCATCCTCAGTGCCTGCTGATTAAAGCTGCGTTGCCTGGACCACGACTGATGGGTCGCCCGGCAGTCGTGGTCCAGGCAACGCAGCTTTAATCAGCAGGCCCTGAGGATGGAGCGTTGACTCCGAAAGTGCACTCTGCATAATATTAAAAAACAGTAGAGGACTTGGCATTCTTATTGATCCTTAAACAAAAAAAAGTCCGTCACGCAGGGGCTGCGCAAACTAAGCAGATTTCCCACGAGAAGGTTTACAATAGCTATATATACATACAAGTAACACTAACGTGAATGTTAAGTGCATAAATACAAACGGTAATGAGAAATCTTTCAATCAGTTTATAAAACAAGTTAATAATCTCTACAACGGAAAGCGTCTGAATTGTAAACAAGCCCAGCCAACCTCGTAGCGCTGAACCAATGGAATTATTCTAGACCGGAAAGACAAACAATTAACGAAATATATCTGAATAAAAGATATTAATTTTATTGAAAACAATTTACTAAAGCTAGTGCTGTGATTTGTAATGAATCGGAATCAGTTTTATCTCAATCACTCAAAATTTAGAAATCAAAGAACAAAGGAGGGGGGGGGGCTGAACAGAATGTATTTACATGTATCTCTCAAAGTAAAAGTTCAATAATGAAAACTATATTTTGTATTTAACCTTGTAATGAAGTGGTTCATACTACAGCAGCTTATTGTTAATATGACATGAATAGAAAAGGGGGGGGGGGTTACAGAAGGCTCAAAACTGAAAAATGCCAATATCTCGGTTAATATTTAAGAGAGAGATTAATCTATATAACACTATTTATAGTATATTAAATTTGCAACAAGATTGGTTCTATAAAATTTTTCGATCCGACGTACAGTAACGGAGATATTACGAATTTTCGGAAATCTTCCCTCCCACTGGTCCGATTTTAGCCATTAACGAACTTGATGAACTGACCTCATTTTCGTCATCTCCTGGGTAGGATCGAAGGACATTTGAAGAAATGCTTAGAAAATCGCGTCATGAGTACGTCCTCAATAGCTGATTTTCCTTAAGGGCAATCTGCTAAAAGTCTGTCACGCAGGGACTTCTTAAGCTAAGCAGATTTCACACGTGTAGGTATGACACACATGTGATCTCTTCTTACCACATATCCTTTATTTATATTAAAAAAAAATTAGTCGAAGGGGAAGGAGTTAGTTATTGAAGGCTGGAGACAAAAATGCGCTAATAACTCGCTTACTAATTAATACTGTTACCAAAAAAATGAATAGAAGGAGAATTGTAGAGCATGAATAGGCTTAACAAGAGTGGCTCTATAACCTTTTTCAATCCGAGTCATATTTAAGAAAATATTTATCGAATTCCACCCCACTCTAAACACTCACTATTTCACCCTCAATTTCAGGCAATAGTGTTAGCTGATTAACCATCTTAGAGTTAACTGATATAGATGAATATCAAGTATGGTATGACATATAGGATAAATATTTCCAGTAAAAAATGAAAACTCTAAATTAGTGACGTCACAACTACATATTTGTATGTATCTCACAAAGTAAAAATCCAATGAAAACCATATTTGGTATTTAACCATAAGTGGTTCTTGGTATAACAACTTAATGTTAATATGACACGAGTAGGAGTGGCGGTTTACTGAAAGCCGATAACAAAAACTCCAAATATCTGGGTTAATAAACACGATACAGAAAATGTGTATAGAACAGCATTTATAGAACATTAAATTTTCAATAAGATTAGTTACATTCACTTTTTTCGATTAAATTAAAAAAAACGGAGAAAATTCGAATTTTCAAAATTCTCCCCCTCTCACTAGTCCATCTACCTACCTATCTATTTATCCATCTAACTATATATATATATATATATATCATTTTGACGGAATTTTGTAATTTTTCGAAAATCGCGTCATGAGTACAACCTCAATAGCTGATTTCCCTTATCTTTAGAGCGGTATATATATATATATATATGTATAATTTTGAACGGACGGTATTTTCCCTTACATAAGACCGATGGACTTCCAGGAAAGTTTTTAAAAATCGCCTATGGCGCAGTCTCAAAAGCAGATTACCCGTAAGTTAAATCTGCTGAAAGATGGCGTATAATGAAATATTCGTCGAAAATATTATAGAGTTCTATTATGTGAATCTCCTTCTAACAAAACCTTTTCCTGGATGGGGTGACGTAATCAAAGATAAGTCAAAGCCAAACTATCCTTATCAGCTGCGAAATTTCCCGTTTATCAGAAAGGGCTTTAAATCGATTGCAACATTTTTAACAAACGATGTTTCCCATGAAAAACACGCATGTCCACCTCTCCCTCTCCCTTTTACAGTTTAAACTATGACTATATAATTTTCCGACTAACAGTGTTATCTGTCGGTGACAGGTTGATATAGGAATGGTTTCCAAAGGAAATATAAAAATTAGATTCAACTATGCACATATTCATCCTGTGATTTTCACAAAAGCCCTGTAACAAGGACGTCAATTGAATTAATTGTTATACTACTCAAAGAAAAAGTGGGAATTGGATGAATTTAGGTTTAGAATAGCTTTATTATTACAATAGCTGTTATATCAAGTGAAATAATAATATACTATTTATCATTATGAAATTACAGGACTATTAGCAGCTTTTCTTTAAGGGAAACCAGCTATTGAGGTCGTACTCATGACGCGATTTTTGAAATGTTTCTTCAAATGTGAATCGATCCTACATGTAGATGACGAAAATGAGGTCCCCTCAAAACTGTATATATATATATATATATATATATATATATATATATATATATATATATATATATATATATATATATATATATATATCTGCGGTCGCAATTTTTGTCTTATCTTTACCAAACTTGATATATAATCGTTTTATACAATAAGAAAGATCAAGATCGTTGACAGCTGAAATCGGATCAAGGGTAGGGGGGTTTAGAGGGGGAGAATTTCGAAAATTCTTAATATCTCCGCTATTATGCGTCGGATCGAAACATTGTATAGAACTAATCTTATAGCAAATATAATGTTCTATAAATGTTTTTATGTACATTTTTGCTCTATCTTGATTATTAACTGAAATATTTGGATTTTGTAGTTTTTGGTCTTGAGTAAAGCCCCACTCCTACTCATCTCATATTAACAATATTCTATTATGTAATGAAGCACTTTATTAGAAGCTTGAATACCAAATATTTGTCACATAGAAATTTTAAGTTTAGAGCTATAAATGAAAATACGTGGCGCAAGTGGGAAATTTGGTTAGTTAACGCAGCCCCAGCGAGACGGACTTTTTTTATTTTAAGCGAGGAAGCCTCGAATGCCTATTGATGAACCTATTATCGATCATCAAATCATTCTAGCTTCCCGTCAAAACGATTGCATGGATTTAAAATTGTTAGAAAACAATTCGATAGAATTATGTTCCGGCTGTTCTACTATACAAAAGTACGAGCAGGAAGGCAGAAGTTACCTAGTTGTGTTACCTTTTGTTATCGGGTTGATATAGCAAATACTATAGGAAGTAAATATTTTGAAATTCATAAACCTGAACAACTTGTTATGAAAAAAAAACTCCGTGCAGCTATGCAAAATTACCCCGCAAAGAGAATACAACAATGATTCCCCTCCCCCAAAGCAAACTTCTGCCATTACCTAATACAATATTTAGCATTTCATGAAACAGTTAACTGGCGAGTGTGGTCTTGACCAAATATAAATGTAGTATACAAATAAAAATGTCACAACGAAAATATTTTCACAAATTTCACATAGTAAAGTTCAATGAAAACAATATTTGGTATTAAAGCCTCTAATGGTACGGTACATAATATAACTGCTTGTTGTTAATATTCCTTGAGCAGTAGTTGGGGTACGAAGGCTGAAAACTACCACATGCTGACATCTCGATTTAATATTCAAGAAAAAGAAACAATGTGTACAAGAACATGTATAGGGGATATAATTTGTAACAAAATTGGTTCTGTTCAATTTTTCGATAGGGGAATTTCGAAAATTCGAAATATCACCGTTACTATACGTCGTATCGAAAACTTTTATAGAACCAATCGTATTGCAAATGCAGTGTTCGATAAATGTTGTTATTCATGTTTTTTCATTATCTTGAGTATTAACCGAGATATTTGCGTTTCTTTAGTTTTCGGCCTTCAGTAAACCTCCACTCCTACCTATGTTATATTAACAATAAAAGGTTATATTATGAACGATTGAACCGAAGTTTAGAAAACTCTATATGTAAATTAGCATTAATTCTTCCATGAGAAACTATTTCGCTATAAGCTATATTAAAATTTTTAGGTTCGAACGGGAATAGGGGTTATAAGGGAGGCCTGTATAAAAAAAAAAAAAAAGCAGTCAGAGGACTGCCGGTAGAAGTGAAAACTCCTTTAGCTTTGATCGCTCAATTTTGGCAATGCTGAGAAATTTTTTTTACGAAGTCTTATTTTAAAAATATTTTTATTTATTTATCAATAAGTAACAGTTATGTTCTATTTTACATGAAAAAATGAAATGACAAAAATAATAGTGATAAAAAAAAATAATGTACCACGAATTGTTTTATTTATCAATATAAAATACTATACATAATTATTTCAGTTATTTTACATAAAAGAAAAAAAATTACATTTCAGAATTATTACAAATGCTTTACAAAAATAAGTTAAGTACACTCAGAAAAATCAATTTCTATCCATAATTTCAACAACTCTTGCACCATCATCACTGCCAGCATCATCACCAATTTCTAAAACTGATACAATCGGTATATGGTAGCTAAAGTAGGATACAAACAGTTTTGATTCGAATTTATTTAAATATCGGAATTTATTTAAATATTCGAATATATTTATTTAAATATTCGAATTTATTTAAACTTCGTATTAAAATATCTATGAAAGTAAAAATGGTAGATGTATAGTATCTGTGAACGAAATGATGCTGGTTTTGTCCTCTTTAAAATGGTATGCGAACGAAAACTCTAGCTAATTTGGTTCAGGAGTTATGAAGAAAAGAAGTTCCTTTAGCTTTGAGTTGAGTACTAGCGGTGGCGGTGGCGGTGTCGCGATTTCATACTTTTTTCCTCTCCCGCAAATGCTTCCTTACGGGGTGCACAACGTGCCTAAAGAAGTTTTCACTTCAATTGTAAATAAACTATCAAATGATTAGGTTATAAAATACCATATGATTTTATTTCTAAACCTTAGTACTAGCGGTGGCAGTGGCGGTGTCGCGATTTCATACTTTTTTCTTCTCCCGCAAATGCTTCCTTACGGGGTGCACAACGTGCCTAAAGAAGTTTTCACTTCAAAAATTCGCGATATTTCATTTTCTATTTGTCATAAGGCAAACATGCACATAAAAGTTTGTTTTTGTGTTATTAAAGGTAGCTTTTGTTTCAAACATTTTTTCCTATAACAATGGATGAAGCAAGTAATTTGCATAGAACTATTGATATGGTCAACTATTATTTCATATTATGAACCATATTTATATTGTTCTCATTCAACTTTTGCTTTTTTAGATAAACCCAAATATTTGATGCACATGAGAAATCTGCTTAGTTAGACGCAGCCCCTACTTGACGGAATTTATATTATCTTCTAGATCAAAGGTCATTTGAAGACATTTTTCGAAAATCACGTTATCAGTAGAACCTCAATATCCGATTTTCCTTAAGACAAATCTGCTAGGATGTTACGAAATGTTAAGAATTGTGAAATTCATAAATCTGAACTATTTTCATGGCCATTTAGGAGAGACAAATGATGTAATTATAATATGCTCACCGTAGTAGTACTCGTCATTTGGATAGTAATAGTCGTGGGCGTAGTCAGATGAGTTGGAGGCAGTGCCGTGGAAAACTGTCAGCTTCTTCCTCATGTTGCCGGTAGAGAGGGGAGCGGCTTGGCACTGACTGCAGCAGCCTAGAGCAGCCGGGGCTAGGCAAACACAGACTGGCACTATGGGGCGACCTCCACTCCTACCAACAGCACCAATAGACCTGCATCTGTTAGATTGGCAACAATTGCACCAATCATACCCCTTGTTCTAACAGCCTCCGCTACAGCCTTTGTACTGGAAGCCATGCAACGACCTCTCTAACAAGCCCTTCCTTGATACACTCTCGTCATCAAACCAACCCATTCAAACAAATACAAGACCTTACATATCCCCATGTAACTGTTTATACTAACTAAATAAAAAAAAGTCCATTACACAGGTGTTGAGTAAACTAACAAGATTTCCTCAGAGGCTGGTATAGCACACTCGTGATCTTATATCACCTCATATTCACTATCTATAAGTAAAAATGTCCGTCACGCAGGGGCTGCGTAAACTATGCAGATTTCCCACGTGAAGTTATACAATAGAGAAATGTCCATTCGAGTGCCGAACAGTAACGGAAACGGCCGACCTAGCTTTCGGCAGGAACGAATAGACGCGACCAAGCTCGTCCGTTACACTTAATAAAAATGCAAATATCTCGGTTAATATTCAAGATACAGAATACATGTATAGAACGAAAGTTACAGTAAATTTAATTTGCAATAAGATTGGTTCTATACAATTTTATAGTAACGGAAATATTTCGAATTTTCGAAAATCCCTCCCCCCCCCTCCCACTGGTCCTATTTCAGCCATTAACGAACTTGATCTGTCTTTTTGTATAAAACGTTTAAATACCGAGTTTGGTAACGATCAAACAAAAATTGCGACCGCTAGAGCGTTAACAGACAAATAGATATATAATTTTGAACGGACCTCATTTTCGTCGTCTCCTGGGTAGGATCGATGGGAAGTAGCTAATTGAAGTGTCACCTAAAAGAATGATTATCGTCTGTCCATTTCCTTATCTTGGCCTATTCTCAAGAAGATCGGAAATAAGCCTAAAATATAGGCCATCCGATTCGAGGGCTAGTGTCCTTTAAAAACTTTGTTGGTAAGAGAAATCCGTTTCCTTTATATGCGTGGCGTTTATTGGCGTATTTCCTCTTAGTCTGCAAAATTTCCTTTTGATTCAACTAGTATTCTCATTCGTATGTATTGTACCAGGGAAAGATGTATGTATGTATATGAAACCGCACTGAAATCGAATGCTTTTACGTTTTTTTTCTTAATTTCCTCTACATAGTAAACATATGTGGAGGGATTTTTTTTTCTGCACATCCCATGCACATTTGCATTATATGTGCCTTTTGTTAAAATTTTAACAATTTTTTTTATTTTTATATATATACTTATTAAAATGTAAATAAGATTATAAAAATTAAACTTGATTATATATATATATATATATATATATATATATATATATATATATATATATATATAGAGAGAGAGAGAGAGAGAGAGAGAGAGAGAGAGAGAGAGAGAGAGAGAGTTACATTTATAGAACATTCAATTTACAGTTAGATTGTTTCTATACAATTTTTCGATCCGACGTATAATGATGGAGTTATTTTCAACGAATGCAACGTAAAAGACTCATATTCCCGGATGGCCTATCAGTCCCGATATTTTATTTTCAAAACACATAAATTTATTAAAAGAAATAACCTACAATATCCTTAAGCTGAGAGGAAAACATTATATATAATTAATATTATGTAATTTTTATTGGTTATTTATTTGTACTATTTAATGTTCTTTGTTCATTTAATCAAGTTTAATTTTTATAATCTTATTTACATTTTAATAAGTATATATATAATTATAAAATAATTGTTAAAATTTTGACAAAATGCACATATAATGCAAATATGTATGGGATGTGCAGAAAAAAAAAATCCCTCCACATATGTTTACTATGTAGAGGAAATTAAGAAAAAAAACGTAAAAGCATTCGATTTTAGTGCGGTTTCATATACATACAATCTTTCCCTGGTACAATACATACGAATGAGAATACTAGTTGAATCAAAAGGAAATTTTGCAGACTAAGAGGAAATACGCCAATAAACGCCACGCATATAAAGGAAACGGATTTCTGTTACCAAAAGAGTTTTTAAAGGACACTAGCCCTCGAATCGGATGGCCTATATTTTAGGCTTATTTCCGATCTTATTGAGAATAGGCCAAGATAAGGAAATGGAAAGACGATAATCATTCTTTTAGGTGACACTTCAATTAGCGACTTCCCATTCTTTAGTCTGCCTCCTTCTTTTAATTAATCTCTACACTAGACATTCCTGGAAGCAATCCGATGTGTCGAATGCAGGGCCATGTTCCCGTGTCTTTATAATTACTCTGTCCGCTAGATAGATCCTCCATTTCTCATATTTTACACAATTTTCCTAAACTTTGATTATTAGCGAGCTATGTGTTTACTTGCATACATATCAGTGGTTTCAGAATATATTTGTAAACGATTTGGGATGCTTAATAAGACACAGAGATGTTTTAAAATCCACTGTCTCCGTATCACATCTTCGCAGTTTATTATAGCTTGAGAATTCAACTGTGGAAGGTTCTTTAAATAATCAACAATAATGTAGAGAGCTGAAAGGACAGGAATAAATAGTTCGCCCTCCAGGGAATAGGTATATGAACTACCACCAACAGTTGCTCCTACGACACACTGCTGATATCATCAGATCATATATTCTCTATTTCTAAAAAATAATCTGATGAACAGAAGTGGGGATTTACTCAAGGTTACGAACAACTCTCTAAGTATTTGAGTTGCGACAAAATGTTTGTACAGTAAATTCAAACCATTAATAGTTGAACAAGATTCATTCTATAACATTTTTCAATCCGATTCATAACATCGGTGATATTTTGAATTATCGAACTCCCTTTAAACTTCCCTAATCTTGGTCCGATTTCAGCCATTAACTAATAGGATCTTTAGTGCCGACAGAAATGCTTAAATAACGAGTACTGTACAATTCAAATAAACATTTTCAAGGTTAAAAATTAAAATTTTAATTGATGTCACCTCACAGCGAATTTCCATTTATCTAATACATACAGTATAAATCTGTTTAAAACAATATTTGGTATTTAAGCTTTGAATAAGACGTTTCATGATATAATCGCATGTTGTTAACCCTCCGTCAGGCGCACCTGATCTTTGTTTACTTATAGATAGCTCGTCTCTCCAAAGACGTAAACTCCCTTCACTCCTAGTACCTTCCTCCCTCCTAATATAGGCCATACGTCACATGCTCTAGTATTGTTGACCTTGGCTTGACAGGCTCATTGATCTCGATACAATTTTTAAGTAAGTTTCCTCCATATATATTATATATATATTATTTTATATATATATATATTCGGTATCATAAATATTAACCAAGATATTTTGATTTTATACTTTTCGATTTTCAGTAAACCCCCACTCCTACTCACGGCATATTAACAATAAGCTGTTATATCATGAACCATTTCATTCCAAGGTTTAATAAGAAATATGATTTTCATTGAACTTCTGTGAGATAGAAGAATACGTTATGTGGTGACGTCATCAATCTTTTTTGTTCTTTACTCGAACACGTGTAGTCGCGTTTAGAACGCGTTTACCGTTCTCGATATTTAACCGTTTAAAAACGAAATTATCTCGGTTAATAATATTCATGATAGTGAAAAACTGCATAGAACTGCATTTATAGAACATTAAATATTTACAAAAACCGTCATCGTCCGGGTAGGATCCGTGAATATTTGAATACATTTGTTGAAAATCGCGTCATGGGTAAAACCTCAATAGCCGATTTCCCTCAAGGAAAATCTGTCCAAAAGAAAAAACCGAACAAACATTGGATTTCCACCCTAAACATAAATGAATTAATTCAGTTTTAATGCTGCCCAACATGATATATGAAGGGTACTACTGTATTAGACAGTGTTAATACGTTTTGAAATTTTACAAACCAACTTTTTAACAAGTTTGATATTGGCTTTAGTTGTTCTGTTTTAACTCGTTTCTTTTTTCGTAGATGCCCAGCTGCTAATTACAGACTGACTGAAATAATTGAAAAAGTCCACGATTGACTCTAAAACGAAAAATCCAAAACATCTAGACATTACTACCGCAGGGAAAGTTTCGGACTGAAGTTGAATTTAGTCAAAAATTAGTTTCTAGAGTTATCATATCCCCCCCCCATAAAACACACAAAGTCTCCAGTGGATATGAAAGGGGCAGAAATCAGTTCTTGTTTTCATTCCGCCATGTTCTGTACGCAATAAATCTCTTTAAACCCCCTTCGTACTTTTCTCATTAACTCTCGCCATAGTGGTGACCATCACCGTGATCTGAAAATGTATAGCACAGATGAAAATACCTGTAGACCCGATCCCGACCGCCAACTCTCAAAAGTGGCGCTGAAAATCCACCCTTTTGGCGGAAGAATGTCCGAGTTTGGCTACGTCAGGTCGACGCTCAATTCTTCACGGCAAGTATCACACAAGAACGCACTAAGTACTATTATGTATTAGGCAATCTAGACACCAATGTAGCGGAATTAATTTCCGACTTTCTGGAAAACCTCTTAGCCAAACTCCTTATCAAGATCTTTGTAACCGCCTGATCTCGGAGTCTAAAGATACAGAGAGCCGAAAATTTACAAATCTATTTTTTTAAATACGCAGTTCAGTAGTTTAGTGCGTAGTTAAATTTGGCTGAAAGCTGTGTCTCTTGGAGGTGTTTCAAGATTTCCGCAATCTATAGGCTGTTGTGTAGTAGTTCTGAAAGGTTGGTAAGTAAGTTCTTGTTGGTTATTTGTCTGCAGTCTGTAAGTGAGTGTTTAGATGGTTAGTTGTGTATTGCACAGTGTACATAAGGTGGTTAGGAGTTGGTGTGTTGTCCTTGAATGGTCAGTCTCAAACGAAGAACTACTTATGCTCTTCTAGTGTTCTGATTACTTGGCGAACAATTCACGAATAGTGTCTCTCATTTCACATAGTTTTGTATGTGTATAACGTCATTCATTTAAGTTGATCTCATTTTCAATAAGTGTAATGGCATATTGTGCTATAATGAGATCAGTGTATAATACGTCAAGTTCTGTCGATAATTTTGCACGTTTACCAGTCAAAATATTTTCCGTAATGTCTGAATGTCCAGGTATCCAATGAGTAGTTATTACTTAATTCATTTCTGTCTGTAAGTTAGTAATTCCGTCTCGTGATTGGGTGAGTTGAGTAAAGACCAAGTATTGTCTGTACAGAGCTGTAGAAGCCAATAAATATGAAAGTCCGTCACGCAGAGGCTTCGTTAATTAAGAAGATTTCCCACGTGTGTCACGTATATGCAATTTATCTCAAGACGTAAAAGTTCATTGTGAACAATATTTGGTATTAAGGCTTCAAATAAAGTGCTTCATAATATAGCAGCTTATTGTTAATATGGCATGAGTAGGAGTGGACGTTTACTGAAGACCGAAAAATGAAAAAATACAAATATCTCGGTTAATAATCAAGATAGAGCAAAAACGTACAAAACAACATTTATCGAGAATTACATTTGCAGTAAGATTGGTTCTATAAAATGTTTTCGATCCGACGTATAGAAACGGCGATATTTCGAATTTCCCCCCTCCCACTGGTCCGAATTCAGCAATTCATTTCAAAAACTGCGTCATGAATACGACCTTTTCTAGCTCATTTTCCTTAAGGGAAATCTGCTAAAACGAGAATGTTGTCTTGTTGTACGTTAGTAAGATTATGCAGTCTAAGTAGTATACCATGTTATCCTGTAGTCAAGTTGCTTGATATACCCGGTAGTCTACACGTGAGTACTTGATGCCCCACGATGGCGGCTGAGCCACATTTTTCTCCATATTTGGAGTACTGTCCTGTATTAATTATGTTCCGGTACTCGTGTCTATAGTGTAAGGAAGAACGTGGGTAATGATAAATAAATAACTATAACTAATTGTGTTGTATCGTGTTAATAGTCTGAGCTAGTTGGAGCATGCGCAGAGTGGGGGTGATTAAGAGATGACCAGGATTAATAAGGAGATAGAATGCATATACTCGTCGTGACATCCTCATATACAGAAATAGAGTCTGATACCATAGCCTAGCTCAATCTTATAATCTTCATCAGATAGACATTCCTTAATGACTATTTGAGAATTATGATCTTAAATTTAAGTATAGCAGGATTAAATCACTTTTAATGCGCGGGAGTATAATGTTTAAAACATAATTAATATGTTAATAAAGAGAATAACGGTATAGATAAACAGAAATGCGAATTATTGCCCGGCTGTAATGTTATTTTAATCTAATTCAATGTGTAATCTATTTGTAGTTATTCTGTCACATTAAATGTTTTTTTTAATTATTATTTATTCGTTAATTATGATTTTCGTCTCGAACTGCTCCCAGCTCTACAAATCGAAACATACAATGATTACCTTTTCTTTTTTTATAACTCTAATAATACATGAGAACAAAATTTAAAAAAAATCTTCAAATCATATAACTGTTAAACAATTAATCCAGAATCACTTTGTAACTGAATTGCGTTTGTATGTAAACATTTTAGATAACCAATATTTTTATTTTTATTTTCTACAATTATTGTTATATCATGTTTTCTCAGACTCGAATATTTGTCGTATACCACTAGAAACCCCCCACTTCCACTATTCTGATTTTTACTTTAAATAATTAAAAATCTCAAGTCGAACTAATATGTTATTCTTGTTCACATAGGCCTATTGCGGGTGAAATAGGGAATAGATGAAGAGGTTAAATCAACGCATTACTTTCGAGGGCGTTGGGAAATCTGCTTCGTATACGCAGCCCCTGAGTGACGGACTTTCTTTAGGTTTTATTATATATTTGTTTATTATAATTAACAAATTATAATAATGATTTTCGTCTTGCGACGGTCGCGGCTCTATAAATCAAAACATTCAAACTATCAATGGTGATTTTCTTTTAAAAATAATTCCTAAAAAACATGACAATCTTTCATTAGGTACTAAACCGGTTGCGAGGAGAACTCGCCGCCATTTGCTCTCTCTCTCATCTAAATGTTAACTGTTAAGATTTTTAAATTAAATTGCCAACACTATCTAAGGGCCAAAATTACTAGCCTAGATACATTTAACAGTGGCATTATAAATACTGCGGCAGCCCTCACTTGGAACATCCTTACAAACAATTATATGTATTTTAAACTAAAAAGTCCGTCACGAGGGGCTGCGTAAACTAAGCAGATTTCCCACGTGCGCCACATATTTGTATTTATCTCAAAAATTTAAAGTCCAACGAGAACAAATTCTGGTATTTATGCTGCAAAGAATGTGCTTTATAATATAACAGCTTGTGATTAAAATGACAAGAGTAGAAGGCGGGGTTTACTGGATCCCGAAAACCATACAATGCCAATATCTCTGTAAATAATCAAGATAGTGAAAAAATGTACATAACATTTATAGAAAATTGCATTTTCAATGAGATTGGTGCTATAACATCATTCAATCCGACACATAATAATAAATATATAAGTAATTTTCGAAATACCTTCCATCCAAACCCTCCCTCCCACTAATCGGATTTCTGCCATTAACGATCTTTCTTTTCACATAAAACGATCAAATTTCGAGTTTCGTAGCGATTAAGCCAAAATTCCGACCGCTAAAGCGGCTACAAACAAATATATATTATATAATTTTGAATGGAACCCATTTTCGTCATCTACTAGGTAGGATCCATGGAGATTTGAAGAAAATTTTCGAAAATCGAGTTATCAGTATAACAACAATTGCCAATTTCCTTTAAGGGAAATCTGCTAAAAGAGGTTTAAGCACTATCACTCACACAGTGTTATAGGTAGGGGATACTTTTGAGTAACGTTATCATGAAAGGAATTATGATAATGATAAAGGCTCTAGGAAACCAATAGTGTTCAAGGACTACGATATAAAACTATGAGGCATGAGCATGTCTCGAAAAGCAGGAAGACCTAGAATCCGAAAAGATATTAAAATGCGCAAGGATAATTAATATGTTGGCTAGAGTCCAAAGTGTCTGCAAATACACCTCAGACCGCTGAGGTCAGTAGAACATGACTAGCTGACAAGCTTACAACATTTATATTTCTAATTTCCCGACTCAGATTAGTCACTTCGTCTTTCGTTAGGTGTGATTTCTAAACGTTCTTCAAATGAGCAGCGATCCAAACCTAGTACGTCACGAAAATCATATTCATTAACATTTATTTATATATAGATATATATAGCTTCAGCACGATCCCAATTATAACGGAACAACAAGCGACCGCGCGCGCGCGTGTGTGTGTAAATATGTATAATGCATACACACACACATACACACATAAATATATATTTATTTATTTATTTACGGGTGTGTATGTGTATAGGTTGGCTCTTATCAACTCGGTGCGATATATATATATATATCTATCTATATATATATAAAATTGTAACCTCTGTCTGTACATTGATTTTTTTCACGAAATTTCACGATAACTTTTCGTTTCACATGTCATAGACACCATAACTGCATTTTGTTTCTTTGGTGTCTGTTTGTTTGTTTGTTTGTTTGTTTTTTTGTTTGTTTGTTTGTTACCTTTTCACGCATAAACGGCTGAACCGAATTTTATGAAACTTGGTATGTATATTACTACTAACCCAACTTAGACTTTAGGCTATATTAATTTTCTCTGAGGCGAACAAGAGTGGGGGTTATAAGGGAAGCCTGAAATTAAAAATAGCGATATTTCGTTTTCTATTGGTTTTTCGGCAAATATGCACATAACAAAAGTTGTTTATTTTGTAATTTAGAGTAACTTTTGTTATATACACTTTTGTCGTATACCGAAGTTTAAATGCGTTATACGCTAAAAATTATAGCGGGAGTCAACAATATTATTTGCCAAAAAAGACTCAACCGAACTAATTAAAACTCGGTATGTGTATTAGCAGTGAAGCCTTCATTATAATAAGCCATACCAACATTTCTAGGGACGGGCAGGAGTGGGGGTTATAAGGGAAGTTAGAAAGTAAAAATAGGGATATTTCGTTTCCTATTCGTTTTTCGGGAAATATGAACATAACAAAAGTTGTTTATTTTGTTATTTAGAGTAACTTTTATTTTATACACTTTTTTCGTATACCAAATTATAAACGAGATATACGCTTAAACCTATAGCGGAAGTGAACAATTTTATTTGGCACGAAAGACTTAACGGAACTAAATGAAACTCGGTATGTGTATTAGCACTAACACCTTCCTTATAATGAGCCATACCAACATTTCAGGGGACGGGCAGGAGTGGGGGTTTTAAGAGAGGCCTGAATTTAAAAATAGCTGTATTTCGTTTTCAATTGGGGTTTCTTTTATGCACATGACAAAAGTAGTTTATTTTTCTATATAAAGTAACTTTTGTTATATTCACTTTTGTCGTATAGAAAAGTATAAACGAAATATACACTAAAATCTAAAGCGAGAGCCAACAATTTTGTTGGGCACTAACGAATGAAGCGAACTTAGCAAAACTCGGTGTGTGAATTAGCATTAATTCTTCCATGATTATATGCTATATTAAAAATTTTAGGTTCAGAGGGGAGTGGGGATTATAAGAGTGGCTGAAATAAAAAACTCGCTTTTTTTATTTTCTATTTGCTTTTCGGCAAACATGCACATAACAAAAGTTGTTTACTTTGTTATTTAGAGTAACTTTTGTGTACATTCACTTTTGTCGTAAAATGATGTAAACCCGGGATATACGCTAAACGGGAGTCAATAATTATATTAGTACTTATTTAATGGTTTTTAATAAATGAATTTTATGACAAATGATGTTATGTTTTCATCTTATATGATAGTTCAAAGTATGATTCGGATTAGTGAGGTTATAAATTTTCGTCGCCCCCTCCTCATTTATTTGTTTTACCTAGAAATTAACTTTGTAATTTATTTCCAATAGAAATATGAACTATAAGAGCATTTCCATTATTTAATTTGTATAATGTAACTTGATGTTATTGAAACAAATATGTGCTATCATAATAATTAAACGTTAATGGTAATGTCATTATGACAAAAAACAATATGCGTTTAAACTCGATATGATATGATATGATATTTTCAGGGTACCACCACCTGGTAGATAAATTATTAAAATAATGTTTTGAATCAATAATTTAAGTAGAAGAATTTTGAGAAGTCCCATGCGGGAACGGAAGATGAATGGAGCCTTACTAGATAATTGAGTTTACTAATTTCCCGTCTGGCATTACTGAAAGTAGTTTCCAGTGTGATTCGCTATTACAAATATAATCTTACGTGCAAAAACTTTGCCTTATATTATATGAGCTCGGATTGGCTTTTGAAAGGAAATATGTTCATTATAGATGATATTTAATTGTAATAAATGCTACCCATGATTATGGTTTGAATTATTGAAAAAAGGTGAGTCAAAAAGTGTAGAGGGATAGATTAGGAACACATTTTCATTTATTCTTCAAAACTAAAATTTCTATTATATCAATCCCCTGAAGTTACACTTCAGGGTTGGCTATTTTGGAAAACCATTACGTCTTGGATGGAAGTGTAATTGTACACATTGAAGTCTTGCTATCAAAATACCATCTTTAGTAAGTCAACAATGATTTCCCGGGCATCGCCGGGTACCTTAGCTAGTATATATATAAAATTGTAACCTCTGTCTGTACATTGATTTTTTTCGCGAAATTTCACGATAACTTTTCGTTTCACATGTCATAGACACCATATCTGCATTTTGTTTCTTTCGTGTATGTTTGTTTGTTTGTTTGTTTGTTTGTTTGTTTGTTTGTTTGTTACCTTTTCACGCATAAACGGCTGAACCGAATTTTATGAAACTTGGTATGTATATTACTACTAACCCAACTTAGACTTTAGGCTATATTAATTTTCTCTGAGGTGAACAGGAGTGGGGGTTATAAGGGAAGCCTGAAATTAAAAATAGCGATATTTCGTTTTCTATTGGTTTTACGGCAAACATGCACATAACAAAAGTTGTTTACTTTGTTATTTAGAGCAACTTTTGTTTCATTCACTTAAGTCTAAAATGAAGTAAATACGGGATATAAGCTAAATCTATAGCGGGAGTCGACGATGTTATTAGAACTTATTTAAGTGTTTTTAATATAGGCATACTATGACAAATGATGATATGTTTTAGCCTTATCTATTTCGATTATTTAGTACTAAGTATGATTCGGATTAGTGAGATTATAAATCCCCCTCCCCCTTCGCCTCATTTATTTATTTTCCCTAGAAAATAACTTTGCTATTTATTTCCAATAGAAATTTAAACTATAAGAGCATTTCCATTATTTAATTTGTATAATGTATTATTTAAAAAAAAAAAATCGTGCTGAATTTCCTCAAGGAGTGATAGGGGAAGTAGTAGGGAATCAAACTCTTTGATTTTGGTTATATACTATCTTATTTCCGATATCTTCATGTTATTGAAACAAATATGTACTATCATAACAATTAAACGTTAATGTCATTATGACAAAAGACAAAATGCTCTTAAACTCGATATGATTGTTTAAAGTATTACTTAGGTTGCAGGGACGGCTACGATCTCTTCCCCCGACTAGCTTTTTGAATATAATTTAAATTATTTTTAGGGTAACACTATTATTTAATTCCATCAGGTAGATAAATTATTACAATAATATTTTGAATTAATAATTTAAGGAGAAGAGTGTTGATAGCTCTAATGCGAGAGCGGAAATAGACGGAGGATAATAGAGTTAATTTAGTTTACTAATTTCCTGTGAAATGCTGGGCATTACGGGAAGTGATTACCACTGAGATCTCCTATTATGAAAATAACCTTACGTGCTAAACTATGCTTAAACTATATGTGCTCGGATTGGTTTTTGACAGGAAATAATTTTCATTATAGACGATATTTAATTGTAATAAATACTATCCATGATTATGGTTTGAAGTATTCAAAAAGGTGAGTTAAAAAGTGGCAAGGGATAGATTAGGAACACATTTTTATTTATTCTTCAAATATAAAATTTCTCATTCATAAGTCGCCTGCCTGACACTCCAGCAAAACAATGCGCGCCGACGGGAAGTGTAGTTGTAAATATTGAAGCCTTGCCCAAAAAAAATACTATCATCATTCAGCCTTAAATGATTTCCCGAGCGAAGCCGGGTACCTTAGCTAGTATATATATATATATGTGTGTGTGTGTGTGTGTGTGTGTGTGTGTGTGTGTGTGTGTGTGTGTTTATGTGTGTCTGTTAAAGCTCTAGCGGCTGCAATTTTTGTCGATCGTTACCAAACTCGTTATTCAAACGTTTTATGCAAAAATAAAGATCAAGTTCATTAATGGGTGAAATCGGTCAGGGAGGAGGGAGAATTTCTAAAATTCATAATATATCCGTTATTATACGTCGGATCGAAATATTGTATAGAAACAATCTTATTGCAAATGTAATGTTCAATAAATGTTGTTATGCACGTTTTTCCAATATCTTTAAAATTAAACGAGATTTGCATTTTTTAGTTTTTGGCCTTCGGCAAACCCCCACTCCTACTCATGCCAATTATCAATACGTTATTTTATGAAGCACTTCATTTGAAGCCTAAATACCAAATATCCTTTTCATGGAACTTGGATCTTCTACGTCTTGAGATAAATGAATTTACGTGAGGTACACGGGAAATCAGCTTAGTTAAAGCAGCCCCTGCGTGCCGACCAGCTATTGAGGTCGTACTCATGACGCGATTTTCGAAAAATTTCTTCAAATGTCCATCGATCCTATCCAGGAGATGACGAAAATGAGGTCCGTTCAAAATTATAAATATATATATATATATATATATATATATATATATATATAACCTAAAAGTCTAAATTTTACTATTTAATAATACTATTCATTCCTATTTTTTTTTCATTTCATTTTGTTATTTTAATAAATTATATTAAAATTAGATTGTCGTATAATTTCATGTCTGATATCTATTGTTACAAATTGTGAACACTACTTTAAACGTGGCTCTCGAACGCATTTGGACACTATAGTTTGGCCCACAACATGTCAAAGGTTGCCCATACCTCCTATAGATACTAAACATTTCTGTCAGGCATAAACTGCTCTGATATCCCAGGCTGTTGATCTGACGCCTATCCTACGTGGTAACTTCCTTGTACGAAGCAAAGCAAGTATTGAAATCGGGAAAAATTTCGATTTAAAGATTTCAAAGGAGTCATCCGTTTAATCTTATTTTGACTAATTTCGGCATGACGTAAGTACGTATCTCGAATAACTCACAAAACGGCTAGCCTTAGAGTTTTGAAATTTCATATTTAGAATTATTGTAACATCTAGGGCGACAAGTAAATATTGGAAATTTCTCCGTACCTATTAGAAGTACAAAATATTCGTGTTGGCTTTTTAGCAGATTTCCCTTAAGACAAATCAGCTATTGAGGTCGTACTCATGACGCGATTTTCGAACATTTTCTTCAAATGTCCATCGATCCTACCCAGGAGATGACGAAAATGAGGTCCGTTCAAAATTATATATATATATATATATATATATATATATATATATATATATATATACTAGCTCAGATACCCGGCTTCGCCCGGGAATTCATTTGAGGCTGAATGGCGATGGTTTATTTTTGGCAAGGCTTTGCACAATAATTTGACATTTACCCGTCCCAGTGTTTAGGGTTAACACCCGTCGATTCTGTGGATTTGTTAATAATAAAATTAATTTTTTATGTAAGACTTCACTGTCCTGCATATTGTCATATTTCCCGTTTCCTTTGCATTATGCATAGATTTAAATTATTAAGGAGAAAATATTGACATACATATCTGGTTGTTCATATTGAAAAGAAGTGTTGAGCAAATTTCTCTAAATAACAAAATAAACGACTTTTGTTATGTGCATATTTGCCGAAACCCGAATAGGAAATCATTATTATTAATTTCAGGCTTCCCTTATAACCCCCACTCCTGCCCGTCTCTAGAAATGTTAGTATGGCTTATTATAAGGAAGGCGTTAGTGCTAATGCACATACCGAGTTTTATTTATTTCGGTTGGGTCTTTTGTCCCAAATAAAATTGTTCACTTCCACTATAGGTTTTAGCGTATATCTCGTTTATAATTCGGTATACGACAAAAGTGAATATGATAAAAGTTACTCCAAATAACAAAATAAACAACTTTTGTTATGTGCATATTTGCTGAAAAAGCAATAGGAAACGAAATATCGCTATTTTTAATTTCAGGCCTTCCTTATAACCCCCACTCCTGCCCGTCCCTAGAAATAATGGTACAGCTTATTATCATGAAGGAGTTAGTGTTAATTCACATACGGAATTTTATTTAATTCGGTTGGGTCGTTTGGCCCAAATAAAATTGTTCACTTCCGCTAAAGGTTTTAGCGTATATTTCGTTTATAATTCAGTATACGAAAAAAAGGTATATAACAAAAGTAACTCTAAATAAAAAAATAAACAACTTATGTTATGTGCGTAATTGCCGAAAAACCAATAGGAAACAAAATATCGCTATTTTTAATTTCAGGCCTCCCTTATAACCCCCACTCCTGTTCGTCTCAGAGAAAATTAATGTAGCCAAAAGTCTAAGTTGGATTAGTAGTAATATACATACCAAGGTTCATAAAATTCGGTTCAGCCGTTTATGCGTGAAAAGGTAACAAACAAATAAACAAACAAACAAACAGACACCAAAGAAACAAAATGCAGTTATGGTGTCTATGACATGTGAAACGAAAAGTTATCGTGAAGTTTCGTGAAAAAATTATTATTAATTTCAGGCTTCCCTTATAACCCCCACTCCTGCCCGTCTCTAGAAATGTTAGTATGGCTTATTATAAGGAAGGCGTTAGTGCTAATGCACATACCGAGTTTTATTTATTTCGGTTGGGTCTTTTGTCCCAAATAAAATTGTTCACTTCCACTATAGGTTTTAGCGTATATCTCGTTTATAATTCGGTATACGACAAAAGTGAATATGATAAAAATTACTCCAAATAACAAAATAAACAACTTTTGTTATGTGCATATTTGCCGAAAATGCAATAGGAAACGAAATACCACTATTATTAATTTCAGGCCTTCCTTATAACCCCCACTCCTGCCCGTCCCTAGAAATGTTAGTATGGCTTATTATAAGGAAGGCGTTAGTGCTAATTCACATACCGAGTTTGGTTTAGTTCGGTTGAGTCTTTTGTGCCAAATAAAATTGTGGACTTCCGATATAGTTTTTAGCATATAACTCATTTATACTACTGTATACAGCAAAAGTGTATATAACAAAAGTTACTGTAAATAACAAAATAAACAACTTTTGTTATGTTCATATTTGCCGAAAACCCAATAGGAAACGAAATATCGCTATTTTTAATTTCAGGTCTCCCATATAACCCCCACTCCTGCCTGTCCCTAGAAATGTTAGTATGGCTTATTATAAGGAAGGCGTAAGTACTAATTCACATACCGAGTTTGGTTTAGTTCCGTTGAGTCTTTTGTGACTAATAAATTGTTGACTCCCGCTATAGTTTTTAGCGTATAACTCATTTATACTTCCATATACGGCAAAAGTGCATATGACAAAAGTTACTCTAAATAACAAAATAAACAACTCTTGTTATGGGCATATTTGCTAAAAAAGCAATAGGAAACGAAATATCGCTATTTTTAATTTCAGGCCTCCCTTATAACCCCCACTCCTACTGGTCTTAGAGAATATTAACCCTAGAACTACCAAGGGGGGGGGGGCTCCTTGAGCCCACAACTTTTTGTTTTTTTTCCCTATCACCCAATTTTAATGGGATATTTTTGATATTTTATGTATTCCTCAGAAAAACATCCTAGAGTGAGGGCATAACAATAAAATTAAATAAAAAAATTTCTATGTTGAGAAAAAAAATTTTTTTTGACGTGTGGGCTCGAGAAGCCCCCCCCCCCTTGGTAATGCAAGGGGTAGTTATACACTTAAGTACCAAGGGGGGGGGCTCCTCGAGCCCACTGATATTTAATACTACTTTTAACTAGTAATTCAAGTGTTATTAATTATATTGCTCAAATAATAATTACTTTGATGTAATTTTAACATACACAAACCTTCTCAAGTTTTTTTTTTCTCAAAAAAAAATATATATATTCTCCCCATATAATTTTTTTTCATATAAAAATATATTACTGAGATGGTTATAATTATTGCTCCTGATAGGTACTTTTTTAGAAAAGAGAAGATTTTCTAGGTTGTTCCCAACTAGGGGAACAGTTAGTCCATGCTGCATCCTGGATAAACACTCGGAAAAAAAATTATTGTGCAAAAGCACCGATAATTGCATTACGAATCTGATAATTATATTTTCTTAAATTATTATTCTATTATAATGTTATAATAACTTAGATATAGATAACTTTTTATTCTAACAATGTTTAGATATGTTCCTCCAGGAGAATAAAATTACATTTAATTTAAAGTCATCCTTTTTTCCCCCATCCGAACTTTTTTTTTTAATTTATTTTTATTTTTGTATTACATTTTTTTTTTTAATTTTTTTTTTTCACAGGTGTCATAAGAAACGTTCATTAAACATAATCCAATAGAAATAAAAATTTTAAAAAAATTATAGAACCAAAATAAAAGGTTTTTAAGGTTGTGGGCTCGAGGAGCCCCCCCCCCCTTGGTAATCCATGCGACCTGGGAGAGGTCGGTAATACTAGGGTTAATATGGCCTAATGTCATAGTTGGGTTAGTAGTAATATACATACCAAGTTTCATAAAATTCGGTTCAGCCGTTTATGCGTGAAAAGGTAACAAATAAACAAACAAATAAACAAACAAACAAACAAACAAACAAACAGACACCAAAGAAACAAAATGCAGTTATGGTGTCTATGACATGTGAAACGAAAAGTTATCTTGAAATTTCGCGAAAAAAATCACTCTACACACAGAGGATACAATTTTAGTATATATATATATATATATATATATATATATATATATATATATATATATATATATATAGATAGATATATATTTGTCTGTTAACGCTCTAGAGATCGCAATTTTTGTTTGATCGTTACGAAACTCGATATTTAACCGTTTTATGTAAAAAGACAGATCAAGTTCGTTAATGGCTGAAATCGGACCAGAGGGAGGGGGGTTTAAAGGGGGGGATTTTCGAAAATTCAAAATATCTCCGTTATTATGCATCGGATCGAAAAATTGTACAGAACCAATCTTATTGCAAATTAAATTTACTATAAATATTGTTATATACATTTATTCTATATCTTGAATATTAACCGAGATATTTGCATTTTTATGAAGTCTGTGGTGGGGTATAGTTCGGATTATGTCGGCCATCTTCGTCATTTCTCGACTCAGGCGGAAGCTTCTTCTAACCTGGCGTTTTTAACCTTACCTTACCTTCCTTACTTTGTGAGATTTATGCAAATACGTTTTGTTCATCCGCCCCCCACCCTTCTTTAGTTCTTGGACTACTAAAATTTGAGTTATTAAAATATAAATTATTCTTACAATTCAGAAGCCGTTTCAGTTGGGTATTTATTTTAATTAACTGAAAGATTTCTCATTATCTAATCATGGTGGTATTGTGTTACCAGTATGCAGATTTCTCTATTGTAAAACTTCACAGGGGAAATCTGCTTAGTTTACGCAGCCCCTGCGTGACGGACTTTTTAAATTTCTTTATTATTATTATAAAAATATATTTACATGTTGTTCTTTTATGTTCTATGCAATCTCATGCAATGGAACGGAGGTATCGTATTGGAATCCCTAAGAAATAAGTTTAAATGAAGTGCAGCAATACGTTAATAATAATAATACAAAAGATATTTCGAATTTGAAATTCTCCCATTTAAACCCCCTCCCACCGGTCCCATTTCAGCCAATAACAAATATGATCTTTAGTGTAGACTGAAACGGTTAAATGTCGAGTATGGTATTGATCAATTAAACATTTACGAGAGAAGAACGTAAAATCTTAATTTATGACGTCATCACACAACGATTTTGCATGAAACTCACATAATGAAGGCCCATTGAAAACAATATTTGGTATATATATATATATATATATATATATATATATATATATATATATATATATATATATATATATGTCTATATCGCTCTAGCGGTCGCAATTTTTGTTTGATCGTTACAAAAAAGACAGATCGGGTTTAGAGGGGGGATTTTCGAAAATCCGAAATATCTCCGTTACTATACGTCAGATCTAAAAATTGTATAGAACCAATCTTATTTCAAATTAAATTTACTGTAAATATTGTTATATATACTTATAACCGAAATATTTGCATTTTATTAAGTTAGTGCGCGGCTATTGTGTTTCCGGATTAGTTCGGCCGTTTCCGTAACTGTTCGGCTCTCGTGTAATCTAACCGTTCTTGTCTACTAACCTTTTACTTTGTGAGATACATGCAAATTCCTTCTGTTCATCCGCCCCCCCCCCTTCTTTATTTCTTAGACTACTGAAATTTCAGTTATTAAAATATAAATTATTCTGATTCATTATAAATTGTAGTACTAGATATAGCAAATAGTTTGCAATAAAGCTAATGTGTTATATTCAGATGTATATCAGTAATTGCTTTTAAGTGAAGAATATGTCTATCTGTTCAGCTCTCAGTGGTTGGCAGACCTATTTGTATTACAATTTAGAAGCCGTTTCCGTTGGAAGCTAATTAAAATTAACTGAATGATTTCTCATTACCGAATTTACTCACGGTGGTGTTAAGTGTTAGCAGTATGCAGATTTCTTTATTGTAAAACTTCACGTGGGAAATGTGCTTAGTTTACGCAGCCTCTGCGTGGCGGACTTTCTAGTATCCTATTATGTTTTGATGACATTTAATGGAAATAAATACATTTCATATTAACGCAAAACTATAACGACAAAAACTTGGTTCTATTGAAATTTTTTAAATGTGTCCTTTTTCGCACAATTTCAGGAGCTAAATGCTAAACGAATATCTTTTTACACAAACACAAACTCAACATGTTTAGTGCCAAACATTCACATAAATGCTTCTACACTATTCAACGTCATTAATGTATAGCGTGCAGCTCGTCGTTATCTAATTACGGGGTGGTCGATTTCTCTGGGTTAATTTATTAAAGGATAACTCAGTATCGATTTATTGTCCTAAGAATGTAAAACAACCTAAGTACCCCCCCCCCCTGCAACAGCAAACTAACGTACTTGCCCAATATTTGAATATTACATTCAACGTAAGAAATGCCTAAATGCAATGTAGCGCATATAATATTTGATTTTTGTAAAACTCAATAATAAAATATTTGAATGAGTAGCAAAATAATACGTCTTTAAATGACTGCGTTAGCAGAGTTCCCTAATAAGCTAATGAGGTCCTACTCTTGACGAGATTTTGGAGAAATGTTTTCAAATGTCTATGGATCTTACAATAGGAGTTAAAGAAAAAGAGAAGAAAATAACTCCGTTATTATTGAAAACATTGTATAGAACCAATCTTATTTTAAATTCAATATTCTATTAATGTGATATGCATTTTTTCCTCATCTCGAATATTAACTGAGATACTTGCATTTTTTTTAGTTTTCAGTTCTATATAAGGTTTCACGGCCCAGATTCGAAAATGTTTATTTGTATCAAAGGTTAGAAAAAGAAAAACTACAGCATTATTGGCGACGATTCGATACATTAAATAGCTATCAAGGTCTAAAATACAAAAGTCCGTCACGCAGGGGCTGCGTAAACTAAGCAGATTTCCCATGTGAAGTTATACGATAGAGAAATCTGCATACTGGTAATACAAGCCCACCATGAATAAATACAAACGGTAATGAGAAAACTTTGAGTTAATTTTAATAAATTCTCAACTGAAACGGCTTCTGATTAATTCTATACAATTTTTCGATCCGATGCATAATAACGGAGATATTTCGACTTTTTAAAAATCCCCCCCTCTAACCCCCCCCTCCCACTGGTCTGATTTCAGCCATTAACGAACTTGATCTTCGTTTTTACATGAAACGATTAAATACAGAGTTTGGTGACGATTAAACAAAAATTGCGACCGCTAGAGTGTTAACAGACAAATATATATATATATATATATATATATATATATATATATATATATATATATATATATATATATATATATATATATATATATATATATAGTTTTGAATGGATCTCATTTTCGTCATCTCCTGGGTAGGATCGATGGACATTTGAAGAAATTTTTCGAAAATCGCGTCATGAGTACGACCTCAATAGCTGATTTCCCTCAAGGGAAATCTGCTAAAACTCGCTATGTGTATTAGCACTAACGCTTTCATTATAATAAGCCAGACCAACATTTCTAGCGACGGGCAGGAGTGGGGGTTGTAAGGGAGGCCTGAATTTAAAATAGCGGTATTTCGTTTTCTATTCGTTTTTCGGCAAATATGAACATAACAAAAGTTGTTTATTTTGTTATTTAGAGAAATTTGCTCAACAATTGTTTTCAATATGAACTACCAGGTACCTCACCGGGAAAAAGTAATTCAAATATATGTTAATATTTTGTCCTTAATAATTCAAATCTATGTATAATGCACAGGAAACGGGAAATATGACAATATGGAGGACAGTGAAATCTAACATAAAAAAAATAAAATTTGATTATTAACAAAACCACAGAATCGACTGGTATTAACCCCAAACACTGGGAGGGGTAAATGTCAAAATATTGTGCAAAGTAAAGCCTTGCCAAAAAAATACTATCACCATTCAGCCTCAAATGAATTCCCGAGCGAATCCGGGTATCTGAGCTAGTAGATCTATATATTTATTTGTCTCTTACAGCTCTAGCGGTCGCAATTTTTGTCATATCGTCACCAAACTTGATATATCATCGTTTTATTTAAAAAGAAAGATCAAGTTCGTTAAAGGCTGAAATCGTACAAGAGGGGGGGGGGTTTAGAGGGGAAGAATTTCGAAAATTCTTAATATCTCCGTTATTATGCGTCGGATCGAAAAATTGTATAGAACCAATCTTATTGCAAATGTAATGTTTTATAAATGTACATTTTTTCACTATCTTGATTATTAACAGAGATATTTGCATTTATTAGTTTCCGGTCTCCAGTAAACCCCCACTCCTACTCAGCAGGGCTGATTGAAATAAAACACCACGCACCTACAGTTACTAGATTAAAGAAATCAAAAAAAGGTTATTGGATAAGTCTATTTCAGAACTGAAAGGAGGAAATCTGGATAGCGTTCGCTGCAGCTGCGTTGCCGACTATTTATTTAATGGTTACTTTTTTGCATGTATACTATACGTAATTAAAATATAAATCAAGAATTAATAAATGTACAGCTTACACTTTATGCTAAACAAATTTTGAAAATATTGGTATAGCTATAGGTACGATAAAAAATTGTTGTCACGGGATAGGATTCTTTTCTCGTGGATTAAATATCTTAGAAGATAATTTCAAACGAGTGTATCGAATTCATTATCGGAAACTTATTGGATATAGAAAACGTTTTAACTATTTTAGTTATTAGAGTTCTAACAATAAAGATTGTTGCAATTTTTATACTAATTTATCTGTGTAAATATAAAATATTTTGTTCCTCTTAATGAACATTTAGGAATGAGTCCCTTATTTGAGATAATAATTGGAGTAGCTCTGGCTGATTGCAGCTTATAAAAATCCTTAAGCTTCTTCGTTAGCCAAGTCTTGATATTTTCTGAGCTTCTTGGAAAAGGATTTGTGGCCATTTTATTTATAATTTGAAGTACCTTTAACGACAATTTTCTCTGATTTTTTTTATATTTACAATTTTATAAAGAATATATGCTCCTCGTGCAATCTAGAGTCTTATTACAGTTTTATCTTAAAACATTTTGATAAGATCCTCTTCAAGCAGCAACTGGAAATTAAAGCGACAATAAAACATTCATTTTCCAGCACACCGAGCTAGTATTAGCCACACTATTATGTATTTGAAAATTGTATGGTGTTTCACATTCACAGTAATACATTGCTCCATATTATCTTTAAACACATGCCACCTGTAAAATCGAGTTGCAATGTCTTTATCGTGGATTTTCGTAAGTTTCTGAATGATGTCAAGCTGTCATCACAGTAATAGGTAGTTCATGTTCTATATATGATTCCAACATCCATGGAGTTCCTGATAAGAAATGCTCCTTCAAGCTTTAATCATCGTCTAGATTTACCATCTCTTTGAAGAGCACCTCGTTTTATTGGGTCTCATGCATCATTGGAGACTTGTATCTTTTGAGCGACTCAAGTTGTAATATACAACAATGCTATAGTGACAATCAAGATCGCGCATGCTAGATTTCACTATTTTTAATAAAAAACAAATTACACAAGTTGATCCGATAAGAAGTATAAGTCCAGCACAATACACAAAATAAAAACTATATTACAATTGAAGTATTACTTCTATGTTAAAAAAATGACTCCTGTATTAATGGCCTTAATATGGAAGCGATTGATAATATACATTTTAGCTTGCATCCTTAAATATCTACATGATTCCATTACTTGGAGTTAGAACGAAAAAACTTATATCGGATAGCACTAAATTTTCAATTTAGGCTTGAATGCTTAATGTTTAGATTGAGTAAACGTTACCAGAAACATCGAGAATAATTCATCAGACGGCGTTCATCTAAAATTGGTGTAAGAATTTTAGATAAACTACACTATAAAAAAAGTCCGTAACCTAAGCAAATTTCCCACGTGAAGTTTTTCAGTCGAGAAATCTGCCCAATAACATCTGTCGTAGTAAGGGATCTCTAAAACTATTCACGAGGGACGAACAGTTTACGGAAACGGCCGCCAGAGCTCTCGGCGAATAGCCCCGAACATAGCCGACTCCTGCCGACCAGGCACAGAATACAAATGCAAATATCTCGGTTAATATTCAAGATACAGAATAAATGTATAGAACAATATTTATAGTAAATTTAATTTGCAATAAGATTGAGTCTATACAATTTTTCGACTCGATGCATAATAACGGAGATATTTTGAATTATCAAAACTCCCCCCTCTAACCCTCCCACTGGTCCGATTTCAGCCATTAACGAACTTAATCTTCCTTTTTACATAAAACGATTAAATTCCGAGTTTGGCAACGATCAAACAAAAATTGCGACCGCTAGAGCGTTAACAGACAAATATATATATATATATATATATATATATATATATATATATATATATATATATATATATCATATTTGTATAAAATAAATTAAAACTTACAGTTAAGATGGCAATCTGTTTAATCGATAAGTGAAGAACTATTTCTTACCTGAAAAAAATAAAATATTTACAAATGTAATTGCACATTTTTTTTATAATTGAAAGTAAACCTTACAATTTAAGTTCACGAATCATAAATTAGTGGTTCCTAGACATGTTTAGTAATTAGGGGATTAATTTTACTTTCTAGCAAAAACATCGCAAATTGAAGCTCTTATTTATGTTATTCTTCAAAACAGATGAAAGTAGCGGATAGCAAAGTAACACACACTCATATGCACACACAAATACACGCGTGCGCGCGCGCTCACATCTACACAATATGCACATACACATATAATTGGAATGGTAATAAGTTATAATGTTAATCCAAATTAAATATAAGAATACCTAAGGCTAAGGAAAAACTAGCTTAGGAAATTACAAGAAGGAGAGTGGAAGGAACAAAACACAAAGTAATAAACAGACATAAACAACTTTGATAACGCAGTAACACGCATAATAACTAATAAATAAATAAAAATAATAACACATAAACAACTTTTATAAAAAGCACTTTGTTGAAATTTACACTTTTAGGTAAATTTCAGAAAAGGAATGCAGGATCGACTGCTGTATATATAATAAAGTTATACATTCTACTGAACTAAATGAGTAATTTAAGATGTTATAGCTAATTTACGTTGAAATGCAATACCGATAGAAAAATTCAGTTTCATAACAAAAGTTGCTCAACAGTAGACTCAAATAGTGATGAGACAAAAAGTATAACCTAAGAAAATCTCCGATACCTTCGTGAAATCGTCCTCACATTCATGAACATGTTATGTATTCTATGTGCGTGTGTGTGTGTGTGTGTGTGTGCGTGTGTGTGTGTGTGTGTTTGTGCGCGCGTGCGAGTGTGTGTGTGCATTGTAACCTAATCCAGCTATATTATTTAACAATTAGCATTGAACAGGGGTTACTTATTTTTACTACAATGCTCCCTTACATAAATTAGTTATTTATTACTATAGATTTGTGCAGTAATTGTTAAACTGAAAAATGGCTTCTCAATACCCCCTCCACTTTATACCTACTTTTGTAACCTTAAATATTTACAAATGCGTAGAATATAAAAGTTCAACTGGTAACAATTAAAATTAAATGTAACTGAGCTATAATATGTAATTTTTAAACTTAAAGCAAGCACACAACATAGAAAATGATCAATATATTATTCTATTAGGCTTTAAGAACATAGAGAACAATCAAACAAGTATGTCATTCGTAATATGTGATAAAAAAAAACATGCATAATATATCTTCAAGTGATAATATAATACAATGAAAAAAAACAACAAAAACTCAGTTTTATCGTTTTTTAGGTGTAATTTCTCTTACTTTCGGAATGAGGGCGATGAGTTTACTTTTTGATCAGTTTGTGAATCATTTAGTGATTTCGGACGATCAAAGGACACAAGTAGTTGTCAGTTACTTAAATGTTTATTTGTTTCAGCGAAGGCCTCGTTTTTAGAAAAGCCTGTTTTCTTTTAGATGTTTTTGTCATTAGATAGGTAGTTCTCTTTACTTTTTTGGGGGAGGGGGATAAATTGCTATTGTTACACATATAACAACAGTACATACTTCAATAAGTTATTGTATTACATAATTAAGTACATCATGATACTAAATGAATCCAAGATTATGAATTTCATTGTCCACAAACTCTTGAACAGTGAAGAGATTAGAACTGATTTATCTTTGCTCTTAAGATTCTAGAGAAGTATATGGGTTTGCAATAATTCCCGAGCACTAAGGAGATAAAACAGTGTGTCAAGGCAATTTTCTTTTGTCAAATGTACTTTTCTTTTTCTTTTTATTTTCTCTCACCACATATTCTCTATTTCTATGTAAAAAAAATTCCAAAGAGCAGAAGGGCGTGGTGAGGGGATTAATGAAGGCTGAAAAAAATAAACGCGAATAACTTGTTTAATACTTTAGTTACGAAAGAATGCATAGAACAATAATTGTACATCATCAATTTGGCAAGCAAGATTGGTTCTACAATATAAAATTTTACGATACCACCCTTAATAAAGGGAACATTTTGAATTTTCGAATCCACCTCCCCCCCCCCTTCTATACACCATTATTCCATGCCTGATGTTTGCCAATAAGAACAAATCTTAACAAATAAGATCTTTAGTGATGTCTGAAACGGTGAAATGTATGTATGGACTAGGTCAAATAAACATTTTCGAAACAAGACTTAAAATCTCAATTAATGACGTCACCACACAACAAATTTGCATGTATCTCTCATAAAATAAAAGTCCGTCACGCAGGGGCTGCGTAAACTAAGCAGATTTCCCTCGTGTAGTTTAGAAATAGATAAATCTACATACTGGTAACACAACACCACCGTGAATAAATATAAACGGTAATAAGAAATGTTTCTTCCAATTTCAAGAACCTGCCGACAGGAAGCGTTAGGTTAGAAATTTAAACAAACAGGTCTGCCCGCCTCACACCGGAAAGAAAAACAATTACTGAAATATATCAGAATATAAAATATTAATTTTATTCAGAACTATTTACTCTATCTAGTACAGTAATTAATAATAAGTCAGAATAATTGTTATCTCAATCAATCAAATTTTAGTAGTCCAAAACCTTAAAACGAGGGGGGGGGGTCACCAGGACATATTTGCATGTATCTCGTGTAATAAAGGTCTCTTGAATGCAATTTTTGGTATTTAAACTTGGAATAATGTGATTTATTATGTAGCAGAGTATTGTTAATGTAACATGAGTAGAAGTAGCGGTTATCTGATGGCTGAAAACTGAAAAATGCAAATATCTCAGTTAATATTCAAGATAGTGAAGAAATGTATAGAACAATATTTATAGTAAATTTAATTTGCAATAGGATTGGTTCTATACATATTTTCGATTCAACTTATGGTAACGGAGATATTTCGAATTTTCGAAAATCCTCCTCTCTCGGACTTTTTTGAATGATCCTTTATCTATCCTCATGGATGAGGTAACTCATCTTCATGTGCCCTATCAGGAACATTTATTCCCTTTGAGATTAAATAGCTGATTTCCCTTAAGGGAAATCTGCTAAAAGGACAATTAACAGATCTCAGGCCGGTGAACTAAATACACGTGCTTACAAAAACATTAATTGAATCAAGCGGCAGACCAAGGAAAAAGATGATTCCTACTGCATGCTCTCCTTTCGAAATTCTATACTTACAATCACTAATTAAACAACTTTAGCTTTTCAATATTGTTCGAAAAAAATAGTGTAGGGTTTTTTTTCTAGACGATGAGCTATAAGAATCGACACTCAACAAATTAAATAGAGCGCAATCCCTATCTTGACCTATATGGGGTATTAACCATATGGCTTAATGTAACTAAAAAGTCCGTCACGCAGGGGCTGCGTAAACTAAGCAGATTTCCCATGTGAAGTTTTACAATAGAGAAATCTGCACACTGGTAACACAGAACCACCGTAATTAAATACAAACGGTAATGAGAAATCTTTCAGTTAATTAAAATAAATTCCCAACTGAAACGGATTAACGAACTTGATCTGTCTTTTTACATAAAACAGTTAAATATCGAATTTCGTAACGATAAAACAAAAATTGCGACCACTAGAGCGTTAACAGACAAATATATATATATTGAATAACATTTGAAGAAATTTTTCAAAAATCGCGTCATGAGTACGACCTCATTTAATTTAATGTGACATTATATTTAGGGTGATTGATATAAACAGGTTTTGAAAATTTCGAAATTGTACACACTTATGTGATAAAGCTACATATTATATCTAATAATTTAAGATCTATCTCTGTTAGTTTTCAAGATATTAAATAAAATGTAGCTCGCATCTCTGATGATTCTTAATTATCAATTACCCTAAAACTATTTCGGTCACTGGAATTCAAATAAATATATACCACTAGCTCAGATACCCGGCTTCGCTCGGGAATTCATTTGAGGCTGAATGTTGATGGTATTTTTTTGGCAAGGCTTTATTTTGCACAATATTTTGACATTTACCCGTCCCAGTGTTTAGGGTTAATACCCGTCGTTTCTGTGGCATTGGTAATAAAAAAAATAATTTTTTATGTAAGACTTCACTGTCCTCCATATTGTCATATTTCCCGCTTCCTGTGCATTATGCATAGATTTGAATTATTAAGGACTAAATATTAACATACATTTGAATTAATTTTTCCAGGTGAGGTACCTGGTAGTTCATATTGAAAAGAATTCTTGAACAACTTTCTCTAAATAACAAAATAAACAACTTTTGTTATGTGTATATTTGCCGAAACTACAATAGGAAACGAAATATCAATATTTTTAATTTCAGGTCTCCCTTATAACCCCCACTCCTGCCTGTCCCTAGAAATAGTATGGCTTTTTATAAGGAAGGCGTTAGTGCTAATACACATACTGAGTGTTTTATTTAGTTCGGTTGAGTCTTTTGTGCCAATTAAAATTTTTCACTTCCGCTATAATTTTTAGCGTATATCTCGTTTATAATTCGGTATACGAAAAAAGTGTATATAACAAAAGTTACTCTAAATAGCAAAATAAACAACTTTTGTTATGTTCATATTTGCCGATAAACCAATAGGAAACGAAATATCGCTATTTTTAATTTCTGGCTTCCTTTAAAAACCCCACTCCTGCCCGTCCCTAGAAATGTTGGTATGGCTTCTTATAATGAAAGCGTTAGTGCTAATACACATACCGAGTTTTATTTATTTCGGTTGGGTCTTTTGTCCCAAATAATATTGTTGACTCCCGCTATAGTCGTAAGCGTATAACTCATTTAAACTTCGGAATACGATGAAAGTGTTTATGACAAAAGTTACTCTAAATAACAAAATAAACAACTTTTGTTATGTGCTATTTGCGAAAAAACCAATAGAAACGAAATATCGCGACTTTTAATTTCAGGCCTCCCTTATAACCCCCACTCCTGTTCGTCTCAGAGAAAATTAATATTGCCTATCTCTCAAGTTGGACCAGACTGCTCACGGTGTGCCAATTTAATTTAAAATCGGTTAAGTAGTTTAGGAGTCCATCGCGGACAAACACCGTGACAGGAGATTTATATATATTAAGATATATATTTATTTGAATCAGCTTCATTCATCATTTTACAGGGGGAGAGAGAGAAAGGGAGAGAGAGAGAGAGAGGGAGAGGGAGAGAGGGAGAGGGAGAGAGGGAGAGGGAGAGGGAGAGGGAGAGAGAGAGAGAGAGAGAGAGAGAGAGGAGAGAGAGAGAGAGGAGAGAGAGAGTGAGAGACGAGTAGAGAGATAGAGACAGAGAGAGAGAGAGAGAGAGAGAGAGAGAGAGAGAGAGAGAGAGAGAGAGAGAGAGAGAGGAGAGACACAGAGACAGAGACAGAGAGAGAAGAGAAGAGAGAGAGAGAGAGAGAGAGAGAGAGAGAGAGAGAGAGACAGGAGAGAGAGGAGAGAGTGAGAGAGAGATGAGAGAGAGAGAGAGAGAGGAGAGAGAGAGAGAGAGGAGAGAGAGAGAGAGAGAGAGAGAGACAGAGGACAGAGACAGAGACAGAGACAGAGACAGAGGACAGAGAGAGACAGAGAGAGAGAGACGTGAGAGAGACAGAGAGAGAGAGAGAGACAGGAGAGAGAGAGACAGAGGAGACAGAGACAGAGACAGAGACAGAGAGAGAGAGAGAGAGAGAGAGAGAGAGAGAGAGAGAGAGAGAGAGAGAGAGAGAGAGAGAGAGAGAGAGAGAGAAAGAGAGAGAGATATGTTCGATAGATGCTCACCGATTTCAGGAACATGTTGATCATCGAGATTGGGAACCTCCTCACTGTTATCCACCACTTCTTCCTCTCCAGTTTCTTCCTTTTCCTCGATTTCTGCATTAGCTTCCGGTTCATTTTCCCCATCCGGTGCCTGTATTTCAGTAGCACTATCCTCTTCCTCTATGGCCACAACTACCTCCTCTTCAGGAAGAGCCTCAGCCACGCCATCCTGTCTATACTCTCCATGGACGACGGAGGAGAGTTTCCCACCCATTCCCGCAGAGAGCCGAAGGGTTTCTGACCCGATGAACTGTCCCTACCGTTGCGTGCGTAGCCCTATCTCTAGCGAATATCTGAGTCGTGTCACTGCTCTTTCATCTCGTGTCCTCTTTAATCACCAACCAACTGCCGATTTGCGGGGTCGATTACTCCATTACCTATTCCCATTGGCCAAGAACCTTGTAGGTCAGCTGGATTCATGCAAGGCTTTAAATGCATCACATTCAATGAACATGCAATACAAATAATATTAATGCCACTGGATAGATAGAAGGAATAAACAACAGCACAGGAAACCAATCGAAAGCCCTGCACTTTATTATTTTGTGTATGTTAAGCAGATATCACATGTTCTGGAATGACACACATATTATTATTACTTACGTCCACTTTTTTCTACTGTGCCTAATTAGGACGGGTTATCGAAAAGTTGCCACTCCTTTCTTTTCAGTGTGGCTATGGAATTTATTAAATGAATTCGTCACTAAATAAATTCCTATTGCTCAGGAAGGAATCCAACCCTTCAACACACAGGGGGGGGGCGGTTAAAGAAAATTCAAAAATTAAAAATTTATTATATATCATACTACAGCATCATAAAAATCGATTGATCAATAATTGTAGAAAATTAAATTAGAAGAAAGATTAGTTATTTAACATATTATGATCTAACTCAAGAAAGAGGTGTTATTTGAATTTATGATTTTGCGTTATCTTTAATCTTTCCTTGTCAGATTAAAACAATACGTCATATTTAATGTTCAAGTAGGATTATTTGAGGTATACTGGCTTGTTGATAATGTGAAATGAGTAGTAGTGGGATTTTAATGAAGAATAAATATGGAATAAAATGTCCGGCACGCAAAGGATGCGTAAATTAAACAGATCTCTCAAGAGCTAGGATGACTCACCGGTAATGGCAACCAACAATCATATTTAAGCTACGAAAAAATCTAGAAACAACAACAATTGTCGAAAATTCTTAGTTTAACAAGATTGGTTCCAATTTTCGTATTCCCCACCTAATAATTGAATATTTTTCAAAGTATTCGTCTTGTGTATAAAAACATTCCTCATACAAGAAGTTCTTTAATTCACTTTTAAATAAAGAGAATTTGTGATACATTCGGGCAGAGCGTTAAAGAGTTTTACTCCTGTTTGTGGTTGGGGACTTGAAGCATTTTGTTGTATCTTGTTTTATGAGTATGTGTTATACTATTTTTGTAAAACAAGTTTATGTTTTGTTTCAGAGACGATATTGTTTGGTGTATTTATTCTGAGGGAAAATTCCCTTATTTCATGATCTACTAAGTCAAAAGCCTTTGTTAAATTGGCAAATATTCCAATTTTCCGATTCCTATCCTCCAATTTCTATCCAGAGGATGAATTATATCCTCCAGAAAATCATACAAAGTAATATACATGCTTATGGTGTGTTTCGGTAAGTGCAGTGTCTCACCATGTTCTTTTCCCTCTATGTATGATAATGGGGAAACGAGGCAATCTCAGTAACCGTATAACTCTAATAGAATATATAGCGGTCTGGTGGTGGTTTCTAGCAGTCCTGTGGTCGAGCACAGTTCCCAGTACTGCCATAGCTCTATAATCAAACAGGCTGTCACAACTTTCCTTAGGGGCAACTGCTTTTAACTCATTCACCCCCCCCCCACACACACACCCACAGACACACATACATACATAGACACTTGGTAATGTAGGAAAAGTAACATCAGAAAAACGCTAAGTTAGTTCTGTAGAAATGGCAAATCTCTTGCCTAGTCTATTAGAAGGAAATCAAATAACTGTTTCACTGCCATAAAACAAAAAAAACAACCTGAACCAATCCTTATGACAAATGGAGTTGGCCAGAGCGATCCGTTATTGCCTTAACTTTTCAACTTGGTAATAGACATCATATATTATTTCAAGAGCTTAGCGAAAGTGATGTGTGTAGTGCTTTTGCTTAAATAATCATTGCATGAAAATGTCCCAAATCTCTAATGCTGTGTGGATTTACCGATTTAACAATTGGTCTATAGGTAAATGAGAGTAATAATTGAAAAAGGAAAATTGGTAAACTGGAAATTACGACGGAGGTTGGGAAAACATTTTTCAGAATCGGACTGGCAAAATAAACTATCTAGAAGTGCCATTTCAGCATGAAATTTGCTTCAACACGGGGAAACTTGCAAGCACGCTGGCAGAAAAACTAAAAAATCTGTCAAGTCTCCAACTTGCTTAAGCCAGACCAAAAGCTCAAAATCTTGAAATAATTTGTATATATGGCCTGTAATGGTATAACGACTAGACTCGCTTCAATTAAACCTTTCTTTTTACTTTTAGCAGATTTCCCTTCAGGGAAATCAGCTATTGTGGTGGTACTTTAAATCTTTCTACAAATGTCCATCGATCCAACCCAGGAGATGACGAAAAAAAAAAATTCATGGATTACTGGCAAAAGCACCCTCTTTATCAGAAATAGTCCGTCAAGCAGGGGCTGCGTAAACTAAGTAGATTTCCCACGTGAAGAATACACAATAGAGAAATTTCCATATGAGAGCAGAACAGTTACGGAAACGGCCGAATTAGCTTTTGGCGGGAAACTCACTCGTCCGTTATCCGCCCACATTTAATAAAACTGCAAATATCTCGGTTAATATTCAAGATAGAGAATAAATTTATAGAACAATATTTGTAGTATATTTAATTCGCAATACGATTGGTTCTATACAATTTTTTGATCCGACGTATGGTAACTGAGATATTTCGAATTTTGTCTTGATCTGTCTTTTTTCATAAAACGTTTAATATCGAGTTTGGTAACGATCAAACAAAAATTGCGACCGCTAGAAGCGTTAACAGACATATATATATATATATATATATATATATATATATATATATATATATATAATTTTTAACGGACCTCATTTTCGTCATCTCCTGGGTAGGATCGACGGACATTTGAAGAAATGTTTAGGAAATCGCGTCATGAGTACGACCTCAATAGCTGAAGAGAAATCTGCTAAAAAACAACCTTGGAAGAATCTAGTGCCAGTTCACTTTGTCCCAGGGAGGAACACCCGATGTATACATTGTAGTGAGATTGAAACCCTTCCCCATGCCAATGGGATGAACAGTGGCCCCATTCACATCGTCATATGGCCCGGACGCAAATTGCTCATCTGTTGAAAAGGACGCGCCCAGAATAAGAACTATTCGAAGAGGCAAACTGTAATTTATTAGACGGTCAGCGACGAGTGTAGACATAGTAGTTATCGAGAAAAATGAAAAGAAGGGCTTAATTCTGAATCCTACATTCCATTTTGGGACGAGCAGAAGAGATGGATCAACAGTAGAAGACTATCTATTACCCATGTTGCCTCAATTTTTCGCAAAAATATAACGTAGAAGACTGAGCGATTAAGAGGCTGCTACTGTTCTCCTGAAGAGAGGTTCTCCATTAAGAAACAACCAAGACGTTAAAAGAATATGGGTTGACAAAAAAAGAGTTAAATGACCTGTCAACAGTAATTTTCTTATCTTCAATTAGGATTGTGGATTATCACCTATATCTTATATAAAAAATAAAGAACAAATTTGCGCCACATATGATTGAGGCTGGGTTGGAGGCTGACCTTATGGTATACTCAGAAAGAAAGCAGCTTTTTTTGTTTGGGGGAGGGGAGGGGGGGTTTAGTACGTTTGTTTGGGCAATCAACATCGTGGTTATTATGCTCTTTAGTGCGTGTAAAATTTATTGTTATGGTAACTTTGTTTCTGTGTACACGCTCACACTTATTTTACTACTATCTATTTCACGCGCGCACACATGTTTACATTTGTTATTATGTTTTTTTTTTTTTTTATGACAGATTGAGTGCATCACCTAATTATAACTATCACGTATACAATAGAAAGACTGTATAAATGGGGAATCTTGAGATAGAGGAACACTGGTGAATTTTTTAACTAATACAATTTAATTTTTCATCGTCACCAGTATCTCTTAGATTCCGTATGCAAGCTAACGCTGAGTGAACTGACCACTGACCTCCCACTGGATATAATAAAGCCCGCCAGTGTACAGAGGACAACTCATTCCAGGTTCTCATTGGTTAACAGGGTTTACGGCGATAGATCACGTACTACATAAAACTCTGATATCACGAATTTCAATTGGAAGAGGCTAAAAATCTCCAAGGTCTATGATACCAACCGAATATATATTCATGTGGCCCTTGACCCACAAAAGAGCAAAATAAATCAATCATTTCTTTCCTGAAGTGGTTTTAAGAGAGCAACCAAAATGAATGATTTAAGAAACACGTTTTTAATATTCGTACTTGAGTTTATTATTTTAATTCTTTGAAGTAACCTTTCAAAGAAGATTATTTGCTACATCCCGTATCACATCCATCGATAGTGATATATACCTATCGAGAAAAGTTATTGTTTCAAGCGAGTCCCTTTTTTAATATTATCTCTCTCTCAGTACATATACAATTTTAATGGTGGTGTATAGGAGAGAATGCACATATTCCTCTCGCCCGCGAAAACGTAAAATACGATCAGGGAATGGTTGGACCAAAAAAAAAATATTGAAAATGGGCGACTGGAAAATGGATCTGTCGAGTGGAATGATTTAGAAGTGTATGAGAAAAGAGACATGGATTGTGAATGGCCAATGATTCTATTGGCCGTTCATGGACCAATGAGCTGTCAATCTTTTTCACTCTGCAGCAGCTTTGCCACCATTCCTGGTTCTGCGGGGAGAGCAGGAATATAGTTCCTCCTCGTCCGAATACCTACCAGCACCATGTCAATAGTGCGAGAATGGAAGCACACTAATGTTGCAGTCTGAACACACTTACTGGCCAATGCCCATCATAATCAGTTTGTGCAGGTTACGGCCGGATGCCTCTACAAAATCTGGGCTTCAGTGAAATTCCCTCCCAATATTGTTATGAGAAGCGATCCCCACGTATACTTGCCGCAAAAATCATGATTCCCTCTATGAATAGACTGTAGATATAAAATGAATGCAATTATCAATCTTATTAAAGGTGAATAGGTCGGCAGATAATTCTAGTTATTAGCCGTAAAAGGGGTATAATATAGGCTTAAGTATGGTAGACTGAAGATACATACGAATTCTATTATTCAATTTGAGGGAGTAAATATATTATTCTAATTATGCCAATCACCATCGCTGTGGGGCAAAAACCAAATAAATAAATAATATTATTCAATTTGAGACTCAATCCTATTAAAGGTGAAGAGATCGGCAGACAACTCTAGTTATTAGCCGGAAATATGGTACAATATAGGCTTAAGTATGGCAGACTGTAGATAAATACGGATTCTATTATTCAATTTGAGACTCAATCCTATTAAAGGTGAAGAGATCGGCAGACAACTCTAGTTATTAGCCGGAAATATGGTACAATATAGGCTTAAGTATGGCAGACTGTAGATAAATACGGATTCTATTATTCAATTTGAGACTCAATCCTATTAAAGGTGAAGAGATCGGCAGACAACTCTAGTTATTAGCCGGAAATATGGTACAATATAGGCTTAAGTATGGCAGACTGTAGATAAATACGGATTCTATTATTCAATTTGAGATTCAATCCTATTGAAGGTGAAGAGGTCGGCAGACAACTCTAGTTATTAGCCGGAAATATGGTACAATATAGGCTTAAGTATGGCAGACTGTAGATAAATACGGATTCTATTATTCAATTTGAGACTCAATCCTATTAAAGGTGAAGAGATCGGCAGACAACTCTAGTTATTAGCCGGAAATATGGTATAATATAGGCTTAAGTATGGCAGACTGTAGATAAATACGGATTCTATTATTCAATTTGAGACTCAATCCTATTAAAGGTGAAGAGATCGGCAGACAACTCTAGTTATTAGCCGGAAATATGGTACAATATAGGCTTAAGTATGGCAGACTGTAGATAAATACGGATTCTATTATTCAATTTGAGACTCAATCCTATTAAAGGTGAAGAGATCGGCAGACAACTCTAGTTATTAGCCGGAAATATGGTATAATATAGGCTTAAGTATGGCAGACTGTAGATAAATACGGATTCTATTATTCAATTTGAGACTCAATCCTATTAAAGGTGAAGAGATCGGCAGACAACTCTAGTTATTAGCCGGAAATATGGTACAATATAGGCTTAAGTATGGCAGACTGTAGATAAATACGGATTCTATTATTCAATTTGAGACTCAATTTTATTAAAGGTGAATAGATCGGCAGATAATTCTAGTTATGAGCCGGAAATGTGGTATAATATAGGCTTAAGTATGGCAGACTGTAGATAAATACGGATTCTATTATTCAATTTGAGACTCAATCCTATTAAAGGTGAAGAGATCGGCAGACAACTCTAGTTATTAGCCGGAAATATGGTACAATATAGGCTTAAGTATGGCAGACTGTAGATAAATACGGATTCTATTATTCAATTTGAGATTCAATCCTATTGAAGGTGAAGAGGTCGGCAGACAACTCTAGTTATTAGCCGGAAATATGGTACAATATAGGCTTAAGTATGGCAGACTGTAGATAAATACGGATTCTATTATTCAATTTAACTCTAGTTATGAGCCGAAAATGTTTTAGAAGAATATCGGTTTAAATGAGTATAGAAGTACTCACATGAAACATTAGTTGAGTGACATTTTTCGACCTCATAATAACGTAAGCATATACTATTTGTATTGTACCCATTCCCTAAAAAAACAAAACTTAGAGAGAAAGTTTGACCAGGAGATTTCTCTTAGGGGTAATTAACTATTTATATTGTACTAATGGTGTAATGTTTCAATCATTTCTTCAAATGTCCACCATGTCCAGTAGATAACAAAAATGTAGTCCATCCAAAAATACATTACACATAAATAATAATAAATATATATATATAAAAAATTATGAACACTATTGCGAATTTATTTGATTATTGTTAGATTTATTCAGTACGTTGAAATCTGTTTAGTTTACGTAATACTTGCATAATATGGGCATATATTGAACCCCTTCCTCATCGGGCAATTTTCGCATTTATCTTCTATAAAAATATCTTGTCGCTAGATAAAACTTCAAGTATGAAGGACATTGGAGTCAGTCGGTAGCGGGTGAACGACCACCGGAAGAAGTATCCGTAGACACCTGGAGGGGACGACTCCGCCCAAGGAAACCGGACAAGGCCTACATATATACCTGAGGTGAACACACACTCTTCAATCTCAGAGATAGCCCTGAGGAAGCTAGAAGCATGTCTAGCGAAACGTTGGCAACTAAAATGCAGACACGGTCAATACCCGAAGACCTTAACAGTATTAACTATTTAATAGTTCTAAAATGATGGCATAATCACAGATTATAGATACTTTAGCCTCAAATACCATCTTTATGAAGGCCATCCTATAGTTAATAACAATATTTACTCCTTTCTGTAACTACAAAGTTACAGAATATACTGTCAAAATGCCGGAACTAATTTTCACCTAAATTAAATATAATCAAAAGGGATAATCCAGTCAGTTACAGATACCATGTTATATAATGTGACATCTGTACAGTTATTGTGTTTCAGTGTAACAAATCTACCCTCAACACAGCCGTTACTTCAATTAGTGTTAACACTCTCTGGTAATTGGGTGGAGGAAAAAGTATTGCTGATTTTCCCCCCTCAAAGTCAGATTCAGTTATCCGTAGCATACATGTATTCAATATTTGAGGACTACCGATTCTCGTGAAAAACATACCCAAAGAAAAGAATAAGAAGTTTTATGAGGTTTTTGGACATCGAAGAATGGCCAAAGGGAAGAATATCAACAGGGAACAAGACAGGTCTGATCTATTTACCAGGGGATGATTTGATTCTCTTCCTCCACTCCTTTCCATTTCAGCAGATTTCCCCTAGAAGGGAAATCAGTAATTGGGGTTGTATTCTTTCAGCAATTTCAAAAATGTTTTCAAAAGTCCACCTGGTCTACCTAGTAGATGACGAAAATGTGGACCAAATAAATATTTTCCTATTAATGATCAATCTACAACTGTTCCAACTGTATTGAGACCAGACTCAATATATCAGTGATTCGTGTAAAACAAAATTTCAAATGCCGAACCCGGATCAATAAGAGATAATAGCTAATTTGCAGTGGGTAAATTCAAATCGCATCAATGAATGTTACATAACCAATCATGTTGATAACGTTATTTCCAATAAACTTTTTTTCCAAAAATGTTTTTGAAGTCAAATATTAACTGAGTTATTCATCAACTGCAGTCTATTGCAACCCTCCCCCCCCCCCACACCTCCACTACTACTCATGCCATTTTAATATTAAACCGTTAAATTTTAGCAGATTTCCCCTAAGGGAAATCAGCTATTAAGGTCGTACTCATGATGCGATTTTCGAAATTTTTCTTCAAATGTCCATCGATCCTACCTAGTAGATGACGAAAATAAGGTCCGTTCAAAACTGTATATATGTATATATATATATATATATATATATATATATATATATATATATATATATTTCTTGTTTTCAGACTTCAGTAAACCCCCAGTTCTACTTGTGTTACATAAACAATACTCTGTTATATAATAAACCATACTATTCGAAAGTTAAGTACAAAATATTGCTTTCCAGAGACCTTTATTATACGTCATACATGCAAATATGTTCTTGTGCCACCCGTCATAAATTCTTGAACTACTAAAATTTAAGATATAAATTATTCTGATTCATTGTAAATTACAGTATAATATATTGTATATAGTTTTCAATAAAATTAATATGTATATCCTGGTATGTTTCAGTTATTGTTTTTCTTTTCGGTGAGCCGTTGATAGACCTGTTTGTTTACATTTCAGACGCTTCCCGTCTGGAGGTTTCATATTAAAGTTTCTATTTATTCACTTGATATTGCTGTGCTATTGTTATACCATTATATAGATTTATCTATTGTTAAACTTAACGGGGGAAATCTGCTTAGTTTACGCAGCCCCTGAGTGACGGAATTTTTGAATATTTCACGTAAAGTTAAAATTTCAAGTTTCGCTATCATAGTGTTTTTATTGAGGAGTGGAGGAGTTTACAGTTCTCTTGGCGCCACTTTCAAAATTGTGAAACGTCCAGTAAACATTTTATTTCCCTGTCTGGTTTCGGAGCTTCAAAATGGGCTTTAGTCCACAGTTGTACATTCTGCATAGAAGAAATGAAATAGATCCACTGATAATGAATAATCAATCTTTGGTCTCTAACGTCACCAAAATGCAGCATAGAATAAATTAACCCGACCACATATCATGTGTGCCAGACCATGCGGAGCTGGTACCAAGGATCCTCATTTGTGTCTTATAAATGAGTAGATATAAATTAGAATATGAAATGACGTAATTAGTGTGTCATCCCAAAAAGGGGAATCAGATTAGTATTGCGTGAGGGCTTTGCTAAGACTAGTACAGAAAGTAAATTCGTTTTGTGTTTTTGGGTATTTGGCTAATTTTCCCTTCCAGGAATCAGCAGATTGTAATTAGTATTTTCATTAAATTAAATTCAATGTGGCTTGTCCTTCCATCACATGTTTTAAATTAAAGAGTTGAGTACTGGCAGCTGACCAAGCAAAACCGCTGTTATTCCAAGTTTAATTAATTTCGACACCTCCAATGTGTATACAGTCATAAGCACTTAGCATGAGTTAAAATATCAGATTGGTACTGTTTTTGCAATTTTACAGGACGGACACACAAAAAAACTTTCCAAATAATCCCAAATTCAAATTTAGATATTAAAAAAATAATAATCCGCGTAAAAAGTAGAAAAGAGATTTAATACAATAAATAGAATAATATTAATAAATATATTACTAGCTAAGGTACTCGGCGATACCCGGGAAATTATTGTTGACTGACTAACGATGGTATTTTATAGCAAGACAATGTGTACAATTACACTTCCCTCCACGACGTATTGTTTTTCCGAAATAGGCAATCCTCAAGGGTAACTTTTGGGGACTAATAGAATAGAAATTTTAGCTTTTAAGAACAAATGAAAATTTGTTCCTAATCTATCCCCCTCCACTATTTGACTCACCTTTTTTTTAATTCAAACCATAATCATGGATAGCATTTATTACAATTAAATGTCATCTATAATGAGCATATTTCCTGTCAAAAACCAATCCAAACACATATACTTTAAGCATAGTTTTGTACATAAGATTATATTCGTAATAGTAAATCTCAGTGGAAATTACTCCCAGTAAAGGCCACATTTCATAGGAAATAAGTAAACTCAATTAACTGCTTAGGCTCCCGTCAACTTCCGCTCCCGCATGAGGGTTATCAACATTGTTTTCCTTAAATTATTGATTCAAAATAATATTTTAATTTATCTACCCGATGGAATTAAATAATAGTGGTACCCTAAAAATAATTTCATTTATTTTCAAAAAGCTAAGTGAGGGGAAGATATCGAAGGCCTTCGTGCAACCTAAGTAATACTTTAAACCATCATATCGAGTTTAAACGGATATTGTTATTTGGCATAATGACATTACCATTAACGTTTAGGTAATGCTAATTTAGCTCTAATAAAAAGCTAAGTGACATTACCATTAACGTTTAGGTAATGCTAATTTAGCTCTAATAAAAAGCTAAGTGACATTACCATTAACGTTTAGGTAATGCTAATTTAGCTCTAATAAAAAGCTAAGTGACATTACCATTAACGTTTAGGTAATGCTAATTTAGCTCTAATAAAAAGCTAAGTGACATTACCATTAACGTTTAGGTAATGCTAATTTAGCTCTAATAAAAAGCTAAGTGACATTACCATTAACGTTTAGGTAATGCTAATTTAGCTCTAATAAAAAGCTAAGTGAGGGGAAGAGATCGAAGAAGCCCTCCCAGCAACCTAAGTAATACTTTAAACCATCATATCGAGTTTAAACGCATATTGTTATTTGGCATAATAACATTGCCTAAACGTTAATAGTAATTTCATTATGACAAAAGATTGATGTGATAGTACATATTTGTTTCAATAGAATCAATAAATCGGAAATAAGATAATATATAACCAGAACCAAAGAGTTTGATTTCCTGCAACTTCTATCACTCCTTGTGCAAATTCAGCATGACTTTGTTTGAATAATACATTATACAAATTAAATGATGAAAATGCTCTTATAGTTTATATTACTATTGTAAATAAATAAAGTCATTTTCTAGAAAAAATAAATAAATGAAAGCGCGACGGAGATTTACAACCTCATTAATCCGAATTGTACTTAAAACTATTATATAAGACTAAAACATAACATCATTAGTCCATAATATGCATTTACTAAAAACACTTAAATAAGTACTAACAAAATTAATAACCCCCACTATAATTTTAGGGTATATCACGTGTTTACTTAATTTTACGACAAAAGTGAATATAACAAAAGTTACTCTAAATAACAAAATAAACAACTTTTGTAAATGTATGTTTGCAGAGAAACTAATAGGAAACGAAATATCACCGTTTTTCATTTCAGACTTCCCTTATAATGTCAGTGCTGTTCGTACCTAGAAATTTTAATACAGCTTATAATCAGGGAGGTTTTAATACTAAATTATATATGGAGTTCCGTTGAGTTCAGTCTGGTTTATACTTTGTTATACGACAAAAGTGAATATGACAAAAGTTACTCTAAATAACAGAATAAACAACTTTTGTTGTTTGCATATTTTCCGAAAACCAATACGAAACGACATATCACTGTTTTTAATTTCAGGCTTCCCTTATAAACCCCACTCCTGCTCGCCGCAGACACTACTAATATAGCCAAACGTCTAAGTTGGGTTATGAGTACATACATACATGTTTCATAAAATTCGGTTCAACCGTTTATGTGAAAAGGTACAAATAAACAAACAGACACCACAGCCACAAATTGTAGATATCGTGTCTATGGCATGTGAAACGAAAACGTATCCTGAAATTTTTGAGAAAAGAAATCAATGTACAGAAAGGTTACAATTATATATATATATATATATATATATATATATATATATATATATATATATATATACTAGCTCAGATACCCGGCTTCGCCCGGGAATTGATTTGAGGCTGAATGGTGATGATTTTTTTTGTTGGCAAGGCTTTACTTTGCACAATATTTTGACATTTACCCGTCCCAGTGTTTAGGGTATATACCCATTGTTAAAATTTGTTAATAATAGAATTACATAATTGTTTATGTAAGTCTTCACTGTCCTTCAAATTGTCATATTTCCTGTCTCCTGGGCATTTTGCATAGATTTAAGTTATTAAGGACAAAATATTAACATAGATTTGAATTAATTTTTCCAGGTCAGGTACCTCATAGTTCAAATTGGAATGAATTGTTGAGCATACCAATATTTGTACGCAAATTTCTTGCTCCACACATTGTTCCTGGAGAAATGTATAAAACAAAAGTTAATCTAATTAACAATTTACACTAATTAAAAAAGTAAACAAATTTAATTATGTGCATGTTTGTCGAAAAACAAATAGACAATGAAATATCGCGAATTTTTATTTCAGGCCTCCCTTATAACACCCATTCCCGTTGTATCCTAAAAATTTCAATATAGCTTATAATCATGGAAGAATTAATGCTAATTGACATACCGATTTTTTTTAAGTTCGGTTTAATCGTTAGCGCCCAATGAAATAGTTGAGTCCCGCTTTACTTTATAGTGTATATCTCGTTTATACTTTCTTAAATGACAAAAATGAATATGGCAAAAGTAACTCTAAATAACAAAATAAACAACTTTTGTTATGTTCATATTTGCCGAAAAACGAATAGAAAACGAAGTACCGCTATTTTTAAATTCAGCCCTACCTTACAACCCCCATTCCGGCCCGTCCCTAGAAATGTTGGTATGGCTTGTTATAATGAAAGCGTTAGTGCTAATACACATACCGAGTTTTATTTATCTCGGTTGGGTCTTTTGTCCCAAATAAAATTGTTCACTTCCGCTATAGCTTTTAACGTATATCTCGTTTATAATTCGGTATAAGGAAAAAGTGTATATGACAAAAGTTACTTTAAATAACATAATAAACAACTTTTGTTATGTTTATATTTGCCGAAAAACCAATAGGAAACGAAATATCTCTATTTTTAATTTCTGGCTTCCCTTATAACCCCCACTCCTGCCTGTCCCTAGAAATGTTGGTATGGCTTGTTATAATGAAAGCGTTAGTGCTAATACACATACCGAGTTTTATTTATTTCGGTTGGGTCTTTTGCCCCAAATAAAGTTGTTCACTTCCGCTATAGGTTTTAGCGTATATCTCGTTTATAATTCGGTATACAAAAAAAGTGTACATAACAGAAGTTACTCTAAATAACAAAATAAACAACTTTTGTTATGTTCATATGTGCCGAAAAACCCATAGGAAACGAAATATCGCTATTTTTAATTTCTGGCTTCTCTTATAACCCCCACTCCTGTTCGTCTCAAAGAATATTAATATAGCCAGAAACCTAACCTGAGTTAGTAGTAATATACATACCAAGTTTCATAAAATTCGGTTCAGCCGTTTATGCGTGAAAAGGTAACAAACAAACAAGCAGACACCAAAGAAACAAAATGCAGTTATGGTGTCTATGACATGTGAAACGAAAAGTTATCGTGAAATTTCACGAAAAAAAAATCAATGTACAGACAGAGGACAATTTTATATATATATATAAATATATATATATATATATATATATATATATATATATATATATATATATATATGGTGTTGTTATTGTTTTTGGAGTTTCGGTCAATCTTGGTGAAGAAATCTTAGTTTATGCCGATATTTCGAGAATCTCTATTTTCTCTTCTTCAGGGCAAGACTAAAGATACTTAAAAACTATTGCACTTAGGAATAGTAGGGCCAGAGTAAGTTTGTGTGTGTGTGTGTGGGTGTGTGTGTGTGTGTGTGTGTGTGTGTGTGTGTGTGTGTGTGTATGTATATATATATATATATATATATATATATATATATATATATATATAATAGGCATAAGATTACGTGCAGCTGTAGGGATAGTACTTAGCCAGGCGTTAACATAGTTCATTTATTAATATTAAAATAGCTTGACCTCATTATTTTCTACATTAAATGGTCGAAATAGGAAATTTGTTTTTGGATAAGGAATTTAAGGTATTTTGCCTTCTAGATATTGTGTTGGAATTGAATATACGTTCAAAATGCCTGCGGATTGGATTGAAGATGTATCTTTATTTCGTGAAGAGAATTACTCCAAAATCTCGAGGAAAATTCAATCGTAAGAGGCAACTATAATTTTAAATTATGCGAATGAAACAAAGCATGTGGAGGGGAACAGTATATGCCGTAGATGGAACATGTATTTGGTCTGTGGAGCTACCGCAGTACCGCAGAGAATGCTAAATGCTGATCATTTGAACACCGACTGAAGGTAGGCCCCCGGTACTCGATGCACTGTTGGACCAACAAAAACACACACACACACACACAAAAATATATATATATATATATATATATATATATATATATAGGTTGTAGCTGTCCATTTATTATATCCAACTCATTTTTTTTTAAAAAAATAACACTAACAATTGACACATTTTTTACAATGATAAATCTACTCAATACCAAACATGATCATTATTCACACAACATTTTACTTGCTACATCATCAAATGTATTTTTTTTTTTATTATTGCTACTTATTTACTTTTTTAATTTTTTTTTTTGTAAACATAATATGTTTGTTTTCAAATAGTTTAAGGTATTCGGTGTATAAAAACATTCTTTACCGCCTAGGGCAATAGGTATTTATTTATTTGGTGACGGACTCATTAAATAAATTCCTTAGCCCACCCTGGCTAGAAACGTCCGCAGGGGATGCGTTAACTAAGCAGATTTCCCACTTTCGTCATATATTTGCATTTATCTCAAGACGTAAAAGTTCAATGAGAACAACACCTATATTTGTTATTTAGGCTTCAAATATAGTAAATATTATGGATTTTTGAAATCCCACCCCACTCACTGGTCGGATTTCGAACTTGGTCTTTAGTTTTACATAAAACGTTAAAATATCGAGTTTGATAACGATCAAACAAAAATTTCGACCGCTAGCGTTAACATATATATATATATATATATGAATATATGAATTTTGGAACTTTTAAGAAAATGGCCACCCTAGGATGCAGTCACCCTAGCAGGGGGTAGGCTCATAAATTTTGACCTGTGTGGTCAATCTTAAGTGTGTAGCGAGCCCAAATGTATGTATTATTTTATGTATTTGTATATGTGTGTTTTATGTATTATTTTTTATGGTTGTAATGTATTTGTTAAGGAGTATTTGATGAATTTTAATAAATTATCGCAAATAAAATTTTTATATAGGATCGATGACATTGTAAGAAATGTTTCGAAAATTGCGTCATGAGTACAACCTCAATAGCTGATTTACCTTAAGGGAAAATCGCTAATAATGGAGCAGGCACTCTGTCGTCCTACAAACCATGGCATGCATTATGAATATTCTTTCAAATGATTTTCCATAAGGAAGTCTGCTTAAAATTGATTACAACACAGTATTATATTTATTGTTCGTATTATAATATTTATGGCGATACCGTCAAATGTCGTGTTTTTTTAAAATATAATATGAATTACACTCACTTTTTTTTTCTTGAACACGTTCCGCCAAAAAGTAAAGTTGGAAGGAATGCTTTCAAATTTAATTATGTTTGCTAAAAATGGTTAGCAAACTATATCAATAAGCTGCTTATCCTTCAAAAACCTCAAAAACCAATTTTCATACTCATTGGACTATAATATTGCGTAATATTCTAATATTGAGAGCGTAACATGACTGCTAGCTTCTGAATATTGTAAAGGAGACGTGATGCAGTTACTGTGATGTAATGGGGGTATTTAGTGTTCTTAAATTATTAATTCCATTTATTCAGGATTCCAACTGTAAAATACTTAGTCTTATACAGAAATAAAAGTTCTCCTTTATAGCAGTATTAAGACATTACGCAAACAGTTTATGGCTATTTACGTAAGTAGCTCGATATAGAATGCTCACGGTTGAGCGGACCTAATCACTTTTATTACAATAACTATCCATTTTATATGTAATTATCACCAGAAAGTATTATTCATTTTAGCAGATTTCCCTTAGGGCAAACCAGCTATAGAGGTTCCACTTATGATGGGATTTTCAACGAATTTCTTCAAATGTCTATCGATCTTACCTAAGAGATGAAAATGAGGTATGTTTAAAATTGTATACACACACACACACACACACACACACACACACACACTCATACACATACAAACATGCATACATACATACATAAATATATATATATATATATATATATATATATATATATTTGTCTGTTAACTCTCCAGCGGTAGCAAATTTTTTCCGATCGATACTAAATTCCATATTAAACGTATGTAAAAATAAAGGTCTTAGTAAACGGCTGAAATCGGACCAGTTGGAGGGGGGTTAGAGGGAGGGAATTTCGAAAATTCGAAATATCTTCCCATATTATGAGCCGGATCAAAAATTTGTATAGAATCAATTTTATTGCAAATGTGATGCTCTATAAATTATGTACGTATTTTTTCTATTATTATTAACGTCCACTTTTTGCAACTAAGGCTAATTGGGACGGGTAATCTACAGGTTACCACCCTTTTCTAGCCAGGCTGGGACTAGGGATTTTATTTAATGTACGTATTTCCATTATCTTGATTAACCGAGATATTTGCATTTTTTAGTTTTCAGCCTTCAGTAAACTCCCACTCCAACTCATATCATATTAGCAATAAGCTGATGTATTGTGAAGCCCATTATATAAATCCTAAATATCAAATATTGTTCTCATTGAACCTTTACGTTTTGAGATAAATGCTAATGCAAGAAAGTCCGTCACGCAGGGGCTGCGTAAACTAAGCAGATTTCCTATGTGAAGTTTAGCATTAGAGAAATCTGCATACTGGTAACACAACACCACCATAAGTAAATACAAACAGTAATGAGAAATCTTTCAGTTAATTTGAATAAACTCCCAACTGAAACGGCTTCTGAATTGTAAGAATAATTTATATTTTAATAACTCAAATTTTAGTAGTCCAAGAACTAAAGAAGAGGGAGGGGCGGATGAACAGAACGTATTTGCATAAATCTCACAAAGTAACGAAGGTTAGGTAAGGTTAGAAACTACAGGTTAGGTTAGAAGCTTCCGCCAGAGCCGACTTACGAAAACGGCTGAACTAACCCGAACAACACCCGACCACAGACTTCATAAAAATGCAAATATCTCGGTTAATATTCAAGATAGAGAATAGGTGTTTATAAAAATATTTATAGTAAATTTAATTTACAATAAGATTGGTTCTATACAATTTTTCGATCCGATTCATAATAACGGAGATATTTCGAATTTCCAAAAATCCCCCCTCTAAACCCCCCCCCCCCCTCCCTCTGGTACGATTTCAGCCATTAACGAACTTGATCGGTCTTTTTACATAAAACGGTTCGAGTTTCGTATCGATCAAACAAAAATTGCGACCGCTAGAGCGTTAACAGACAAAAATATATATATATACGAAGTGCGGCTATCAAATAACGAGACTGACGCTGTAAAACATTTTATTTTTATTTCATACATTTTTACTTATTATCACCTTCAATATACCCCTCCTTTATCCCTACAACGCTCCATGCGAACCTTCCATTGTTCGAAACAGTGCTGGAAGTCTTTATCTGTCAGCTCCTTCAGGACGCGTGCCGCTTTCTCTTTCACAGCTTCAACAGCCTCAAATCTTGTTCCTTTTAATGCAGATTTCACCTTAGGAAACAGATAGAAGTCGCACGAAAATGTATGAAATAAAAATAAAATGTTTTACAGCGTCAGTCTCGTTATTTAACCCTAGAACTACCAAGGTGGGGGGGGGGGGCTCCTTGAGCCCACAACTTTTTGTTTTTGTTCCCTAACACCCAATTTTAATGGGATATTTTTGATATTTTATGTATTCCTCAGAAAAACATCCTAGAGTGAGGGCATAACAATAAAATTAAATAAAAAAATTTCTATGTTGAGAAAAAAAATTTTTTTTGACGTATGGGCTCGAGGAGCCCCCCCTTGGTAATGCAAGGGGTAGTTATACACTTAAGTACCAAGGGGGGGGGGCTCCTCGAGCCCACTGATATTTAATACTACTTTTAACTAGTAATTCAAGTGTTATTAATTATATTGCTCAAATAATAATTACTTTGATGTAATTTTAACATACACAAACCTTCTCAAGTTTTTTTTTTCTCAAAAAAAAAATATATATATTCTCCCCATATAATTTTTTTTAATATAAAAATATATTACTGAGATGGTTATAATTATTGCTCCTGATAGGTACTTTTTTAGAAAAGAGAAGATTTTCTAGGTTGTTCCCAACTAGGGGGAACAGTTAGTCCATGCTGCATCCTGGATAAACACTCGGAAAAAAAATTATTGTGCAAAAGTACCGATAATTGCATTACGAATCTGATAATTATATTTTCTTAAATTATTATTCTATTATAATGTTATAATAACTTAGATATAGATAACTTTTTATTCTAACAATGTTTAGATATGTTCCTCCAGTAGAATAAAATTACATTTAATTTAAAGTCATCCTTTTTTCCCCATCAAAACTTTTTTTTTTAATTTATTTTTATTTTTGTATTTAATTTTTTTTTTTAATTTTTTTTTCACATGTGCCATAAGAAACGTTCATTAAACATAATCCAATAGAAATAAAAATTTAAAAAAAATTATAGAACCAAAATAAAAGGTTTTTAAGGTTGTGGGCTCGAGAAGCCCCCCCCCTTGGTAATCCATGCGACCTGGGAGAGGTCGGTAATACTAGGGTTAATAGCCGCACCTCGTATATATATATAATTTTGAACGGACCTCATTTTCGTCATCACCTGGGTAGGATCGATGGACATTTGAAGAAATTTTTCGAAACTCGCGTCATGAGTACGACCTCAATAGCTGATTTCCCTTAAGGGAAATCTGCTAATACACATGGGAAGTCTGCTTAGTTAACGCAGCCCCTGCGTGACGGGCTTTTTATATCTTCAGAGTTTAAAAAAATAAAAATTACATCTTGAAAGTGTTGCCTTAACTAAAGTATGCTAAACTAACTAAATGTTAAAACCGAAAAATGATCGCCACGATTATGTCATCTGAAATTATGTTCCCCTTTTCTTCCGAACTATTCTATTCTTATCTTTTTAGGGTTCTCCTAAATAACAGAATTAGAAATGGAGTGGTTTCTTCTAGTCAGGCGGAAAAAAAAATAGATAATGCTTAGTGATATGCGAACATTATTACAAATTACTTATTAATCTGATGCAACCAACATGTTAACCACATTACCTAATTTGATAAACAATATAACAGAACATGATACAATAATACAACATAAAATTGAGAGTGAACTTTGCCAAATAAATAATTAATTATATGATCCGCTCAGTGCACACATCGATTAACTCCATAAAACGAAAAGTTAAAAAACGCAATGATGTAATGTATATAATTTTTAAAAATTCCTCTGATAATATGAATTCAAATATATAATGTAGAATGCATAATTGCAGATATAGCTTTCATCTAACGGTATATAAAATTAATAAGAAAGAATAGCCAACAAACAATCGTCAGTAATGTTACAGTTTTTATGTGACTCGTGGAGTTAATCGATTTGGCAACTGAAAAAAGTAATAAAGTTAAATTTAGTCTTTACATTTTTAAGTTTTTTTATTACAGAAAAAGCTAGTTATTATACATTTTTATCACAGCTTTTCCATAAAAATGAATGTTGGCAGTCCGGTCATAATATAATTTTTGTAATTAATTCATAGCAGCTTTATGTTTGACTATACCAAGGGCTTTGACACTTAAATTTAAGATTTTTCAAAAAGAGGAGTTAATCGATGTGTGGACTGAGCGGCTCATATGATGGTGTTGAATAAGATATAGGGCATACTAACCTGACAGTAGATAGCCCAACTAACGCCTAATGATAATACCATAAAATATATACGCGTGTGTGAGTGCGTCCGTAAGTGGTGTGTGTTGGGTCAGTTAACGAGATGGATTTTAAAAGGAATTCACATTATCAATGAAATTAAGAACACTTTATCATGGACAATTTCGAATATTAGACCTATCCAGTTTCGAAGTTAATTATTAAACGCAAGAATTAATTATAGCGAATGCAAGCAGAAACATTAAGAAGTACTTCTTATTTTTTTTCCATGAAAAATAATTTTTTTTCTGATAGAACAAATTATAAAGCATAGAAATACGGGGGGGGGGGGGGGTATTATACATTTTGTCAGTATACAACTCAAATTAGTAAGAATGTTTAAGGTCGGAAAACTTTACATATTTTGCTAAAACATCACACAAATTAAAAACGTTTGTCATACAGGGGCTAACGCAGCACCTGTGTGACAAACGTTTACTAAACTTGGACGTAAATAATAATATTACGTGTGCCATTCCAGAACATGTGATACCTGCTAAACAGGCACCTATATGTTATAGATAGGTAGGATCGATGGGCATTTAAAGAACATTTTCGAAAATCCCGTCATGAGTACGACTTCATAGCTTATTTCCCCTAAGGGAAATCTGCTAAAGCTACATGTTCTACATTGCTATTAGTGAATTATAATGTAAACTTTTATACAAAGTTTTTAATAAGCGCTGAAAGAAATTGGCTTAGTAAGCCGGATTATCAGGGAGGAGTATTAATTGGATTTAAGCCACATATTATCCGTCAATATTCGCCTCTTCACAACCAGTGATAAATTCATACAATTTTATAATCGTGGATTATTTACAATAATTACAATACTGTAGTAAGTAACATAGGCATAACGCATTATCTGTTAGTTAAAATCTAAGTAAGTATTCATTAATTGGGCCGTGTATGGTTACGTGTTGTGTAATATAAAAATCTCTAAATTAATTTTAGTATAAAAGTATTCTGGACTAATTGTATGAATGTCTTTAAGTGTTGTCTCTGATTTATATGTGTTTATTTGTTCATATACACACAAATACTTCACATATTTTTAATGTGTGAATAAATATTACCGCTCAACTGAATGCAATTTATTTTTGATTACTCAACTCAATTTTTTTGTGTAGAACTAAAGAAATTCGTGAATATCCAACAAAAAAAGGGAGATTGAATGAGGGAGGGGGAAAACAGTTAATATGTCCCTCATTAAATGAAACATATAAAAAAAACAATCTTCATGATAAATTAATTTCCTATATATTATTATAAATCAATTATTATTCTATATTTTTCTGAAACTACGATCACAAATAATATTATATAACACGTTATGGACAGCTAAGATTTCAATACTTGTTTCCATTAACCCTCCGTCGAGCGCACCTCTGGACGAAACAAAATCGGGCGCACCCGGCCTGAGAGGCCGCTCACATATTTTAAACCCCCACTACCCAACTAATTAATTTTAATTTAAAACGCTGGTAGGACAAACTTCGCTAGGATCTTTGGAAACCAAATATAATATTTAGAACGTAAAATATTGTTTTTATTAGAATAGAATGAAGCTTATACTAAAACAAGTAAAATTGATCAGGCGCATTCGGCCTGAGAGGCCAGAGTTAGACTAGCACTTATTTCTCAAGATATCGACAAACTTCCATATAGAATAGCATTAATCTTAGTAAAAGGGACGATTGCAATAGATATATCTTGAAAAAAATCATCTTCGAAATTAAGGAGCAATTGGGCGCAGTCGGCCTCACAAGCCACCTAGGGACCAGTCGGTCTGGATGAAGGATGGCAATAGACTAAAGTAGGGGATTCTAAGCATGAACACAAATCAGGAAATTACTGGGAATGGCCCCTCACAGGGGAAACAGAATGAGGCTTGGTATCAAAAAGTATGTTTTCCTGGCCTCTCAGGCTAGCTGCGCCCGACGGAGGGTTAAAGGTGAAATAGACAATTGAATATGAACTGACAACAACTATGCACTATTCCAACGCAGGGGTAATGTGAATATTCTACTCTGTTCTCGATTTTTTTTCATTTTTAAGTAAGGAAGAATTACTAAGATTTTCTCTAGAAGATGAGTTACGCCTCATCATTGTGAGAAATTATAAATTTTTCAGCTCAAAACGTTTAGAGCATAATACAATGCAATAACGCGTGTAATAATTTTTAATCAAATGAATATTCAATAAGGTGAATATTTTATACCTCCGTTTTAGACGGTTTTATATATCAAATTAACTGTTGATCGATAAAGCTAAGTCGGGATTGTTAGGATTACTCATTTTTCTTCTTAATATTATCATTTCTTATCATTATTACTGTAAATAATCCATGATTATAAAATTGTATGAATTCACCAATACATTAAAACTATGTGAAGTATTTGTGTGCATATGAACAAATGAACTCGTATATGTAAGAGACAACACTTAAAGACATTCATCCAAATAGTTCAGAATACTTTTATACGAAAATTAATTTATTGATTTTTATATTACACAACTCGTAACCAGACAGGGCTCAATTAATGAATACTTACTTAAGATTTCAACTAACAGATTACGCGGTATGTCTATGTTAACGTACCAACGTTTGATCTATGCCTGTAGACCTTCATTCAAACTTTAAAAGATCTCACGTGGACACCACACATCCTTACACTTCCATTAAATTAAATAAACGACATGTTTCATTGCACTTCAAGTGATATACAACATCTCTGTACCAATGCATCGGATCAAAATATATCATAGAACATAATTTTTAGATTGTTTTATGAATAAAAAAAAATGGATCTATACAAATTGTTTGTATCTTAAATATGAGGACATTTCATCCCCCCCTCCCCTTAGTCGACTTAGTTCCAAAGGAGAAGAGTACAACTAGAAGGTACAACAGTGCTTGGAATGAATTTCAACATTCTAACACTAGTCATTTCTCAGTTATGCCAAATACTTACATGTGTAGAGACACCAAACCAAAACTAGTCAAAATGGGTGCAGTGAAGGTCCAAACGGATAATTTTGTTAAAATCTGATAACCAAACCTTTTTGCGATTGCAACAGTTCCTTTACGCCGTACATGGAAGTAAATGTCAATGACAAATAAAGTTATTGGCTTGTTCAAGGCAGAATTTACAAGAGATTTTCATTTAGAGCACTACTTTTCTTTTTGTTTTGTATATTTACTTATTTTATTTTCTAGACTCAAACTAATAAACACTCCCTATTTAAAAATGTTCGATATATTTTATTAATTTCATGTTCCTCTTTTCGTACGTATTAATTAACTTTCTTTATTTTTGTTTGTTTAACCTTAGAGAAGAAAAATGTTTATAATATATGAAACAAATTGTAATAAAAATACATGGATTTGCACAGTGAACAGGCCATGTGGAAATTAAACTCATTCAGTGAGAGAAACTATGCATGGATCTACAGTTAGCCAACATAAATGAGGTCAAAACAATTAGGAAATAGCGTACACACCCCAATGGCTAATTTCATTTATAAGTAATCTGTTTAAAGATGAAACTTGCACCTCAATGCAACTCTCACCTCCTTAGAAATCATCCCTGTTCGAGGAAAGTGCATTCAGCTACATACATATACAGTATTTGCATTGAAAGATTCTGTGGAGATGTTATATGGGTATCACATAATGTTGTTTGTTTTGTTTCGTAGGGTTTTAGGGTGAAATACTAGCAGGCTATCATCGCCCTGTAATATATATAACTCACGTTTTGGTATCCTCATCCATATCGCCATTTTAACAATATAAGCGAGGATACAAAAAAACTTGTAGTTTAAATTTCTTTATATAAATTCGTAATTTTCACAAAAATAAACAATTTGTCTAGCTCTTTGGGGTTATCTCCAAGGGCCACTTCTATATCATTGGAAATATTGCATTCGTTTCAAATATCTGTATACTTATGACATTCCATTAATATGTGGTAGATAGTCAAGTCTGTGTTACACTTCCCACAAATCGGGGGTTGTTCTTTTGTCATAAGATAACCATGCGTAAATATTGTGTGTCCTACTCTGAGTCTTCCCAATACGACTTCATCTCTTCTGTTGTCTCTTGTCGAATATTTCCAAGGACGGATGGTGGTTTTAATAGTTTTTAGTTGATTACTCTGGGTTTCGTTCCACATGTGTTGCCAGTTTTTATCAATTTCTTCTTTGTGTGGTTGATAGAGTTTTGCAGATGTAATTGATATGTATTAACAACACACGTACTTCACATAACATACTTTATTTACAGAAATTTGATATTACCCATTTACTCACGCTGAGTAAAAAGAATAGACATTTGATTTCGATAGGTACAATCATGTCAACTACTTACATGAAGGTGGACCCGGCTCATCTTCCTTCTGTTCTTCGGACACCTCGCAGTCGGAGACCATGGACGGGGTGAACGATGTCATCCTCTGGAGTATCTTGGGCGGGTGGTCATTAGGATAGAAGTTGGCCATCTCTCACTCACTCAACTCAATATAACTCACTATACACACTGAGAATATTCTGTTGCGATGGATGTTACAGGCCACTCAGCTCACTGATAATATTATATCTACAGCTCTTAAATATCTATAAATACCTGTGATTTATTATAGATAACTGTTTCGAGATAAAGTAATCCATCTTTATGGTTCCCATTCGAATAATAAATTGAGAGAACATATAGAAGATACGTGATGGTCTGAAAAGCACACTGCTATAGAAACTGGCACTGACTGACTGGCTACAACCATTGGAAACACCTGATCAAACTACCGTTTGGAAATTCCAAACAAACATTACGAGAAACTAGTATACCTTGGCGACTGAGCAGCTTATTCGGGAACAAAGCACCAACACCGTTGAAGAATCACTGACTAATATCTATGAATATCAATAAGTCAATGTTTCATTTTGGTAGGGAATCAGTTAGAATGCCCCCCCCCCTCATTAAAAGTTCAATTGCCGTGTTGGACAAGAAATCATAAAGGATTTTGTTTGTTACATGGGAAAAACGGACCTAGCAACGATCTTCGAATATCAATCAGAAATGTCGTAAATAGGAAATGTGCATTTACGTTATACAAGCTTAAAACTTATTTGTAAAATAACTTAATGCAACTTTTATGTTGCAACGGCCATACCACGTTGAATACACCAGTTTTATTGTATTTCCCGGAACTACAACATTTACATTTATATTTGAGCTTTTCCACAATTAAGTATCAGAAAACACAGCATATATTCGAGGAAGTGTTGTTTGTGCATGACTCTTACGAAGAGAGCAGCAATAGACATGACTTCATCTGCAATCTCGTTCTTGTTGAAGTCGAGTGTCCATAGCCACATGAGTGGCTCCCTAACCGTTGGTCTGAAGACAACGAAACCAGAAATTGAACCACGTTCGAACCGCCCCTTGCTAAGACTTCGGGCAAGAGCAGAACCTACTGGAGGTAAGGAATACCCCCAAGGAAAAAGTCCATCAAGCAGGGGCAGCGTAAACTAAGCAGATTTCCCACGGTATGTTTTACAATAGAGAAATTTCACGAGAGCCGAGCCAGTGAAGGAAACAGCCGACCTAGCTTTTGGCGGGAAAGTAACTCTCGTCCGTTAGACGCCCCGATTTAATAAAAATGCAAATATCTCGGTTAATATTCAAGATAGAGAAAAAATGTATATGACAATATTTATAGTAAATTTAATTTTCAATAAAATTGGTTCTGTACAATTTTTCGATCCGACGTATAGTAACAGAGATATTTTGAATTTTCGAAAATCCTCCCCTCTAAACCACCCCACCCACTGGTCCGATTCCAGCCGTTAACGAACTTGATCTTTCTTTTTACATAAAACGACTAAATATCGAGTTTGGTAACGATTAAACAAAAATTGCGACCGCTAGAGCGGTAACAGACAAATATATATATACTGTTTTGAACGGACCTCATTTTCGTCATCTACTAGGTAGGATCGATGGACATTTGAAGAAAAATTTCGAAAATTCCGTCATGAGTACAACCTCAATAGCTGATTTCCCTTAAGGGAAATCTGCTAAAAGTGCGGTCCTCTCGAAATATCTTGAATAATGAATAATTAGTTTGCTCATTTTGTGACCCATTAATGCCCCGTTTAGCATTAAGATCTTATTAACAAACATTTAAACCCAGGGGAAATAAACAATAGATCCAAAGCAGTGTTTGTTGGAAGTGAAGAATATTTACTTGGAGAGAAAAAAGTCCGTCACGCAGGGGCTGCGTAAACTAAGCAGATTTCCCACGTGAAGTTTTACAATAGAGAAATCTGCCTAATAACAACGTAAGAAACCTCTAAACCTAAAACGTTATTTAGGGCGTAATAACCCAGAAGTTTCTAGCCCCAAAAAACAGTTAACCTAACCTCTAAACCTATTCACGAGGGACGAATAGTTATGGAAATGGCCACCAGAGCTCTCGGCGGAAAGTCCGAACATGCAGATTACAAATGCAAATATCTCGGTTAATATTCAAGATAGAGAATAAATGCATATAACAATATTTATAGTAAATTTAATTTCCAATAAGATTGGTTCTATACAATTTTTCGATCCGATGCATAATAACGGAGATATTTCGAATTTTTGAAAATCCCCCCCTCTAAACCCCCCCTTCCACTGGTCCGATTTCAGCCGTTAACGAACTTGATCTTCCTTTTTACATAAAACGATTAAATACCGAGTTTGGTGACGATTAAACAAAAATTGCGACCGCTAGAGTGTTAACAGACAAATATATATATATATATATATATATATAGTTTTGAACGGACCTCATTTTCGTCATCTCCTGGGTAGGATCGATGGACATTTGAAGAAATTTTTCGAAAATTCCGTCATGAGTACGACCTCAATAGCTGATTTCCCTTAAGGGAAATCTGCTAATAAAAACAACAAATTCTGCCAAAGTACTAAGATAACACCAGCTGTTTGTCATCAATCACTACTCTTACTGTAATCAATAAAATATGGGTTATAGAGAGTTATTTGCATTTTTTATTAGCAGATTTCCCTTAAGGTAAATCAGCTATTGAGGTTGTACTCATGACGGAATTTTCGAAATTTTTCTTCAAATGTCCATCGATCCTGCCTAGTAGATTACGAAAATGAGGTCCGTTCAAAACTGTATATGTATATATATATATATATATATATATATATATATATATATATATATATATATATATATATATTTGTCTGTTACCGCTCTCAGCGCACAATTTTTGTTTGATCGTTACCAAACTCGATATTTAGTCGTTTTATGTAAAAAGAAAGAACAAGTTCGTTAACGGCTGAAATCGGACCAGTGGGAGGGGGGGGGGTTTAGAGGGGAGGATTTTTGAAAATTCGAAATATCTCCGTTACAATAAGTCGGATCGAAAATTTGTACAGAATCAATCTTATTGCAAATTAAATTTTCTATAAATATTGTTATATACATTTATTCTCTATCTTGAATATTAACCGATATATATATATATATATATGTGTGTGTGTGTGTGTGTGTGTGTGTATAAACACACACACTCTTATTTTAATAATTCAATGTATGCAATTACTCTTCTTTTACACATTAGGGCTCAAATAATATATAGATAGAAATATATAGATAAATTACATTGATTTTCGTTATTTTGAAAGCATATGACCTATATATTCTGTGGGGAGGAAATTGTACAGATTTCTTCAGGAGTATAGAGGAAATATTTAATAGATGTACATATATATTGGCTTATAGCACAGTTTTGGATATACGAGTAACACCAGATCTGCCATTCTTGACCTAACCAATTGTACAAACATAGTCAAACTCTAGGCGTTAGGTAATGAAGCACCATTAAGCATTAGTACTGATATTCAATAAATTTATTCAAGCGATCAATAGGACTAAATTATTTTAGCAACTGACTGACTCTCGCACTATTGTAACTAGTGTAATTTGATAATACAATCTTTTTATGAAAAAATGTTTTGTAACAAATTTACCTATTTAACGGATTATATCCATCTCAAGTGTTATTGAAGATGTAGTATGTTTGTGTTTGAGTGTGTGTGTATACAACACACCGGCGCGCTAACGTTTCAACATGTCCATTATCCATTGCATATTCAGAAGTTATTTGGCTGAGCAGTCAAATTTGTTGGGGAGTGCCTTTCTTTTTAACCACGAAATAGACTGTGATTAAAATTCAAAACTTTAGCAATTACAGTAAAGCACCATACCAAGAATAGTTTAGTGCCCAGGTATACAACAGCTTACGGCCTAGAAACACACCAATAGTTGGATAGATTGAGTCAAGGAGTTGAATGTATGTCAATGCGGAAGTGGATCCAGAGAGCATTAGCAGATAGAGGGTGGCTATTACCCTAGATACACCCTTATCACTAGATAATCAACCTAGATACACTCTTATCACTGATATCATTTTAAACCCTTGCTCCTGATTCACTCAAATAAGGTCAACCCTTTCTTAAGGGACTTGTAATCCACCAAAAGTCCACTTCAACTAAGCTATATAAAACGCTTTTTAGCTAGTAAAGTAATGGAATAAGCTTAATCTAAGCAGGTAGGAAAATGTGACAAGCTAGAGATTTTGCAAGTTTCACCATAATGGCGATTCCGTTATAAATGGTCATGGCTAGTTTCACCGTTAAGTAGAGACTAAACTAGCCTCTAATATCAACTGAACCATTAAAGAGAGTACATCAGTATTACAAATTATAAGATAGGCTACCAGCCACTAAGTACGTATGTATATATAATAAATATAATTTCCTGTAGTCTAGAGGGTTCTTTAATCAACAGAAAAAGTCCGTCATGCAGGGGCTGTGTGTGCATTCAAGCATTTTGCTTAAAAGTTCAATGAGAACAATATTCGGTACTTAAGCTTTAAATAATGCGCTTCATAACATAATAGAATATTGTTAATATGAGATAAGTAGGAGTGGGGGTTTACTGAAACTAAAATATGCAAATATCTCTGTTAATAATCACGATAGTGAAAAAATGTACATAACAACATTTATAGAACATTACATTTGCAATAAGATCGGTTTTATACAATTTTTCGATCCGACGCATAATAACGGAGATATTAAGAATTTTCGGAATTCTCCCCCTCTAAGCCCCCCCCTCTCCCCTTGATCAGATTTCCGCTGTTAACGGACTTGATCTTTCTTTTTGTATAAAACGATTATATATCAAGTTTGGTAACGATAAGACAAAAATTGCGACCGCCAGAGCGGTAACAGACAAATATATATATATATATATATATATATATATATATAAATACACACAGTTTTGAACAGACCTCATTTTCGTCATCTCAATTAAAATTTTAAAGCTGGCTCCCAGGGAACAGAAGAGCATAACAAAACGTGTGTCACAGAAGCAAATAAATAGTTGAGTTGGCAGTATCAAGAATTTACTGTAATAAAATAGCTAATCAATGGCTAAATCGTTACTATAAAATTGTATAATTTTATAACGAATAAATATATTCATTCATAAAGATTAAGCTAACCTCCAAGTTCACTCAACTGGATCTGAGCTGCTACAACGGAGTTCAATGCCTAAATAAATTATGTCATCAGCGTTACAATGATATTTCATTCTGGAATTTCGCTTTAAAACTACAAATATATCTCTATAATTCACTTATAAGCCTATTATAATATTATCCTGAAAATGACAGGTCAACAGGTGTGTTGAACAAGGCCTTGACCTAATGCGAGAGTCGTACAGAAGGTAATTACAAAACTAATTGCAGTATTTGTATATTCATTAGCAGTTTCTAAATGCCTAGTATTCTCCTATTTCCCCAACTGATGTCCTACTTTTACTATGTTAACATTTTTAGGCTGTACAACTTCTGCTAATGGGATTTTACAATCCTTCACAAGTAGAATTAATTTAACACACACTCTGATCTGTTCGAAGGCTTTGCAATTTTCGTATCATATGTAAAAATCATTACCTACTGTTAATAATTTTAAGGAAATATTAAACACCTTCCAAGTTACAAGTTAAGAACTACAACGGAAAGCGTCTGAATTGTAAACAAACAGGTTAGCCAATCTGAATTCTAGACAGGAAAGAAAGACCATTAATGAAATATATCTGAAAATAGCACATTAATTTTATTGAAAACAATTTACTACAGCTAATGCTGTAATTTGTAACGTATCAGAATAATTTTAATTTCAATTACTTAAATTTTAGTAATCCAAGAACAAAAGAGGGGGGTCAACAAAACGTATTTGCATATATCTCACAAAGTAAAAGTTCAATGAAAACCATATTCCTTATTTAACCTTGTAATGAAGTGGTTCATGATATAACAGCTTATTATTAATATAGCATGAGTAGGAGTGGGGGTTTAGTGAAAGCGGAAAACTAAAAAATGCTAATATCTCGGTTAATAATCAAGAAAATGAAAACACATACATAACAACATTTATAGAAAATCACATTTGCAATAATTGGTTCTATAAAATTTTTCGATCCGACGTATAGTAACGGAATTTTCGAAAGGCCCCCCCCTCCCATTGGCCCTATTTCAGCCATTAACGAACTTTACTAAATCAAGAAAATACGAATACTTAATACTTGAGTTACGAAAAAAAAGCATAGCATAGCTATTGCAGAAAATAAATAGGTTCACAAGAATGCTTCTAAAACACTTCACGAAGCGACTTATGTGTGATATTTTGAATTTTTGAATCCCCTCCCTCTAAGTCAATATTTAGCCATTTCAATCGACATTAAATATCATATTTGTTATTGGCTGAAATCGGACCTAGAGGGGTATCTCTCCCCCCTGCCCCCTCCCTCCTTGCTCTCGAAGAGTAGCATTTGCGTGAAAAATTTTACGTCACACTCTACGATGAAGTTTTATTCATAAATGGAGACAGCCAATTAGGGAAAGTTTATTGTACAGTCATGAACTCCCATTTCATTAAAAAGTTATGTTACCTCTCGTAAATCATTATTACTGCACCGTAAATGTACGCCCATCTGCAAATTGTATAATGAACTTATCTTTGAAAAAGCTTTTCACTTGAGTGCATTACGTTATTGAATATTAAGAAAAGTTTTAATTGGTAATTAAGGGAAAATAGAGACTACAGTAGTTAGTATATTGATGCTTCGCAACTTCCCCGGTAATAAAGGGATCAAACCAATAATACCTTAAGTGTGTTTTAATTCAGCCCCTAACCTCCCCCCATTGAATTCCCCTCTCTCAATAAAACAGGCAGCCATTGGCTCACTGGGACAATACTCAATACAGTCCACAAACTCACCTGGAAAAATTAATTCAAATCTATGTTAATAGTTTGTCCTTAATAACTGAAATCTTTTGCATAATGCACAGGAGACGGGATATACGACAATTTGGAGGACAGTGAAGACTTACATAAAAAATTAATTGTATTATTAACAAATGCCAACAACGGGTATTAACCCTAAACACTGAGACGGGTAAATGTCAAAATATTGTGCAAAGTAAAGCGTTGCCAAAAAAGTACTATCACCATTCAGCCTCAAATCAATTCCCGGGCGAAGCCGGGTATCTGAGCTAGTACAAAATACGTACATTATAGATGATATTTAATTATAATAAATGCTATCCATGATTAAGATTTGAATTATTCACGGTGTGTCAAACAGTGGAGAGGGAATGATTAGAGACTTCATTTATTCTTCAAACCAGCCGGAAGAGCAGTTGTACACGTCGAAGCATTGCCAAAAACAAAATAAAACCTTTCCGTCTCAAATGACTTCCCGAGCGAAGCCGGGTAACTTGGCTAGTAGATATATATATATATATATATATATATATATATATATATATATATATATATATACTAGTTATTTCGGTTGGGTCTTTTGTCCCAAATGAAATTGTTCATTTCCACTATAGGTTTTAGCGGATATCTCGTTTATAATTCGGTGTAATTCACGAAAAAAGTGTATATAACAAAAGTTACTATAAATAACAAAATAAGCAACTTTTATTATGATCATATTTGCCGAAAAAACAATAGGAAACGAAATATCGCTATTTTTAATTTATGGCTTCACTTATAACCCCCACTCCTGTTCGTCTCAGTGGTTACTAATATAGCCTAAAGTCTAAGTTGGGTTAGTAGTAATATACATTCCAAGTTTCATAAAATTCGGTTTAGCCGTTTATGCGTGAAAAGGTAACAAACAAACAAACAAACAAATAAACAAACAAACAGACACCAAAGAAACAAAATGCAGTTATGGTGTCTATGACATGTGAAACGAAAAGTTATCGTGAAATTTCGCGAAAAAAATCAATGTACAGACAGAGGTTACAATTATATATATATATATATATATATATATATATATATATATATATATATATATATATATATATTCGTCATCTCCTAGGTAGAATCGATGGACATTGAAGAAAAATTTCGAAAATCGCGTCATGAGTACGACCTAAATTGCTGATTTCCCTCAAGGGAAATCTGCTAATAAATAAACTAGTCAAATCACCAAGCACGTTGACTAAAATGGTAAGATGGTCAGATTGAGTACCTTAAAATTCAAAAGAACAATAAAAACTCATTATTATAATTCAGATTCCTCAACTAATGGCCCAAAATTTTCCTGGGTCCATAAAAAAAAATGATTATACCTCTAAATAGTTACTTACATCAGTTAATAAATCAAGCTGAAGGTAATTTTGACCTGAAAATGACTAATCTTATCAGTGTACATAGTGTAACGATAAGGAATTATTTACAACCACAATTAATTATCTACAAACTATTTGTAGGAAGATAATTACGTAGCCATAACCTCCACCAGTTCCTTCAATTTTCTTATCAAACAGCAAGGACACAATGTGCTAGCAAAAAATGCTAACTAAAAGTACTAAGTGACACAATAGAACCAATTTAATAAAACGTCCGCCACTCAGGGGCTGGGTAAGCTAAGAAGATTTCCCAAGCGGATGACAGGTGATCTCATCCTATCATCTGTTTTCTATTTTTCCCTTAAGATGGTTATGAGATGGTTAGTGGCTCAGTAAATCAAAGTGAAAATCGGATGATTCGAAGTGGGGATTTTAAGAAGACAGGAAAAAATAAAATAATTCGGTTAATATTCCAATAAGAGAACATATCTATAAAAAAATAGCTGTGTAAATAGAAAAATACCTTTAAAGCACGTTTCTTAACCCCACCGCCCTCTTCATTCTGGTCTGTTTGTTTGTTTATTATTATTTACGTCCACTTTATGCTACTAGGCTAATCGGGACGGGTTATCTACAGGTTACCACCCTTTTCTAGCCAGGGTGGGCTCAAGGAGTTTATTTAGTGAGTCCGGCACTAAATAAATTTCTACTGCCCAGGGCGGGAATCGAACCCGCCACTCTAGGTCTACCACGCGAGATTAGGACCAATGCCTTAACTCGCACGGCCAACCTGAGCCCCCATTCTGGTCTGATTGCACGCATTAGTCAAATATAAAAGGTGATGATCAAATAATATAAGATATAATGGAGATGATCAAATAGAAATGATAAGGTATAGAACGTAAAGTCTTAATTGATAAGACACATAGACCATATTCTATAATTTAAAGCCACACGCCCGTTTTCTACCTGAATTATTCGGCCAGAACCGCTCGGTGGATTTTCGAGATCCAGGTACCGTTTTGTTCGTCATGGTCGCTTTTAGCTTTGAAAAATTGTCGGATTCAAGGTAGCTCCCACTCCCGGCGAGATAAGCCCCTCCGAATTTTTTTATTCCCAACCTCCCCCGCGACGCCTTAAATTCGCTATTTCCCTGCCCGTTCCGAGTATCGATTTACCGATCGGGGAAAAAACTCTCGGGTACATACCCTTTCGTTCGACACCTCAAACGCGAATAGCCCCCGACTCCCGTCCCGACAAATGACGATCGAACTCGAAAGTATACTTTTTCTTGCGACCCCCGAAACTCCCGTTCTATCGCCTCATTTTTTATTTTCGAAGCGTCATTTTTCAGCTCGAGCGTACGCTCTAGGTAGCCACCGAGGCGATTTCCCGTACCGCACTCCGCCGCCCTGTACGGACCCTCCAAAATCGACTCTCCTAAAGCTCCTCTCTTTCCGCCGCTCTCCCTCCTCTCCCGTTGGGCCTAAGCCCAAGCCGATATATTTATCTAAGGTATGTCGTTGCAGTTTAAGTATGTCGTCTGAATAAAGCTGCATTCAGCAGCGAGAGGTTTTAACTTTCAGATTCTGTTATTTATTATCAAAATTTATTTTAAGCTGAATGAATTTCGAAATTGTTTTTTTTTCTTCATTAATAGTTATTCAATTTGCATTATTATTGTTGAGGGTTTCGACTTTTTTCAATTAATTGTCTAGAACTATTGTGTTTTGTAAAGTCGTGTAATGCGCATTCTACTGGATAATCAAAGAATTAAAACGACTTCTTTTCCTTCTCTTATTTTTCCTTTTCTTTTCATTACTCTCAAAGGTTTTTTTATTTGCAACAACTTTTAATTCCTTATTTCACTTATATTATAACTTTACTTATGTATACTTATTGCAATAGTTGCCGTTTAAATAGTCTCTCCCTATTAACAAAAATAAATAAAACGGTTTATTCTAATGGATATTTTTTAAGGCAATGTACTTGGTAACGATTTCATAATATGTAAATTTGATTACACAATTCACATCAATTTTTTCTCTTATTATAGAGGTTCTCGTGAATATAGGTCATTAATTTTTCGTCAGGTAAATTGTACAACTTTTTTTCATATTCTTTCTTCTTGAATGACATGAAATAAATTATTTTCTGTTTAGCTTGGATTAAGACATTAAAATAATTAAATTTGAACTAACCTAGATAAGCACATTCCTGGCCCGATTTCGGCCAATAACAAATATGATCTTTAGAATGGAGATGTTCACATGATGTAACAGCTTATTGTTAATAAGACATGGGTTGAAGTGGAGGTTTACTGAAGACTGAAAACTAAAAAATGCAAATATCTCGGTTAATATTTAAGATAGAGAATAAATGTATCTTCCAGGCAGAGTAAGTAAAACCTCAATAGCTGGATGAGGGGAATTGTTCCTTGTTCTTGTTAATTGAGAATGAAGCCATGCCGTCAAATGTCCTGCGTGGACTCAGCTAATGGTTTAGTTCCAAGTTATCAAATAGCTTGTTCCACAAGTTAGCAAATTGAGTTACTCCTAGTTGCTAATATGTTCCAACTAGGAGTATCCTCATTCGGCTCTCTCTTTGCTCTTGGAATTAGGAGACGGAACATCTCATTAGTACGGGAAAACTATTTAAATGTAAAAACCAAACATTGTTGATACTACAAAATCCATATGTAGTCAAATAAAAAGAATATATATTGCCTAATAAACCTTCAAGGAAAATCGTCTATCGGGATTAGACTCATGTATAATCTGCCATTGAGGATAAGTTCAGATTAACCTAAGAAGACAATATCAAACCGTCATATTCATGACAAACCTCTTGTAACATCTACAATAACTATTCTCTTGTTACACAAAGGCAGTCGCTCAGGGGCATCATACACTAGCCAGATTTCCCACGTGTCGGTACGACCTACTAAGGTCTCGCCTCACAATATTGTTTCGTTTATTTAATCTGGCTAGTGTAGAAAACCAGTAATAAGCGTTGTTTATTAGAATTCTTTTGGATTGCAAAATGAAACGCACAAGCTTCACAGTTTTTATCACTGCACAATTTATTAAACAAGCACTACACACTTGGTTAATTATTCTTAATTACTACTCACAGAATGCACTGATAACTTCACTGTTCTTCAGATTACACAGTCCAATAATTCACTCCCGATCACAAAAGTTCACAGAAAACACGGCAATGCGCTATCTTTTACTTCGCCAAGTTAGCGGCACTGCACTGTCTTAAACACGGCACTGTACTGTTACATACAGAGTCACGGCACGTCACAGTTCTTCAAATAAAAACACTTTACCACACTACAACTAAATCGCACTGTAGCACTGAACGCACTGATGAGAACAAACTAACTAAGCTCGTGGCGGGCCGGTTTTTTATACAGGTCGTCGGCATACATCAAAGGGAAGGCCCAGGACACTTCCAGAACAGGACTCGAACCTCTGTCGGCTTCTTTGATTAACTTCGTACTTCCCAAATACGTGACTATCTGTGTTTAATTTTTCATGTATTTAATTTTCGCAGCAATATATTCCATATGCTGAGATAAAAATCCGAAAAGAAGAAATAAGGGTTTTTTTCTGAATACAGAAAACAAGAATGTATGAAAAACTTGATTAGAATTGTATTCGAGTTACGAAAAAATGTTTTTGACGAGAATAATAGAGCCATAGTTTTTCTATCCCACTCATAATAATGAAGATATTTTGAATTGTTAAATTAGCCGTACAATTTTCGATTCAACGTATAATAACGAAGATATTTCAAAGTCTCAGCCGACGAACTTGATCTTTGGTTTTGCATAGAACGTTTCATTATCGAGTTTGGTAACAATCAAACAAAAATAGCTAACAAACAAAAAAAAAAGCTACAGCGTCAACAGATATATATATATATATATATATATATATATATATATATATATATATATTGTTGCGAAAATTAAATACATGAATAATCCTTCAGAGAGAGAGTCGCGTATTTGGGAAGTGCGATATAGATCAAAGAAGCCGACAGAGGGTCGAGCTCCTACTAGACCCTTCCAATCCAGACGTCGAAGGGCCCAACCTATCCCTCTTTGATGTATGCCGACGACCTATATAAAGAACCGGCCAGCCAAGACCGAGTCAGTTTTCTTCTCAAGTGCCCATATGTGCGTTCGGTCCTACAGTACGACTTAGTGCAGTGCGGTAAAGTGTTTTTATAAGAAGAACAGGGTTGTGCCGTGACTGGAAGAACAGTTTAGTGCCGTGTTTAAGACAGTGCAGTGCCGCGAAGTAAAGGACAGTGCAGTGCCGTCTTTTGGTGTACTTCAGTGACCGTGAGTGAATTATTGGACTGTGTAATCTGAAGAACAGTGACGCTATCAGTGTATACTGTGAGTAATAATTAAAAAGTCCGTCACGCAGGGGCTGCGTAAACTAAGCAGATTTCCCACGTGAAGTTTTACAATAGAGAAATCTGCCTAAAAACAACTGTAGTAGTAAGAAACCTCTAAACCTATTCACGAGGGACGAATAGTTACGAAAACGGCCGCCAGAGCTCACGGTGGAAAGTCCGAACAGACTGCTGCCGAGCACACGCAGAATACAAATGCAAATATCTCAGTTACTATTCAAGATACAGAATAAATGTATAGAACAATATTTATAGTAAATTTAATTTGCAATATGATTGGTTCTGTAATCTTTTTCGATTCGACGTATAGTAACGGAGATATTTCGAATTTTCGAAAATCCTCCCCTCTAAACCCCCCCCCATTGGTCCGATTTCAGCCGTTAACGAACTTGATCTTTCTTTTTACATAAAACAACTAAATATCAAACAAAAATTGCGACCGCTATAGCGTAACAGACAAATATATATACATATATATATATATATATATATATATATATATATATATATATATATATATACAGATTTGAACGGACCTCATTTTCGTCATCTACTAGGTAGGATCGATGGACATTTCAAGAAAAATCTCGAAAGTTCCGTCATGAGTACAACTTCAATAGCTGATTTCCCTTGGGGGAAATCTGCTAAAATAATTACCAAGTATATTGTGCATTGTAAAATAAATTGTGCAGTGATAAAAACTGTGAAACTTGTGAGTATTTAATTTACAATCCAAAAGAACTCTCTTAACAACGTTTATTGCTGGTTTCGGTAATAAAAGCGTAACAATATATATATATATATATATATATATATATATATATATATATATATATATATACACACACTAGCAGGCCCAAAAGACGTTGTCCTGCATGATATTTCAAGCGATTAGAATATGAAATTTAATAATATTATGTTTAAAACAAAAGCTACTTTTAATAACACAAAAAACAACTTTTGTAATGTGCACGTTTGCCTAAAAACAAATAGAAAATGAAATATCGCGAATTTTTTATTCAGTCCTCCCTCATAACCCCCACTCCCTTTCGAACCTAAAAAATTTAATATAGCTTATAATCACGAAAGAATTAATGCTAATGTACATATAGAGTTTTCTTAAGTTTGGTTAAATCGCTAGTGCCCAATAAAATTGTTGGCTCCCACATTAATTTTTTAGTGAGTTTATACTTTGTTATACGGCAAAAGTGAATATAACAAAAGTTACTCTAAATAACTAAATAAAAACTTTTATCCTGTGCATAATTTTCGAAAAACCAATACGAAAAGAAATATCGCTATTTTTAGTTTTAGGCCTCCCTTACAACCCCAACTCCTGCTCCTTCTGCCAGCTGTTTTGTGAATCTGTACCATCCAGTGATCATTACTGGCTGATCATGAAGTAAACATGGCAAGTGCTTTCGGTGAGATGGCACCATCCTCAAGCCTCTAGGCGGCATCTACACCAACAGGTATTACACGTACAATAGAATTACGGAACCAACCCAATAAGTAATATGCCAGAAATATTTACAATTAGAATAGCTGATATCTTGGCATGGTGAAGTATTGGAGGCATAACCGATTGAGTAAAACCTGAGTCCCGTTGATCATAGAGAGTTATCCGTGTGCCTCAGATAGTAATTAATATGCCGTATTTAAACTTGAAATAAGATGTATCCTGATATATTGATATTGTCTTATTGTTAATATATCGTATGTGAGAGAAGTAGTAGTGGGAGATTTAGTAGCTGAAAAATAAACACACTTAACTTTCTTAATTAAGAGAATGTTATTATCGTAGTATTAATTTACTTTAAAAAAAAAAAAAAAAACTATGAAGAGAATACGATGCATATGAGACATTATATTAAATAATAATAATAATAATAAAAAAAACCTTTGTCCTTGTAATTAATTGGCATTTCAAAATGAGATAATTGTTTAATGAACTTTAAGGACACGTTTGATAAAATATTAGTATGAGATATGCTATACAAACTAGGCTGTCTTGAATTGTAAAACAAATTAACTGAGTCAAATTTATAGTTGGATCGAAACGCAACTACCCTTATCTTCACTTATCAGATCGACGTATCAACTACCTACTTGATAAACATACACGTGTGAGCGTGTTTGCGGTTTAATGTGTGTGCGTGTATGTAAATGTATGTATGCGTGTGTGTGTTTGTGTGTGTGTGTGTGTGTGTGTGTGTGTGTGTGTGTGTGTGTGTATATATATATATATATATATATATATATATATATATATACTCACTTTCTATATCGAAGGCCTGGATAGCCCCTTTCTAAGCCGGCATTCTTCCTGAAAGTGGGTTCATATCCCAAGCATATAGAGGTAGCACACATAATTGGTCCTAGGTATCTTCCCCTAGTCTCCCGAATCTCCTTTAATTTTATATATTGTCCCTCATTACCGATATTTTTTTTAAAAAATAAATCATTACGTGTTCTTCATTATATGTTATCAAAAACATTGCACTCTAGTCATTGTTATTAAAATATTTGTAATTTTGATGGATGCATATACTTTATTGCTCAATTCATAATATTTTCTTTTAATATGAATAAAAACCGATATATTTGGATTTTTTTAGTTTTCAGACTTCAGTAAACCCCCCATTGCTACTCATGCAATAATAACAATAAGCTGTTAAATCATGAGCCCCTTCATTCCAAGAATAAATACCAAATATTGTTTTCATTAAAGTTTTACTTTAAAACAGTTTTTCATGCAAATAGTTGTGTGATGACTTCATCAATGAAGATTTTACCTTCTTGTTTCGAAAATGTTCATTTGATCTGTACCATTTAATCGTTTTGTTCAACAATAAAAGTTAATATTTGTGATTGGAAGAAATCACGCCAGACTTTAGAGGGGGAGGGGAATTCGAAAATTCACAATACCTCCGTTATTATGTAAGAACTTGGGGGGGGGGGGCTAAAAGATTATACAAGAAAGAAGTAAGCCGACCGATAAAGGAGATAAGAGGTTGAAAATCTGCAGGATAGGTCTGGTAGGTAATCTGTAAATATTCTAACCATAAATGAAAAGGGCGCCCAACAAACTAAGAAACATTCTCCTGTCAATTATACCTATATGAGATCGAGGGATGAGGTAGGCTTGGTTGAAAAATATGGTATGGGCATTGAAGAGTACAATCATCAGCTTTGGTGGAGACTATCCATCATTCTCCCCAAATAATTATCTCAACGCTTTTTTTTAAAAAAATAAATAATTTCAGTTAGCATATCTCCTGATATAGTGTGGCTGAGTGGTTAGAGCCCTGAACTGATGCTAAAGGTTACGACATTGAGTACTTCCCAGTATAGCTGGTACTAGCGGACCCGACAGACGTTGTCCTGCATGATATTTAAAGCGATTAGGATATTAAATTTAATAATAATATGTTTAAAACGAAAGCTACTTTGCTATATCTCGTTTATACTTTGTTATACGACAAAAGTGAATATAACAAAAGTTACTCTAAATAACAAAATAAACAACTTTTGTCATGTACATATTTGCAGAAAAACCAATAGAAAACGAAATACCGCTATTTTTAATTTTAGTCCTCCTTACAACCCCCACTCCTGCTCTATCAGTCGGGCTGATTTGTGAATCTAAACCATCCAGGGCGTCATCCAAATGCATACAAAAAAATTCATTCAAATCGGACTAGCCGTGTAGGAGTTCAGTGACATACACACGTACAGTAGAATTATATTCATAAAGATATATATATATATATATATATATATATATATATATATATATATATATATATATAAAATATCTCCTGATAGCTCACATAATTAGAGAACAGTTTTGGCAATTATTAATATATAAACTACTTACATGTGCTAAGTAAATTACTTATATGGCCATAACATTTCGATAAGCCATAGCACTTCTTTTTTTTGTCAATTGTAACAAGTTTGATCCAAATATTTTATTTTTAAGAGGGACAAGAAAACTTGATACTCTAAATGTAAATGCCAATAGATGAATTTATTTAAGATTCATAAATTTCACAATTTAAACAAATTTCTGTTTTTATTAACGGAAAATAATCAATATCTGAATCATTTTTTCGTATCTTTAGAAGAAACACTTTGGAGAGAAACAAAAATAATTTAATAATGTCCACTTTATGTTAATCCGCATTATCGAGATGGGTTAACAACCCAGACAGGATGAGACTAAATATCATATTTCGTGGATTTCTCACTAAATAAACTTGTGATCTAAGAAAATCCAAATCAATTAATGATCTAGTAGAAATATATAAATTTATAAAAAAAGACTGTTGGCATGTTAGATAATAATTATATTAAGTTAAAATTTTAAAAGTATAACAAAAAAGTTTCTCTACTGGGAAGGACGATTATAATAACTAGGCACTGATGATGGGACTTAGGCCCAAAAAGTGCCATGCCAAATAAAAACTACCAAATGAAGGTGACTACATATTCTGTAATCCTGGCCAATAAGAGCTTCCATACCACCAGCCATGATATGAATATGGATACAACAAAAAATATGTTCTTCAACTCCACTCCAGCTTTCTGCTCCAACAGACCGTTGCGTTTCCACACTTTGAAACGCAAATTTTCAGTACCTCTTCAGGCATAGCACATAGCCTGTAGATTTGGTTTGACTGCCACACCTGTTTACTGTTCATCAGGCCAGGTCGCAGACCAGGAACTTTACCATGTAAACCCACTATTATGTTGGACTCCTGGAGGAGAAAGCTGAAGTGGAATAGAGGAACATTTGGTCCAGTCTACGGAACCACTTAATAGCTGATGTCTTAAGGGAAATCCGATAAATATACTGCTCAAAAATGAATAGGGATATTGGTAATTTTTTTCTTATCCTATTAATTTTAATTAAATCGACCTTAATTAAATAACTTTTTTATGGGGGGAAAAAGACAATAATTTCTATTAAATATTAATGATATTTATAATTAAAAAAAAAAATGCTAGGCCTCATACATACCACAAAACCTACCAACTTACCAATATCCCTATTCATTTTTGAGCAGTTTACATTAGACGGTAGACACTTAATTCATGGGTAAGAAATGTTACCTGGGATTATATATATTTAAGTCTTAGGAGGTACTGCTCAATATATTCCTCAGAAGAAAGATGGTGGAAACACTCCTGTAACAGAAAAAAAAGAAGAAAATATATAGATTCCCTATAAAAAGGCATGTACACAAGAAAATATAATATAAGGGAACCGGGCAGGTCAAGTGATAAAGAGTTGGTCTTAACGATGTAAGGCCGATTCACAGGTGACATTGACAATTATTTAGTGGCCAACTGATCTCTGCAAGCCCTAGTCCCAGCCAGGATGGAAAGATTGATAACCTCCGATTATAAACTTAAATATTATTATTTATTTTGTAATTGATGCACCAACTTTCGCAAATACCGGAGGCTGAACTCAGGATATTTAGTCCTATTCTCAGCCCTTAAGGTACAAGAACGACTTTCATTCATTCACGAGATAACCAAATCGAAATGACCTCTTTTTTCTTACCGTGGGAAATTATCCATTCTTCAGATTTTAATGGCGAGCGTATATCACTTTTTTCACTTCGTAGATTTTGTCCCTATTTATCTCTCGTGTTGTAAATATTACTTCTTCAGGGAACATTTCCTATTGTCTTGTTTCAATTGCCCTCTCTTCATCCGACTTCAAACGAAACTCCTGAACTGGAGAAAGCATGAATGAAAGGAAATGAAGAAGACAAAAGTTTTTTTTTTTTTTTCTACGCAATAAAAATTAAGTTAAAGACGTACGTTCCAAAGGAATGACAGTCCGTATGAAGTTATTGTTTATTATGTTCTTTACTGTAGTTTATTATCATAAAGCAAAAAAAATTTCTTCGCAAACGTATTTGAAGTTAGTTTAGCCGAAAGCGTAAAGGTAAGAACGTAATTTTTCGACCACACCTTTTGGTTAGTAGAAAAGTGCATCAAAGCACTTCCTTGATTTATTATTATTATTATTATTTATTAACGTCCACTTTTTGCAACTTAGGCTAATCGGGACGGGTAATCTACAGGTTACCACCCTTTTCTAGCTAGGGTGGGATTTTAGGACGTTATTTAATGAATTTCGTCACTAAATAATTTCCTTTGCCCAGGCAAGAATCGAACTCGCCACTCTAGGTTTACCATGTGAGATAAAGGTCAACGCTTTAACTGTTAATTCTTTAATTTAACTTTAACTTCCTTAATTTAATACAGGAGTGCCAGGAAGTTATGTGGTGCCCACATCAGTTTTTTTCTGCTTCGAATCGTTTGGGATTCAGTTTAAATATACGGGGAATATTGATGAGTTATTTCATTTTCTAAAAAATAGCTCAAATGGGCAAAGTAAAGAGTTTTATTTATTTATTTGGATGGGATAATGAGTAAAGAGTATTAGAGGATGAGCGGCATATGAGGGCAGGTGTATAGTGATGAGCCAGATTGTAATGATATGATGGAATACATGAGGAAGTGGATGGCCATCATCACGAGCTCACAGTCCATGGCGGCCCACCGTTACGCAGTATGCCCAGGTTTCTCATTCCCCTCCCCCTATATTAAACGTTTCATGTAAAACTAAAAATCAAAAAAGTCCGTCACGAAGGGGCTGCGTAAACTAAGCAGATTTCCCTCGTGAAGTTTAGTAATAGATAAATCTACATATTGGTAACACAACACCACCGTGAATAAATACAAACGGAAATAAAAAATGTTTCATCCAATTTCAATAACCTGCTGACAGGAAGCGTTAGGTTAGAAATGTAAACAAACGGGTCTGCCCGCTTCACACCGGAAAGAAAAACAATTACTGAAATACATCAGAATATAACATATTAATTTTATTGAGAACTATATACTATATCCAGTACTGTAATTAATAATGAGTCAGAATAATTGTTATCTCCATCAATCAAATTTTAGTAGTACAAAACCTTAAGAAGGGGGGGGGGTCACCAGGACATATTTGCATGTATCTCGTATAATAAAGGTCTCTTGAATACAATTTTTGGTATTTAAACTTCGAATAATGTGATTTATTATGTAGCAGAGTATTGTTTGTGTAACATGAGTAGAAGTGGCGGTTTGCTGATGGCTGAAAACTGAAATATGCAAATATCTCGGTTAATATTCAAGATAGTGAATAAATGTATAGAACAATATTTATAGTAAATTTAATTTGCAATAGCACTGCTTCTATACAATTGTTTGATCCGACGTATGGTAACGGAGATATTTCGAGAATCCCTCTCCCCTCCCACTGGTCCGATTTCAGCCATTAACGAACTTGATCAGACTTTTTGCATAAAACGTTTAAAAATCGAGTTTGGTAACGATCAAACAAAAATTCCGTCCGCTAGAGCGTCAACAGACAAATATATATATAATTTTGAACGGGCCTCATTTTCGTCATCTCCTAGATGGGATCGATGGCCATTTGACCAAATTTTTCGAAAATCGCGTCATGAGTACGACCTCAATAGGTGATTTTCCTTATGGGAAATCTGCTAATATGAATAAAACTGTAGTTGATCATATCTTCGACGGGTATGAGGGAACATTGTTGAAGCCGAAGGTATGACGAACTGTTCCCAGTAGCCCACCCATTGGAACTGAAAGGAAGGAAGAACATGAACAGATGTGAAATGGTATAAATGACGAGGGAGGATACACGCAGAGATCTACAAAGGATATCCCGCAAACTGTGAGCAACCGTTGCTGCCCCATTACATAAAGCAGGCCGGTTACAATGCAACCTGCTCCAAGACAGGCCTTTCCAAACTATCTACAATGCCCCCCTCACAAACCCCTTATCAGCCATCGCCACAGCTTTCTATATAATAACACTAATCACTATCACTTCTAGTAATGAGGCACACATACAATGAGTAATTGAAATCCATTACCTCAGAAGTATTTTCAATTTATTCGACATATCTGTGTTATTATACTCTAAAATCTATTATCTATTAAATGAGTCCGCAACACCGGCTATTTACTCATAATTAAATTGTGCACAAAAAAGGGAATGGCAAAAAAAAAATAGAAAGGATGAAACGGAAAAGGAGTGAACAAAGGTGGTTTTTGATAGGTTCATTGGAATACCATTTTTATATGAAACAAACAATATTGCATGGAAACATCAGGGTGGTGAAAATAATATAAATGAAAATGTAAGTATTGACTGGGGGGGGGGGGAGAAAGAAAAAAAATGGTCATTATTCACATCTGTAATAAGAAAGGCCCTATAGAGTAAATTATTTATTCAGGTCCAGAATAATGATGATATCGATGGTCCATTAGCACAATAATAAATGACAAAAGATAAAACAAATGGAAAAATTAATATGCATCTCTAGGAGAAAAAGTCCGTCACGCAGGGGCTGCGTCAACTAAGCAGATTTCCCACGTGAAGTTATACAATAGAGAAATCTACATACGAGAGCCGAACAGTTACGGCAAATGGCAGAACTACCTTTTGGCGGGAAACTCACATGTCCGTTATACGCCCACATTTCATAAAAATGTAAATATATATATGCAAATATATATATATATATATATATATATATATAATTCTTAACGGACCTTATTTTCGTCATATCCTGGGTAGGATCGATGGACATTCGAAGATATTTTTCGAATTCGCGTCATAGAGGTAGGTACATATTGAAGTAGTGTTGAGTCACGACCACATCATTGAAAAAGTATATATGTATTTGTTAATATTATAATTGTGAAATTGTTTTACAAAAGGTGCAGGGGGTAATTTGGAAGTATTGTAAACTGGGATAACAATAAACTCTGAAAAAATTGTTAGTGGCAATGATAATGGGATGAAACAGCTAATGGGGACTTTATTTTAAAAGTAAGGGTCGAGTTGGCCTGAATAAAAAAGAAAAAGTCCGTCACGCAGGGGCTGCGTAAACTAAGCAGATTTCCCACGTGATGTTTTACAATAGAGAAATCCGCCTAATAACAGCTGTAGTAGGAAGGGATCTTTAAACCTATTCACGAGGGACGAATAGTTTTGGAAACGGCCACCAGAGCTCTCGGCGGAGAGTCCGGAACATGGCGGGGTTCCGTCGACCACACACACAATACAAATGCAAATATCTCGGTTAATATTCAAGATACAGAATAAATGTATAGAACAATATTTATAGTAAATTTAATTTACAATAAGATTGATTCTATACAATTTTTCGATCCGACGCATAATGACGGAGATATTTTGAATTTTCAAAAATCCCCCCTCTAAACCCCCCCTCCCACTGGTCCGATTTCAGCCATTAACGAACTTGATCTCTCTTTTTACGTAAAACGCTTAAATATGAAGTTTGGTAACGATCAAACCAAAATTGCGACCGCTAGAGCGTTAACAGACAAATATATATATATATATATATATATATATATATATATAAATATATATATATATATATATATATATATATATAATTTTGAACGCACCTCATTTTCGTCATCTCCTGGGTAGGATCGATGGACATTTGAGGAATTTTTCAAAACTCGCGTCATGAGTACGACCTCAATAGCTGATTTCCCTTAAGGGAAATCTGTTAAAAAGGTGGAAATTAATCTAGGAAAATCCATCATATATCCAGGATTCATAAAAATTAAATTAAATTATTTATTAACGTCCACTTTTTGCAAACTAAGACTAATTGGGAAGGGTTATCTACAGGTTACCACCCGTTCCTAGCGAGGGTGGGAGTAAGGATTTTTTATTTAGTGAATTCCTAAATAAATTTCTATTGCCCAGGCGGGAATCAAATTCGCCACTCTAGGTTAAAGGCAACGCTTCAACTCACATGGCTAACCTGACCCCAACAACGATTCATAGAAATGGTTGTAGATTGACCAAGCAAAATTAACAAGAGATATTATACGTTATGGAAAAATGTTATTATTATTTAATAATAAGAGGAATTTCATGGGTTTCACTAATGATATCCGGGTCCGGAAATAAGAAAGGGAAGGAAGAAAAGAAGAGACATTCATGGATGAATGGGAATTAATCTAGAGATGAGAGTTAATGTTCATGACTGAGGCGGATTTGGCTTAATGTGAAGGTTGAATGGAATGTGAGATCAAAGGCTTCATTACTACTACAAGGCATTACAGTACAACAGAAAAGAATGTCTGTGCAGACAAAGTATCAGATAGGCTGAAAACAAATATAAGACCCATCTATTTAGCAAATTACTACAGTATATAAATCACGTTCAAAAGTTTATCCGAATGCTTGGCTCTAGGGGAGAAATCTGCCTTGAAGGACTAAAAACCGCAATAATCTTCAAAAGTTACTCAAAAACGTCAGCTTCAAAATATATTGGGAAGATATTATGACCCACTTTTGACAGTAGTAAGCATAACAAAGCTGACAATTGCATTGATGTTGCAGGGCGCAGTGAAGAAAATATGGAATAATCGTCATGCAGCATTACAGCCTCTATACCGACTAAACCGTGCAGATAGGGAAAAGGATAAAATTTGTATACTCTTTGAGAATAACTTTTCTCTCATTAATATCTTAGATAAACGTCTTAATATATCTCAATTTCAAATTTTACAAGAGTGCAGATTGCGTTACCCCTTCTCTAACCCCCAACAACCCTTCTCAAGCAGTACCACATATTTCAGAGGTAGTCCTCCTCTGCAAATCATATAGCTCAGGCCACACTGCAAGCAGCTATTTTGGATACTCACCGTATATGTTTTATATTTAGAAGTAGAGGAAGTAAATAGTACTTCCACAGAAAAATAAGGTTAACAATAGTGAACTGACACGCAAGAGCAAACATACGCGTGCACAACTCAAAATATAAAGTCATTTCAAATTTAGTAGACCTAAGTTAGTTTCTTAGCCTCTAAAATCAAAATTTGAGAGAAGCGGGGTTTGCCAATTTCTCCGTTCTTGTTAGAAAATATAAATCAAACAGTTTGGGGTTGCCGTAATAATATACGGAAGTTGAGGCCTTTGATCTGACACTATCAACGAAGAAATTTACTTTTTCTTGGAGTTCCCTACTAAACCCACTTAAAGTTGTTGTACATGGTCTTTCCATGAAGCACCCACCATACGAAGTGCCAAAAAGCATACAGAGATACACATAAATCTTTTTCGTTGTATGAGTTCATTGGGCCTGTAAATATTTAATTAAAGTTAACCGAAGATGTAGAAGGGTCCTACATTTGTATAAACGTCATGTCAAACTGAAATCTGAAGAACAGAGATATCGTATAACCTTACTGACTAGAGCAAGGAATTGGAAGCAGATTTATTTGCAGCCGAAGTACGTTATGTAACTAAAGGTCTTTAAACAAATGTCATTGGTACTAATTTCCTTCAAATAGCTATAAAAAAATCTCAGGTTTACGATAGCGACGAGTGATAAGGGCCTAGAGATAACAGTGGAGGTATTTCACAATATGTTGTAATTACAGCAAAAGCCATTCTATTCGGTCCGTAGATCCTACGAGTGGTTTTCACTCTCTACCTAAAGCATTTACACCAGCCGTTGCTCAACAATGCCTCCGACATCGTCACCCAGAAACACCCCTTAGTTCTTCATTGTTTACACTTTCTTCGGGTATTTTACGACACTTCGATTTATAGCCTGTAAAATGGTTTCCAAGGCTAGATAGGTCACGTATGAGAAAAAGTCCGTCACGCAGGGGCTTCGTAAACTAAGCAGATTTCCCACGTGAAGTTTTACAATAGAGAAATCTGCCCAAAAACAAGTGTAGTAAGTAGTAAGGGATCACTAAACTTATACACGAGGGATGAATAGTTACGAAAACGGCCGCCAGAGCTCTCTTCGGAAAGTACCAAACAGCTCACTCCTGCCGACCAATGCAGAATACAAATGGAAATATCTCGGTTAATATTCAAGATACAGAATAAATATATAGAACAATATTTATAGTAAATGTAATTTGCAATAAGATTGATTCTATACAATTTTTCGATCCGACGCATAATAACGGAGATATTTTGAATTTTCCGAAAATCCCCCCCTCCCACTGGTCCGATTTCAGCCATTAACGAACTTGATCTTCCTTTTTACATAAAACGATTATATTCCGAGTTTGGGAACGATCAAACAAAAATAGCGACCGCTAGAGCGTTAACAGACAAATATATATATATATATATATATATATATATATATATATATATATATATATATAAAATTTTGAACGGACCTCATTTTCGTATCTCCTGGGTAGGATCGATGGACATTTGAAGAAATTTTTCGAAACTCGCGTCATGAGTACGACCTCAATAGCTGATTTCCCTTAAGGGTAATCTGCTAAAAATAGAAAATAACTATTTCAGATAAACTATATTTTATAGAGCTTAACTAGTCTATGGCGGAAGGTCGACAACCTTATCAGCCTTAGAAAAGTTAAATAGGTAATATTTTCCCAATATATTTTATAGAAATCTAAGTTCAGTAAACTTCATTATTTGCCCCCCCCCCACACCAGAAGTCAGGTCTATATGAGAGTTTGAAATACTTGTTAAAGCATTTAATGCTGCTTCTCTCATTAAGGTCACATTTTATTTGACAACACCCTCGTTTGCTCAACTTTTAAATTTGTGGAAGTAGGCTAGAAAAATATATACGTCAATTCAAAGTCAAATAGTTGCATGAATAGAAAAGCTCTTCTAATAGGCATGGATCTTCTTATGTTATCTGTTGGGTTTCATATGTATATGTGTATGTATATATATATATATATATTACGATGATGATGGTCAGAAGGTTCCAAAAAATGTTCATGCTCAAACAGTATTTTATTTAAATAATGTATTAAAACATATATTTCATCATTAGTACAATTATGTATGTTGTGGGCATAATAAATACCATGTCTGCATTCCTCTGCTCGACTTCAGGGAGGTAAAACTACTGGTTATTGTGCCCTGAAAAAAATCCCAAAATACTATACCAAGGAAATGCCCTAGACGACGTTTTGTGTTCCCTGTTGAAGTCTCACGGCAAATGTAGGATGTAGGAAGGCTGGATACAAGGCGAGTCCCTGTGAAAACCCAAGCTTAACAAACTTGCCGTCGCTGGCGGAAGGAAACTCTAGACTGACTACCCCTAGCGGGAGAAACAGCGGAATCCACGAAGCGACTCATATCCGGCGGGGTAACTTGATCGAATTGTCAGTCCCGCAACACCATCTATTTTTAGAAGCTCTTCTTTCGCTAAATAAATTTTATGTTTTTCACATCATGGCATTATCGAATCTCAGCAAAGTTGTTGAGAACGCGCACACTTTTGAAAATAAACTGTCTCGTCGTTTATTTTACCAACCCCTTTCTAAACATTTTCAGGATTGATTGATTTTTTTTGTCAAGAGCCTGATTTCCTTGCAAGCATGTGGGCATTTATTCCGTTTAAAATGAGTATTATTAGAGGAATCAAGCTGAACTGTGTATTTCATGGCCATAATGATAGCCATACTCCTTAAAAAATAAATAGATGAATATTTGTTAGAGATGGAGAAAATTTGTTGCACGTCTATAAAAGGCCAATGTTGAAGCTTGATTCAAAAGGCTGACCTTAATAGAATGAATCGGTTTTGGTGTCCCATAAGTTGCCTTTTTCATGATTCTTTGAATCTCGCCAGTTTTCTCTTACAAAGTGGTCGTTCAAGACACCAGAACCAAGGAAGGGACGGCTATATTAGACAATTTCACAGACAGAAGAAAAACTGTGCGTGCTAGTAGAAACCACTATTCTAAAGGTCACATTCTAACTATGGAGTATAGAGGTCAGAAGCAGTAGGTATTAAACACGGCGGAAAGACTATAGGCAATGATATCACCAGCTAAAGATAGCGCACGCTATCACAGTTTTACAATATTCATTACCTCTTACAATTATATAACATCTTAGCACCATTGAAAACCCTTCATCATGACCGTCTTCGATCACGATCTACAGCAAAATGAGAAAATTGAGTTCTGTTATTTGCTGACTTGGCTACAAGGTCGAATCTAGTACAAGAAGGTCTATGGCATTTAAGAAATCCATACCTAAGTGTCGAACAAAATTAAAAAATATTTGCATCTATTTTTTCTTTTAAAAAAATAAATAACTGCTGATGAACTTCGGAATAATTATTTTCACAAAATATGGGCTTCGAATTAAATTTAAGAATTAATTTGCACATCAAATCCTCTACATTTTCATTTGTTAAGAGCTTAAGTACAAACATATGTGTGATAGCCCATTGATTACACCTTATTAGGCAATGAAAAAAGTCCGTCACGGATTGGCTGCGTTAACTAAGGAGATTTCTCACGTGCGTCACGTATTTGCATTAACCTCAAAAAGGAAAAGTTCTATGAGATGAAATTTGGTATGTAAGCTTCAAATAAAGGACTTCATGATATAACAGTTTACTGTTAATATGACATGAGTAGGAGTGTAATTTACTGCAAGTTAAAACCTAATAAAATGCAGATATCTAGATTAATATTGAAGATAGAAAAACAGGCATATAACAACATTTATTTTTTTTATTTATTTTATTTTATTTATTTATTTGAGCTTCTCGCAGCTTTGGCGATGTTGCTCTAAAATAAAACTTAAAAAACAAAACAAAACTCAAATAAAACAAAACAATACAAAAAAATAACAAAATTAAACAAAACATAAATACGTAGAACATAGAACACAAAAGGAACACAAAACACAAAAGGAACATAGAACTCAAAAGGAACACAAAACATAAAAGGAACATAAGACACAAAACATAAAAGTAACATAGAACACAAAACATAAAAGGGACATAGAACACAAAACATAAAAGGAACATAGAACACAAAAGGAACACAAAACATAAAAGGAACATAGAACTCAAAAGGAACACAAAACATAAAAGGAACATAGAACACAAAACATAAAAGGAACATAGAACACAAAACATAAAAGGGACATAGAACACAAAACATAAAAGGAACATAGAACACAAAAGGAACACAAAACATAAAAGGAACATAGAACTCAAAAGGAACACAAAACATAAAAGGAACATAGAACACAAAACATAAAAGGGACATAGAACACAAAACATAAAAGGAACATAGAACACAAAAGGAAAACAAAACATAAAAGGAACATAGAACACAAAAGGAACACAAAACATAAAAGGAACATAGAACACAAAAGGAACACAAAACATAAAAGGAACATAGAACACAAAAGGAACATAAAACATGGAGAATAAAAAAACATAAAAGATTGGAAATCAAAAAATAAAAATGGAACACAACAAAGAACAAAATAAATGAACGAGGGAACAAATAAAGACAAAATTCAAAACTAGGTACAAAACTGAAAATCGAAACTAATGATATTGGGCAATAGGGAAATCATTAATAAAATATTTAAATATTCAATAAATAAATAAGTAAATCGATAGTTAAAATTAAATTGGTATATAAAATGAATAAAAGAAGTTTAAAATTATTAAGGTTTTGATAAAATATAAATTGGTTTAGGTGACTATTTACATAAAACTCTGTAACTCCCTAATATACACTCAAGTGAGTGAAAACTTGAAAACAAAAAAATTGAGGTTTTGATAAAATGTTTATTTTTGCATCCAAAAATGTTGTAAAAATAAAAATGTGAAACAAATTTAAAATGTATCAGATTTTTGAATAGATGTGTATAGTCTTTAAATGTTTAAGAATTGTATTTATGTATGGACTCCCCTTTGTCAGTAGTTCGTGTAAATTATGTGGTATCTGTAAGTAATTGCGTTGCCTGCAGTCAGTCAGTATATGTTTAACTGTCAGAGCTTCATTACAACTTCTACAAATCGGTTTGTCTTGTTTGTTCATCAAGTATGAGTGTGTTAGTAGAGTGTGTCCAATTCGTAACCGTGTAAGTATTACTTTATCTCTTCTTGCTTTAAAGTCGAAAGGCCACGGCTTAACTGAATGTTTAATTTCTCTAAGCTTACTAGTCGAGTTCAGCCAGTGACCTTGCCATATGTGAAGTATTTCTTTCTTTGTTACTTTGCATAAGTCCTGTGTAGTTAGTAAGTTCGTGTCTGTAGTGTTTTTCCTTGTGGCTAGTTTTGCATGCTTGTCTACTATAACAACATTTATAGAACATTATATTTGCAATAATATTGGTTCTATACAATTTTTCTTTCAGACTTACAATATCAGAGATATTTTGAATTTTCGAAATGTACCCCGTCTAAACCCGCCCTCCCCTTCCACTTGTCCAATTTCAGCCGTTAACGGTTAGTTAGGTAACAATCAACCAAAAATTGTGACTGCTATAGCGGTAACAGATATATATATATATATATATATATATATATATATATATATATATACACATATATAATTTTTAACGGACCTCATTTTTGTTATCTCCTAGGTAGGATTGATGAACGTTTGTGGAATATTTTTCAAGAATTGCGTCAAGGGTACTACTTTAATAGCTGATTTTCCTTAAGGGAAATCTGCTAATAGAGATTTGTGAATTGTACACACAAGCAACTGAAGAAGCGGCCATTGCAGTAATTGTTGATTTAGATCTGTAAGTCAACATTAAATTGTGACTCAAAGGCTAGTTTTTGCCAAAAAGTACAACTAAATTCTATTTCGTTGTACAGTTATATTAATAATGTCTGGCAAAATAAAAAATATTGATAATTGCTTTTGCTATGGATTAATAAGATTAAAATTTGCTTTTCCGTATTAAATAATTTTTTTTATCAAAAATTCTAGTTTTTATTTTTAACTTTTTTATTTATTTTTCTATTGACTTGCTGTAAGTATCAATGACCATAAGAAATAATTGGATGTCACTAAAGCAATAATTAAAATCGTTCCAATACATTTATTTCGTCCATTTACTTGCTATCTAAGTGGAAGGGTTATAAAAAACAAATGTACCAAAAAGTCTCCAGGCAGCTTACAGAATCATAATCTGCAAGCTTTTCTGAGTTCAAAACTATTCACAGAAAGCGCTCCTCACATTTTGCATACTCAACTCTCTCTGGCACCTCCACCACAATGGAAAATACTTAATTGTTCAAGTAGAAAAGAATGAATCTATAACACCGTGAACATGTTCAAGGTTTTCAATACAAGCGGCATCTAGGTCGATCCGAGCTAGACCTCCGTCCTCAAATATGATCGCGATAAAATATAATTTTATAATAAACTGGTGGACTTTTATAGAAGCCTTAATGGCTACCACCAAGCCACAACTGATATGCAATTAAGTGCCTTAAATCCCTAGTATTAATTAGTATATTTAATATACTATAAAAAATGTTCTGTGAATACAGAGTGCTTCATCAGGAAAACAAGATTTAAAAGATAATAATTCATCTTTTAGAGGTTGAAATTAATCCACTTTATCAGCTGTTTCCAACATTGATCATAAATTTGAAGGAGAGGTCTTTATTTATTTATTTCTGAAGCCAATGAAAAATATTTGAATTGACAAGGTTTCTAAGCCTTGCCAGAATCAGCGAAGACTGTAGGGCTAGTAGTTGGTGTTGTTTGGAGAAGTGTTTCTAAACAACATTAGAGCTGTTTAGCATATCTCCACGATTCACCGCTGGTTCTGGGGAGGAGCAGACAATGAACCGGCTGTCCCGGGGTGTCCGACCAACTTACTCTCAAAAGATAGATCTAAGGTTCTTTGTTTCCTTCCACTTAACTCAATGACTCATCATCCTCTTCCCTTTATATTCAAATTAATCCAGAGAATGCCAACCTCCTTCTTGTTTATTTAATAGGCATTCTGTAGTAACTTTGGACATATTTTCCTCATGGAATCCAGTTAATGAGGTTGTGATCATGACCATATTTTCTACAAACTTTCTTCCATGGTTCCACGATTCTAGGTACATTACCAGAAGCTATTTAAATGGAATGCAATAATTTTTTTTTATCTAATGGGTACAATAAAGATTTGAAAAGGTTTACAAAATTCAAAACATAGCACAGGAGCAAAAACATCAAAAATTCAAAGGACCTTCCATTAAAGCTTCATTTTTGGGAGTGTATTCCCCAGCTGGCAACATGTCATGGGGACGTGGGACCCTAGAATTTAAGGTGCAAAAAGTCGGGCCAGGAAGCTACGGCATATTATACAAGCCTTAGGACATGACTTATCGGTATGTACTAGTTAACAAGATGATTACAGTTCAATCGCGTAACACATTGATATGCTTCAGAAACAAGAAACCATGCATTATACACCCAAAGTAAATACTGATGTAGAATATTCCTTTCTTACACGGGTAGATAATATAATTTCCTTTTAAATTTATATAAAACGTCCCTGACGTGTGGCCAAAAGAAAACTTGCTATGACCGACATTGACACTAAACAACATTCCCTCCCTCCCTCTCAATGGTCCAATTAAACTTAATCATTAGTTTACATTTAACGTTTAAATATCGAGTTTGGTAACAAATAAACAAACATTGCGACAGGTAGACTTCTTGTGTGAGAAATATATATATATATATATATATATATATATATATATATATATATATATATACATACTAGCTCAGATACCCGGCTTCGCCCGGGAATTGATTTGGGGCTGAATGGTGATGGTATTTTTTTGGCAAAGCTTTACTTTGCGCAATATTTTGACATTTACTCGTCCCAGTGTTTAGGGTTAATACCCGTTTTTGGCATTTGTTAATAATAAAATTAGTTTTTTATGTAAGTCTTCACTGTCCTCAAAATTGTCATATTTCCCGTCTCCTGTGCATTATGCATAGATTTCAGGTATTAAGGACAAAATATTAACATTAATTTGAATTATTTTTTCCAGCTGAGGTACCTGATAGTTCAAATAGCAATGAATTGTTGAGCATATCAATATTTCTACGCAAATTACTTGCTCCACACATTGTTCCTGGAGAAATGTATAAAAAAAAAAAAAAAAAAAAGTTAATCTAAATAACAAAGTAAACAACTTTTGTTATGTGCATGTTTGTCGAAAAACAAATAGACAATGAAATATCGCGAATTTTTATTTCAGGCCTCCCTTATAACCCCCACTCCCGTTCTAACCTAAACATTTTAATATAGCTTATAATCATGGAAGAATTAATGCTAATTGACATACCGAGTTTTGTTATGTTCGGTTCAGCCGTTAGTGCCCGCTAAAGTTTTAACGTATAACTCATTTATACTTAGGTATACGACAAAAGTGTATATAATAAAAGTTACTCCAAATAACAAAATAGACAACTTTTGTTATGTTTATATTTGCGGAAAAACCAATAGGAAACGAAATATCGCTATTTTTAATTTCAGGCTTCCCTTATAACCCCCACTCCCGTTCTAACCTAAACATTTTAATATAGCTTATAATCATGGAAGAATTAATGCTAATTGACATACCGAGTTTTGTTAAGTTCGGTTCAATCGTTAGCGCCCAATAAAATAGTTGACTCCCACTTTAGTTTATAGCGTATATCTCGTTACACATTGTTAAAAGACAAAAATGAATATTGCCAATGTTACTCTAAATAACAAAATAAACAACTTTTGTTATGTTCAAATTTGTCGAAAAACGAATAGAAAACGAAATACCGCTATTTTAAATTCAGGCCTCCCTTACAACCCCCACTCCTGCCCATCCCTAGAAATGTTGGTATGGCTTATTATAATTAAACCTTTAGTGCTAATACACATACCGAGTTTTATTTGTTTCGGTTGGGTCTTTTGTCCCAAATAATATTGTTCACTTCCGCTATAGGTTTTAGCGTATATCTCGTTTATAATTCAGTATACGAAAAAAGTGTATATAACAAATGTTACTCTAAATAACAAAATAAACAACTTTTGTTACGTTCATGTTTGCCGAAAAACCAATAGAAAACGAATTATCCCTATTTTTAGTTTCAGGCTTTCCTTATAACCCCCACTCCTGTGCGTCTCAGAGGATATTAATATAGCCTAAAGTCTAAGTTGGGTTAGTAGTAATATACATACCAAGTTTCATAAAATTCAGTTGAGCCGTTTATGCGTGAAAAGGTAACAAACAAACAAACAGACACGAAAGAAACAAAATGCAAACAAAATGGTGTCTATGACATGTGAAACGAAAAGTTATCGTGAAATTTCGCAAAAAAAATCAATGTACAGACAGAGGTTACAATTTTATATATATATATATGAGAAAAACAACAACAATTTAAAACAAGATAAAAGAAACAAGACAGCCCTAATGTAGACAAAAAAAATATCTACCCATAAGTTCGATATCTGTTTTTGTTCGTAGGTCAACCGTACGATGTATGTATGTCGATAAATTTTCTTACATTTTCAAGAGTGAAAGTGAAACCTTCACGAGATGCATACAGACGCCATGCCGAAGCTAGTCAAATTTGGTTTAACTAGTCAATATTCAGGAGGGGCGAAAATATCACAAGTTAAAGCTCAAACGCACTCAATTACCAAGAATCAGGAACATATGAAGTAATTTATATTGCAGTTTGTTATGTGATTAAGCTAAATGAAAAGTCCTAATGGAAAATTCTTATATATAAAATAATATGTTTCACAAAAAAACAAAACAAAGAAAAAAAAAGTACGGACAAAGAAAACGAATAATAATTGAACAAGTTATTTAAATTGAGAAGCAAGATTAATCGCAAAACATGACATAAAGATGTGAAAGGTAATTTGTCATTTATTTAGTGGAGCTTCGCAGCTGCGGCAATGTTGCTAAAAATATAATCTTCATAAATTAAAAAACAAACAAATAATAATAATAAAGAAACTAAAAAAATTAAACAACACCAGAAACGGAACACAAAAACGAAAAGGAACTAAAAATAGAATTGGAACATAAAACAGAAAGAAAACACAAAACCTGAAATGGAACTGTTGTAGATCATATGTTTTGTAGAATATATGTTATTGCGAGGTTAAGGAATGTATAAGAAAAAGGAGTTAATAAAAGTGGTAGTGGTTAAAAAGTAGAGTGTCTAAGCTAATAGAAATAAGTTATTTGTAACATAACAGGAACAAAAAACAGTGGAAAACATAAAAAGGAATTGAAAACAAAAGCGGAAATGGACCACAACAAAGAACAAAATGTATAACACGGGAAAAAACATAAAGACAAAATTTAAAACTAGGTACAAAAGTAGTACGATACACTTTTGTGCAAACCGCTGACGTAACTGAAAATCGAAACATTTAGTTACATTGGGCATCAGGGAAATCATTCATAATATTTATATTAATTAACAAGTAGGTAAATAAAATAAAATTGGTATCTAAAATGAATAAAATAAATTTAAAATGATTAAGGTTTAGATAAAATATAACCTGTTACAGGTGACTATTAAAATAAAACTCTCTACCGCCCAAATACACACTCGGGGCTCAGGTTAGCCATGTGAGTTAAAGCGTTGAACTTAACATGGTAACCTACAGTGACGAGTTCGATTCTCGCCTGGGCAAAGGAAATTATTTAGTGACGAAATTCACTAAATAACATCCTTAGTCCCACCCTGGCTAGAAAAGGGTGGTATCATGTAGATAACCCGTCCCAATTAGCCTTAGTTGCAAAAAGTGGACGTTAACAAATAATAATACACACTCGAGTGAGTGAACACACATACACTCCCTTTCTTCCCTCCCTCTCAAAAGTATTAAGTATGTTTCCCAGTAAACATCCAGCAAAACATTAAGCAAAAATAAACTATATTCTTTACATGGTTTTATAAAAATACATACACAAAGTATTTGAATACATAAAAATAAAAATATGCTGAAATCTAACAATCAAAAGCCAAATTTATTAAATTGCACGATTATGGGCTTTTATATTTATTACCATTGTCATCAACCATCAACTTATAAATGTATTATCTAACACCTGTCTCTTGCAATAGGCCAAGTCAAATGAAAGTGCAAATTGAGTTCTAGTACTTATCAGTCCTGCAAGACAGGACTTAAAAGCCAATGTGTATGTATCAAATGCTGAGTCCTTCATGAAAAGACCGATATTTACTTTTTGATTTACACCGCACGCCATCCTAAATCGAAGACGATTTTCAGTCCTCTACAGGATAGATGGAGACTTCTCGAAATTTTGATCAGAACTGCTTATCGGGCCTATCTCAATAGCGGATTTCTGGCAGGGAATGGCCTGATTGACAACTGACTCAGACCACAGTACAGAATGAAGATCTTATTGTCACAAAAAAAAATCTCTCCTACACAAATTTGTCATAAAAGAGTCTAGAAAAAGTAATAATTTTATAACTTTGGCACCTATGGATCCCTTTCATTCTTCGTTAACGATTTATAAATTACAAAGAACATAAACTGATATCGGAAGTATCATAGATAAAGTAATATTATGGAAACAGATAGATAAATGCGTTTGAAATTAGAGGAACGCGAATTTGGGAGCCTACTCGAAAGGATAGATGAAGAATTATCAATAGCAAATTTCCTTTACAATAAATATAAAAATAACAAAGAATAACAATTTTCAAGAAATAATAGTTGTAACTTCGACTGCTCTAAAAATAATATGGGTTCACTTCTGGCATCAGAGAGCGTGAAAAAATGTATTAAAAAAAGCCATGGAATAAATGAATGAGATTATGGGTGCCGAGACAGGTATAGTGGAGGCTGTGGGAATTCTCCGGGAGCAATCAGCTGTTAACTAATCCAGAAGCCAGCCGGTTGAATCTAAGGGCACAAAAACCCCACCTTCCCCCACGGTCCTTGTTATGCCCTCAAGACTAGCACTCTTTGTATTTCTAGCTAACCATCTAGCTCCACCGTTCTTTCCATAGGAACCACATCTATGACATTTGCATAGTTGTGAAGTGAATCTGTTTAGGAAAGACGAGTAAAAAGTTTAGGGAGATAGTTAATCCTGTCCAAATAGAGGACTTTACGTCGGTTGGTTGTCAAGATGTAACATGTTTAAATATGTAGGAGAGATAGTAAAGAAGAAAAATAATTCGGAAACATATATAAAAATCGGGAACTGGATCCTTTTAAGTCCTGCAAAACCTTTCTAAAAGATTCTCTACGGAAGGCAAAAGTGCAATTCTACAAAACAGTCATCAACCAAAATTTATATATGGAAGTGAAGGTGGAGTTTCATAAAAAAAAAAAAAAAAAAAAAAAAAACAAGAGCCGTGTTGGCCTAGAAAAGATCAGACCTGACAAAGATATTTTTAAGTAATGAGAGAGCAGCACAATTGGCGATGGACTCACGTCGTGTGAATAGCCCTAATTGCCATGGAGGGGTGAGGAGACAGGCCTAGGAACAGATGGCCACATGGCTACAGTGAAGATTTGCGGAGGCTGGGGTCCAGCAAATGGAGAATCCTAAGATGGTAGAAGACGTTACTCTGTTAGTTCCATTCTTTCTACGCGTTTTTAATGTTTGCAACTGATACTTTTTTTTTTCTCAATATAGGAAATACCTTCCTTTACAATATTTAATTTTGACTAATCTGTATCGCATTGCTTAAAGGTAAAATGGAATGTAACAGAAAAAATGAAACTTCTGATATTAATATCCTTATCCATTTTGTAGAAGGGTCATTCCATATAAATTCAACCACCTCATGACACCCATCATTTCAGATTTTGTTGAATTTTATTTTGGGTGTTCTATTCATTGATTTCAGAAACCATACCAAATATTTTTAATATATCTTTAACGGTTTGGATTTTATGGCATCTTAAAGTTTTGTGATTTTCGTGTTGTTTATCGATACGGAACAGTAAAATTAATTTGTTCTGAATTCAAAAATAATTTATAACTATCTCATTTATGAACCAATTTTGATGAAAGTTTGTGTGTGTATTCATAAATATATTTAAAAACAATAAAAAAATAAACAAAGGTACCAAGTAAGCATTTGTGACCAAAAAAAAATTACAAAGTGTATTTGTTGTGTGTGTCAATTTAAGTTTTTCTGAAAGCAAATACATACGGGTAGTATCACGTTAAATTGAATATCTCCAAAAGGGAAAAGGATAATCATGGAAATCCTTTTTTGTTTTGGTTCTAAGACATGTGATCTACCACCTAAAGCAATAAAATGACTGGTTATTTGACTCCTTCATTGTTTATTCCAAGTTTAAAAATAAATATTTATAAAAATTTAGAAATTTATATGAATTAAAAGAAAATGATAAATAAAGGTAACTACAAAGGTAGTTACATTACACAGGTTTATTCTAAATGAAATACCGTTTACATTATAGAATTTATCAGTCTAAAATATACTTTGATATGTACCTACAATTCCTACCCTAAAATTGCTATTTTGGTCAATGTCGAAGCCGAAGGACTGGACCTCAAATTCTTGCACTACACATGTCACCATACACTGCAAAGATGCAACTGAGAAAAATCTTGTCCTACCCCTACAAAATCTGAAATGATGGGAGTCAAAATCATTTTTTGTGGTTGATTTGACATGGAATGACCCAAAAGAGAGTTTACAGTATTGATCACAAATAATAACAAGAAAGAAGCTGAGTAAACTAAGTAGATTCCTGAAATCATGGAGGAGGACAAGCTGATGGTTTCATCCCACCATATATTTGGTATATTAATATACATACATAGATGTACAGCCGATATGGTTTACGTTGGACGATAGTAGAAAGACTTAGCTGGAAGGAAAGTGTTTTTAATGGGTCGAATTCTTTGGATAATTGTGGGCAGAGAACGAATATTCAAGCGTCTGGGCGCTGATGAATTCGGTGGGCTGGAATGGGTTTCGAAAAACACGTCATAGGTACAACCTCTATAATTTCCTTAGGTAAACCGTAATATTAATACGGGTATATATATACACACACACCCACATATAATTTTAAACGAACCGCATTTTCTTCATCTCTTAGGAAGGATTCATGGACATTTGAGGAAATTTTTCAAAAATCGCCAAAACTTCAATAGTTGATTTCCCTTGACAAAAATCTGCTAATATGGGGTCCGCCACAAAAACAAACTTTATTACATAGACTCCCCAAAAAGAGGTTTAATCTTCTCGGTGTGTTGCTTGGATAGAAGCTTAACATTTCAGCAAATTAATCCATCTGTTAAAGACAATGGCTTATTTAAGGGTTTCATAATCGAGCCTCCTTCCCCAAACGAACAATATATAACTACTTGAAATTAAATTAAAAGACAATTATTGTCTCAATATATGATTACTAATATACAGTGACAAAAAATTATTGTTCATTTCATTATTAGTTAGTAGCACTTAGTACGATAATTTTCAACGTAAACGTTTTACTTGACACGTTAATTTTCAAAAAGTGACAAATATTACGTTTGGATTATGAAATCCCCTCCTTATCTAACTGTGGAATGCATGGTCAATACAAGTTCTATTCATTACAACTCGTCACATCGAGAGGCAAAGAAAATAGAAAGTGGAATAGTTTTTCCTGAAGGAAGCAGATATACCCGTAGAAATAGAATTAGGGTACTGACAATGGAGGCGCCTCGGCGACAAGCCCCAGGAAAGTTTCTTTAATGGTGCTCGGATTTAGCGTGTGTGAGTGTAAGGGGGGAGAGATTTGAAGAGCATTGTCTGAAGGTAACGAGCCATAGGATGCAGCTACAGTGTTAACTCTCTATGTCACCCACCGTCCAGATTACTCTCCACGGTTCGCTTAATACTTATTTCACTTTCTTTAAAAAAGAAAACAGATCCTACTCTCGCCGAGACGGAAGGAAATATAGTATCCCTATCTATAGTATCTATACTCCCGACACTGGTTATCATACATTGCTGACTCCTAACCATCCTAGTTTTAGAACCACTCCCCATTTCAGTAATACCGGATATAGCACATGTGACGTATATAATACATGTGACCGTATATAATACATGTGACGCCAGGGAATTCATTTGAGGCTGAATGGTGATGGTATTTTTTTGGTAAGGCTTTACTTTCCACAATATTTTGACATTTACCCGTCCCAGTGTTTAGGGTTTATAATGGTCGTTGATGTGGATTTGTTGATAATAAAATTATTTTTTTATGTAAGACTTCGCTGTCCTCCATATTGTCATATTTTCCTTCTCCTGTGCATTATGCATAGATATGAATTATTAAGGACAAAATATTAAAATAGATTAAATTAATTTTTCCAGGTGAGGTACCTGGTAGTTCATATTGGAAAGAAATGTTGAGCATATCAATATTTCTACGCAAATTACTTGTTTCATACATTGTTCCCGAAAAAATGTATAAAACAAAAGTTACTCTAAATAACAAAGTAAACAACTTTTGTTTGTGCACGTTTGTCGAAAAACAAATAGACAATGAAATATAGCGAAGTTTTATTTCAGGCCTCCCTTATAACCCCCACTCACGTTCAAACCTAAAAATTTTAATATAGCTTATAACCATGGAATAATTAATGCTAATTGACATACCGAGTTTTGTTAAGTTCAGTTCAATCGTTAGTACCCAATAAAATTGTTGGCTCCCACTAAAATTTTTAGTGTATATCTCGTTTATACTTTGTTATAAGACAAAAGTGAATATCACAAAAGTTACTTCAAATAAAAAAATAAACTACTTTTGTCATGTGCATATTTGCAGAAAAACCAATAGAAAACGAAATACCGCTATTTTTAAATTCAGGCCTCCCTTACAACCCCTACTCCTGCCCGTCCATAGAAATGTTGGTATGGCTTATAATAATCAAGGCGTCATTGCTAATACACATACCGAGTTTTATTAAGTTCGGATGAGTCTTTTGTGCCAAATAATATTGTTGACTCCCCCTATAATGTTTAGCGTATAACGCACTTATACTTCGGTATACGACGAAAGTGTATATAACAAAAGTTACTCTTAATAACAAAATAAACAACTTTTGATGTTGATATATGCCGAAAAGCCAATAGGAAACGAAATATTGCTATTTTTAATTTCAGGCCGCCTTTATAACCCCCACTCCTGTTCGTCTCGTGGGGATTGATATACCCTAAAACTAAATCTGGTTATAGAGTCTCGGCAAATCTCCGCTCGATAAGACCATGGAGGAGAGGATGGTGAACCTTCTTGGGCATATCTTAAAGCGCTACGATTTCTTCTTGACTGTAATTGAAAGTAAGATTATTGGGCATACGAAAAAGGAAGGCCAATTTTTTTTTATTTTCAGGAAAATAAAAAAGTTTTTTTCACTAAACGCAAAGTGAAAGCGGTGAGTATTATTATCACTAAATGTGATACAGCTTCACTCTTGGATATTAGCTCAGCGATTGTCCAGGCAGAAGGTCCTCCAAAGCATGTAGTCAAATAACTCTTATCTTATGACCGATTACTCCTGATGAGAAGTGAATGTGTGGTAATATACTCCTTTTCGAGACAATAAGTGCTTTAGTCGTTGACCTTCAGCCAATACACAAGAGTCACATTTCAATGTGGAGTTTAGCAAAGATCAAACAAAAATTGCTGTAGATTAAATTTGTTTGAAGGATATAATTATTTTTTTGAAGTACTATGTAGAGTCGGTGGACATTTGAAGACTATTTTGAAATATTTGTTGTTAGAATGCCTTGGTATTTCCTCAATCCGTCAACACTCAGTCCATCCTACAGTTTCAGGTTCTCTTTTATTCTAAATGTTCGACGGATGAAGTCAATCAGTAAACAATGCCCCTGGAGCTGGGAAAATTGCGTATCTCCGCTAGAGGGACTGTAGGGACGGAAGAAAAACAAGAATTTAGCTAGGGGGAGGGGAGCTGGTAATTGTAGAGCGATTGAACGAGAACAAAGGGTTAAGAAGTGGGAGCTTAGAATGACTCCTCTCATTCCCAGGGCTATGGGCTATTGTACTCCAGGACTGAACTCCAGAAGTATGCCCGCCTGAATAGAAATATTCAACCTGCTCACGAAGGAGTTTATAAGACAATCAATTCAGTGATGAAAACATTTATGATGTTCCCTAGTCTCAAAAGTTAAAATTTATATATATATATATAAAACCATGAAAATATGAAGCACTACAATTGTTGAAGGATCTGACGCTATAGCACTATCTCGAAACGCACAGACTGGTCAGCAAATAGAATACAAAAATATTAGCCTATCACATAACATACAAATTTTACTACGCATAAGTGAGCCTAGTAACTCAAATATAATAGCCTAAAAGATACGATTTTTATAATCGAGTATAAAAGATTTATCGGATAACTGAAAAGGTTTAGTTCCTCATGAAATGATTAGCTCACATCACATTACTTACTAATAGCTCATATCATTTAGACCTATGGCTCAAATGGAATTGAGAACGCAAATATTGGCTTAGACTCCATAAATGTTACTTTTAGTTATTTATAAAATAAATCATCATGGCAGTTAACTAAATAATCTTAGCTCCTCCATTCATCCCTGAGACGCCATTGCCTAGGACTGACAGACACTCTTCACTTTGCGATATCATATGATAATGATGGAAAATTAAAGTTAGAATCAAAGGCTGAATTCGGTCTTGGGGGAGGAGGATCAAAGGAGGAATAATTGAAAATTCGAAATATCTCGGTTGCTATGAGTCGGATAGAAAAATGTTATATGACCAATGTTTTTGTAATTCTTATTTTCAAGACAAGAACAGTTATTTGTACTGATTTTTTTTTGTTTTTGTTTCAGCCGCTTATAAACACCCACTTCCACTCATCCGATGTTCACTTTACGAACTTCAGGAACTAAACATCTTATGCCTAGCTAGCATTTTAATTCTTGTTAGTATAACCTTCGTACTGCGGGAGAAATAGGGAGTAGAGGGTGCATGGGAAATCTGCTTAGTTTCCGCAGCATCTGCGTGACGGTCTTTTTAAATTATAGTTAAATATCATATTCGGGTTCGGGGCATCTTAGAGTTCAGTCCCTATAGTTCAAAGAACATCGCACACCATGCAAGAAACAAGCAGTAAAATTCTTGTACTCCTTAATGTCTTCAGAGACAGGCAAAGTATTCACATGAAGTAATTACGTTTTGTCCATCGCATTTTCAAGGAGTTAATTGAAACAAACACACATTTCGTTACACATCTGCTTCATAATCTCTTATGTATGACCACTTCCGTTTTCATTCTAAGACATCATCCACACACAATATGAATTATTTGCATGCTAGGGTAGGGCAGTCATGCTTATATCCGAGAAGAGCACCTTCCATAATTATCATACATCAAAGGATCAAGTCGAAAGATATCATGTTATCAGAGAACTAAAATCAAAACCTACAACCTGAGATATGAATATTCATAAAAAAAAAATGTATTCCTACTCAAAAGGACTCAGTAGTCTTCTCAGAAAGTATATCAATTTTTAAGGATGTACTCATGCTACGATTTTTCAACATTTGCTTTTTCTATCATATTTCGCCCAAGAGAAATGAACTATTAAGGTTGTACTTATAAAGTGAAAAAAAGTCCGTCACGAAGGGGATGCTTAAACTAAGCAGATTTCCCTCGTGAAGTTTAGTAATAGATAAATCTACATACTCCTAACACAACATCACCGTGAATATTAAGTGAACAAATACAAACGGAAATAAGAAATGTTTCAGTCAATTTCAAAAGCCCGCCGAAAGGAAGCGTTTGAAATGTAAACAAATAGAACTGCCGGCCTCACGCCGGAAAGACAAACAATTACTGAAATATATCAGAATATAAGATATTCATTTTATTGAGAACTGTTTACTATATCTAGTACTGTAATCAATAATGAGTCAGAATAATTGTTATCTCAACCAATCAAATTTTAGTAATCCAAGACAATAAGACGGGTGGGGGGGGGGGGGGGTCACCAGGACATATTTCCATATATCTTGTATAATAAAGGTCTATTGAATAAAATATTTAAGCTTCGAATAATGTGATTTATTATATAATAGAGTATTGATTTTGTAACATGAGTACATGGGTTTGCTGAAGGCTGAAAACTGAAAAATACAAATATCTCGGGTAATATTTAAGATAGAGAATAAATGTACATAGCAATAATTATAGTAAATGCAATTTGCAATAAGATAGGTTCTATATAATTTTTCGATCCGACCTATAGTAACGGACAAATTTCGATTTTTCGAAAATCCCTTCGAAAAATCCCCCTCCCCGTGTCCAATTTCAGCAGTTAACGAAATATATCATTCTTTTTACATAAAACGGCTAAATATCGAGTTTCATAACGGTTAAACAATAATTACGACCGTTAGGTAACAGACAAATATATATATATATATATATATATATATATATATATATATATATAGATTTGAACGGACCTCATTTTCGTTATCTCCTAGGTTGGATCGATGGACATTTTAGAAAAATTTCGAAAATTGCGTCATGAGTACGACCTCAATAGCTATAACGAAAATAGCGACCTTGCGCTCTTGTGAATGAATTCAGATGCTAATGTCCTTGCTTTTCTAAACTGACTACCTAAATAAAAATTAAGCTGGCTTAATCAACGCCAAAAAATCAAACGCTTAATTAAGGAAATCAACTATTGAGGTTATACTCATGACGTCATTTTCGAAAACTTTTCTCAAAATTCCATAGGCGTCCAAAATTATATCTTTATAGACCACATACAGTTGTCTGTGAACGCTTTAGCGGTCGCAATTCTTGTTTGATCGTTACTATACTCTTGATATTTTATGAAACAATACAGTTCATTAACGGAATGGGTCCAGAGGGAGGTGGTTTGCAGGAGGGGAATTTTGAAATATCTCAGTTATTATGAGAAAAATTGTATATCACCAATCTTGTTGAAATTTACAATATAATTTTTATTCGTATCGGTAATAATAAGTGAGTTACTTGTATGTTTTTATTATTACCCATAAGTAAAACCATAAATCTCATGTTAACAATGAGCTATGATATCATGACACCACTAATTCTAAGCTTGAATATCATATAATGTTTTCAACAGAACTTTATAAGATAAGTATGTTCTGTATGACGTCCCCAATTATGGTTTTACTTTTTACACTCGAAAATGTCAATATGATCAATATCATACTCCTTATTAAAACGTTCAAAATATCTGTTATTATGTGCCAGATCAAAAAATGTTATTTTTGTAGCAAATTTAAGTTTCTAGAAAATTTATATGGCATTTTTCCCGTATTTGGAGTATTGAACAAGTAAATTGAATTTTCTGGTTTTCAGATGACGGTAAATCCATATACTATCATGTGATAAATATGCTTAATTTGCGCAGTCACTGAGAGACGGACTTATTGCAAGCGTTTACTGACTATACAGAAGATGACGAAAAAGAGGTCGGTTCAAAACTGTATGTATATATATATTTGTCAGTTACCGCTCAAGCTATATTTAACCATCTCAAGTATAACAGTCAAGTTGTAAACGGCAAAATCAGAACGGGAAGAGTGGGAGAGTATATCATAACGGTAATCCAACGAGTCCACAAAAGTATCTATTTTCAAAATTGACTTGGCTTTTAGACCTCAATGGCTTGCATGTCATTAAAAATAAACGATAATAAATATAAAGCAGTTGATCCCAATTCGTTAAGGGACTGAAGGAGAATACATCCCCCCCCCATTAAATGTTGTAGGCCTGTAATTGGCCAGCAGGGAATACCGAGAAAATGTTTTCTATAGACCGACTCGCCCATCCAACATTACATTGGAAAATATGAATAAATCTAAATATAGAAAAAATCGTTTGACATTTTATCAGATTTTCCTTATATTAAGGGATACCATGATTAACGTTGTACTCATAACGCAATTTTTGAAACATATCTTGTAGTGTCCTACTTAGGAGAAGTCGCGTCACGAGTACAAACTCAATTGGCGATTCAGTTTGGCGTTTTAGGTGATGGAAAATTATTGAACTCCGTACTTAGTGGGGTCAGAGATGACAATATAAATATTGAATATTTACTTAGGTAACAAGAAATAAACAATTCTGTCTCTAAAGCGGGGTACGCTGCAGGAACATTCATAAATAATATCACACCCTACATTATTTCTACGTATATGTAAAATTATTACATTATGCAAGGATTTGGAATATGAATAAAGGGAAGAGGTGGCACCCAGTAAGCCATTTTTCGAAGTTATATAAGTTTAATATAGAAGTAGCTTCCCATAAAACCCAGTTATCGCAAACATTTGTTTCTTTGGGGAAAATAAATCACTATGCACAGTAATAAAAGTCCGTCACGCAGGGGATGCGTAAACTAAGCAGATTTCCCGGGTGATGTTTAACAATAGAGAAATCTCCATACCGGTAACACAACACCACCGTGAATATTAATTGAATAAATACAAACGATAATAAGAAACCTCCCGACGGAAAGCTTCTGAAATGTAAACAAACCGTTCTGCCAACTTCTTGACGGAAAGAACAACAATTACTGTAATATATCTGAATATAACGACTTTTGTCATCTCCTGAAACGGATCGATGGATATTTGAGGAATTTTTTTAAAAATCACGTCATGAGTACGACCTCAATAGCTGATTGTGATATAAATATTTTATCCATGCTATAGAATATGACGCGGTTGATTATCCTCGAAAAAATAAAGAAGTAAAAAACGAGAGAAATACTTAAAAATCAGTCCGATTTTTCAACTTGGTATTAGAAACAATTATGCAGTTCTAAGTGCAGGAAATATTGGAGTAATTAAATATTAACGTCCATCATAGCTGCAATGCCTTCTTAATACCTGTTATCAAGAACTGATAAAATGCCAGTTATCAGTGTTAGAGGAACCGTTCGCCCTAGCTTAGTGATTAAGGGGTATGGTGAGTGTGTGTATAGTATAACATTGCTTCCGACACGCTTTCCAATCAGAATATGACAGGTTATTTCCTAGCTCTGTCTGGATGTCAGCGATTAGAATTACCTTCGTATCTAGTTCCTAGTCCATTAAATGGTGTAAGCTTGACCCACGTCAATCAACTCAACATATTTATTCAACATTTTAAATATGTTTCACTCAACTACAATAATACTATACCCGTATACCTATTTTAAGTGATTGCGAGAGTATCATCTTAAGGTATCAAAAAAGAAAGAAAACCATGATAACTACAAGAAAAAATAAGAGCTAGTTTTTTTAACTGATTTGGTAAACATTTTCCCCTTACCAACACCAAAAAACAAATTCTAAAAACTTTAGAGGTATTTGTTATTACCAAAATTAGAGAATAAAATATACTCCATGAAACTAAAAAACCCTAAAGGGTGCTCATATAAAGTTAATTTCAAGAGAAACATTATGTCCAGGAAATATGAATAAAAACACCTTATCCCGACCAAATATGAATTTCCAACATTCTATGGTTAGCCTTTTTCGAGTTATGTGAAATGTAGCGCATTGAACAACCGAGTCATTGGCTGTTTTTTGCAGCCAAACGATTAACTAATGAAACTATCAGATAGAAATACATAAAAATAAAAGGAAGCTAATAAAATTTTATAGAGAATAAATACATGGTCAAACAAAATTTAATAAAACATTTTTATATAAAAATTAAATTAAATTTAAAATATAATAATAAAACCAAAAAATAAAACACATACATACAAATACATTATACCACCTTTCTCATCGATATACACAAGCCCAATTAACCAAACGTTACGTCCACAATGGCATTAACAGACGTATAGTAACTGAGGTATTTGGATTTTTCGAATTTCTCCCTCAATAAACCCCATTCCCCGAATTAGATTTCAGCCATTAACGAACTTCATCTTTAGTTTTATATGAAACACATATATATCTAGTTTAGTAACTATCAATGAAAAATTGCAACAGCTAGAGCGTTAACAGACGAGCATGCATATATATATATATATATATATATATATATATATAATATACGTCAGATCAATTTATCAATTTATGCATAATGATCTCATTTTCGTAATCTTCTAGGCAAGCTCGATCGACAATTGAAAACTTTTCAAATATCATGCAATGACTAACTACACCCTTACTAAATCATTCTCATCTAGGAATATTAATAGAGAATCCTAATTTACAAAAGAAATTGTAAAAATAGATTTCTAATATTTTGACAGTTGAATAATGGCGATGCTTCCGAAATTTCTATGTATATTCCATAGAGGATTTTTTTTTAAAAATTGGATGTTTATAAGTTCAGTAATTATAGTTCTAAATTTAGAAGTTAATATTATGAATTAGAGGAGGAGATGGATTGAAAATGTAATTTCCCGGGAAACAGATCGCTGTGGTCTATTACGAATAGCTATCAGTGGTTATCAGATATAATCCGTTATCAGTTTCAATCATAGAGAGTAGGTTGTCTATGATAGTAGGGGATAGGTCATCAACAGCTGTAATCATGTTATCCAAGTACCAGATTCCCATCATCAGCCATAACCCCTGGCAGATGAATACCGCCGCAACTTGTCCCAATATTTTTACCGCTACTCTCAGAGAATTACATTCCAAGACAACCTAACATCTCCCATGGATTGGTTTTCTATTTTATTGGCTTGAAACACCTACTTAATTCTGTGCCCCCTAATAATAAAAAAGAAATTTAAAGCATTTGTTACCTAACTTTTAAGAGAACCTAGGGTTGCTATAGGATATCATAGCTTTTAGAATAACAGAGTTTCTCATCCAACCAAAAAAAAAAATGATATATAATAATACCATTTATTGTACAATATAACATATTTAGTAATATATTGAGCATAACCCATTAAACATTAATGTATATAATCAATTCTATTAAATACACTATATGTAAAATTAAGGTGAATAAATGCACATCAAAGTATGTGAAATACAATTTACATATATTTATTATACTTGCAATAAGATTAGTTTTATACCATTTTCTGATCCGCCATATAATAACCGAGATATTTTGAATTTTCGAAATTCCTCCCCTCCCATTAGTCCGATTACAGGCATTAACGAACTTGATCTTTATTTTTACATAAAACGTTTAAATATGGAATTTGGTAACGATCAAACCAAAATTAACAAACGCTAGAGCGTTAACAGACAGACACACACACACACACACACACACACACACACACATATATATATATATATATATATATATATATATATATATATACATATTTAAATTGTGAACGGAACTCATTTTTGATATCTCGTGCGCAGGATCCATGGAAATTTGAATAAATGTTTCGCAAATCTCAACATGAATACAACCTCAATAGCTGTTATATAATAAACCACTTTATTGCAGGCGTACATAGTGGATGTAATATTGTTTTCATTGAATGATTCTGTGTGAGATACATGCAAATACATAATGAGAAGACGCCATCAATTAGGATTTTGTGGACATGAATCGAAAATATTTATTTTCTCTATATCATACTCGAAATTTATTTGTTTCATTACGCACTATAGGTCATATTGGTTAATTGCTGAAATCGGGGGGGGGGAGGGGGGTAGAAAGGGGTGACTTTGAAAATTCAAAATGTCCCTTTATTATGAGTCGTATCGGAAAATGTTAAAGATCCAAACGTGTTTTGCTATTGATGCTCTACAATTGTTTCTTAATACATTTTGTTCGTGAGCAAATACTAAGCGAGTCCGGTGAGCAGACCTTTATCATCGATTTTTTTTTTTTTTTTTTTTTTTTTTTTTTTTTTTTAAACAAAGAAATAGAGAATGTGTGATGAGATGAGATTTCCAGTGGTTTATACCTGCATGTGGGAAATCTGATTATTTTACGCTGCCCTTGCATGACGGAATTTTTCGGCAATTTAGTGTACCGGCCTCCAATCTGTTCAAAAGCCCGTAATCCTCAGACCCGTGCATTAACATAATTATTATCGGAACGATATTACATGTGTATATAAAAATACATCAAATTGGCGGATACGTAAAAATTGTCACAAATCTTAAATAGCTGAACTAAATAATGAAACCAACCTGTAGATAACCCGTCCCAATTAGTATAGTAGCATAAAGTGGACGTAAAATAAAATAAAATAAATAAATAATAGAACCATATTATTTTTAACCTAATAATCATGAAGTTTTAGTAACAGGAGTTAAAAAATTGAGATAACTTCTTTTCTACCAGACACGACGTTGTACAACAATATCCGGATCATTGATAATTTTTTATGAGTCCTACTTCAAATTTTAACCCCCTTAATAGTGGGGAAGACCCATCTAGACGTAAGTCAAATTCATCAAAACCCAAAATTCGTAAATACACTTGTCAAAACAAGCTTAGCCCGAAACGCAGGGACTGCGTAAACTAAACAGATTTCCCCCGTGAAATTTTACAATAGGTAAATCAACATCCTGACAACAAACTCAACACCACAGTGAATAAATATTATGTGAATAACTACAAACAATAATGAGAAATCGTTCAGTAAATTTTAATAATCTCCCAAAAGAAAGCGTCAGAATAGTAAACAAAAAGGTCAGCCAACCTCTGAGAGCTGAACAGAAAGTTAGAAATATTCTAGACCAGAAAGAAAAACAATTACTGAAGTATATCTGAATATAACATATTAATTTTATTGAAATTATTATTTAATATATCTAGTGCTGTAATTCATAGTGCATCAAAGAAATTTTAGTAATCCAAGAGTGGACATATATCTCACAAAGTAAAAAAAGTTCAATGAAAACAATATTTGATATTTAACCTTGTCATGAATAGGTTCATGATATAACAGCTGAAAGCCGAAAACTATAAAATCCAAATACCTCGGTTAATATTCATGATACTGAAAATATGCATAGAACAATATTCATAGATTATTTAATATGCAATAAGATTGGTTTTATACAATTTTTCGATCCGCCGTATAGTAACGGAGATGTTTCGAAATTCCTCCCTCAAACCCCTTCTCCCTCTAGCCCGATTTCAGCCATTACGAACTCGAACTTCCTTTTACAAAAAACAATTAAATATGGAGTTTACTAACGATCAAACCAAAAATTACGACCGAATGACGATACTTCCCAGCGATGCAGCCTCAAAAATAGAAAATATATAAATATATATATATATATATATATATATATATATATATATATATATATATATATAAAATTTTGATCGGAACTCATTTTCGTCATCTCCTGGGTAGAATCGCGCCGAGAGTACGACCTCAATTGCTGACTTCCCTAATGGGAAATCTGCTAAATATAGAACTCCGACATAAGGGCAGATCGGGGAAACTAGAAGCGTCCATTGGAAGAGAAGGGACCCTCCAAAGAGAGGATGAGATACAGGTGGCTGTCCAACAGGTGTGCATCTAGCCCAGCTGTCTCAAGGCCGCCAGGACTAGTTCCTGCCCACTAATAGATCCTTCTACTCTTATCGTACCTCTCCTACCTCTTCATTTAATTGAAAATAAAAAAAAAAGCCCGTCACGCTGCTGTGGTTTGTAAGCCTGAGCAGATTTCCCAAGAGCTGCTATATGACAACCTGACCACTAATCAACATCTATTTCTCCTGTAGGAAGAAGCTAACAGAAAAAATCCGTCACGCAGGGGCTGCGTAAACTAAGCAGATTTTCCATGTGCTGGTATAGCACACTTTTGATCTCCTTCCACCACATATTACCTGTTTCTATGTTAAAACCAAACAGTAGAAGGGGGGGGGGGCTGTTAGCTGACGCCTGAAACACACAGAACAACAACAAGTGTAGAACATCAATAGTTTTAGAAGATTGGGTCTATAACATTTTAAGATCGCGTACATAATAAAGTAAATATTTTAAATTTTCAAATTCGTCCCCCTCTATTCCATGTCCGATTTCTGCCAATAACAAATATAATCTCTAGAGTTGACTGAAAAGGTTAAATATCGATTATGGAATAAGTGAAATAAACATTTTTGACACAAAAATGTAAAATCGTAATCGATGACGTCATCAGACAACGAATTTCTATATATCTCGTATAATAAAGATCTCTTGAAAACAACATTTAGTATTTAATCTTAGATTAAAGTGTTTCATGATGTAACACCTTATTGTTAACATGACATGAGTACGAGTGGTGGTTTACTGAAGGCTCAAAACTGAAAGATCCAATTATTTTGGTTAATATTCATCATAGAGAAATTATTTATATGACATCAACCATAGGTAATTACATTTGCAATAAGATAGGTTTCATACGATTTTTCGAACCGACTCATAATATCGGAGATATTTCGAATTTTCAAAATTCTCCCCCTCTAAACCACAGGTCCGATTTCAGCTGTTCAGAAATTGATCTTTCTTTTTACATAAACCCATTATAGATCGAGTTGGTAAGGATATGCCAAAAATACGACCGCTCTCTCTCTCTCTCTCTCTCTCTCTCTCTCTCTCTCTCTCTATATATATATATATATATATATATATATATATATATATATATATATATGGTAGGATCGATGGACATTTGAGGAAAGTTTTCGAAAATCACGTCAGGAGTACAACCTCAATTGATGATTTCTTATGATGAATACGAAGGGCCTACCATCCGTAGCAGTAATGTCTTCTCTCCGACCTACCGGCTGATCATAACATTGGTGAGCCGGAAGGCATTATCTTATTATCTTATATATAAAAATGAATGTTTGTATGTATGTCCTTTATAGACTCGTAAACGGCTGAACCGAATTTTATGAAACTTGGTATGTATATTACTACTAACTCAGGCTAGGTTTCTGGCTATATTAGTATTCTCTGAGACGAACAGGAGTGGGGGTTATAAGGGTAGCCTGAAATTAAAAATAGCGATATTTCGTTTTCTATTGACTTTTCGACAAATATGCCCATAACAAAATTTGTTTATTATGTTATTTAGAGTAACGTTTGTTATATACACTTTCGTCGTATACCGAAGTATAAATGAGTTATACGCTAAAAACTATACTGGGAGTCAACAATTTTATATGGCAGAAGACTGGACCGAACTTAACGCAACTCCGTATGTGATTTGGTATTCACACCTCCCTGATTATAAGCTATATTAAAATTTCCATGTACGAACAGGAGTGGGGGTTATAAGGGAGGTCTAAAATATAAAATCGCGATATTTCACGGCAAACGTGCATATAACAAAAGTTGTTTGTTTTGTTATTTAAAGTAACTTTTGTATATGCGCTTTTGCCGTATAACGAAGTATAAATGAGCTCTACACGAAAAACTATAGATGGCGTCAACAATGTTATGGAACACGAAAGACTAAATCGAAATCAACGAAACTCCGTATTTTGGATAATATTAACGCCTCCTGGACTATCAGCTTTATGAACATTTTTTAGGAATCAACAGGAGCGGGGGTTGTTGGGGAGGCATGAAATGAAAAATTGCATTATTTCGTTTCATATTGTTTTTTCTTTGACGAACGTGCCCATAACAAAAAATGTTTAATTTAATATTTAGAGTAACTTTTATTATATTCATCTTTATAAAACTTTAGTATTTTAGTTGGTGGCGTAGCAACGCGCGCAAGGTACAGCTAGTGATTTAATAAATAGACACGAACAGAGCTGTGAGACCGCTATTAATTATATCTCAAAATATAAGGCTCAAGTTTTTGTTGGAGCACTATGTCTCTCATTGTTTCTATAGAGGCTTTTTGGTTACTCTCTTTTCGGAGACTGCTACTCCACTGAAAATTAGGCGTTTCCCTTGAATCCAAGGAAGGAACATCTCTGCTCACGGAAATAACAAAAAGAAATGTATACGTAAGGAGTACTGGATATTCATCCATAGTGTAAATGTTACCTGCGGCCGCAGAGCTCTGGAAGTGTTATATAAAGAGGTTGATGTTTCCTGATATAAATAACAGGGTTAGGTAATTGGTAGGATCACCGGGAGCTGCTGTCATTAGAAGGTGCACTGCCCGCCATCGGCTATACCCTGATGGGTATTATGTAACTTGATTCAGTCCTATCAACACTCTTTTAATCCGAGTTACAGCAATGGCTTTGGTGAATGTGGAATTGATTAGTAATGAGAAAATACCCATGTTTTATATACATTTATTTACATATGCAGGGCGTTCCAAGTTCCCGTGCCACCCCCCTTAAAATAGCCAATAGTATTAATAAAAGGCTAAGACTTGGTGTGTCATAATTGTGACCCCCGAAGAATCTTTTTAGTCCATATTCAACCTATTATCAATACAAAGGCATAGTTTTTATGACCGATTCTTGTAGAAAATCAAATTCTAAAATCAGTTTATATCGGTGACTTTTTTGATTTAGCCGTAAAATGTACAAATCTTTATTTCTGAAACGGCACGTTTTAACGAAAAATGCTGCGATATAAAAAGTTGTAGCCAAACAAAATTATCTTTGAAACAAGTGTACGAGGAAAAGAATGGAGATCAAAAAAGTATTTAAAACGAAATAACGCAAAAGTATTCTTAAATGAATCCTTGACGGACCTCCTTCCCACTTCTCAATCAACAATAATAGAAATATTTCCACAATGCAGTATCCGTTGGATCTTGCACATTGAATGTACCACCCAGGTCACCCGATCTGACAGAAATGGATTATTTTCTCTGTAGGAGCGTCAACTGCGTTGGAGAACATTTCTCTTATTGTTGATCGAATAGTGGTTCTATTAAATTGAGAAATTATTCACTTAGGAAGCGGCTGATGAATGTTAATGTTGGTTCTTCCCTGGAAGATACCACACCAAACATTGACTTTAAATTGAATTTTCAAAATCCCTCCCGCTCTCATCATTTGAAATCATACTGAAATGAAACATATTTAGATAAAGTAGTAAAATAAATCTTGAAAATTTATTATTTGCCAACGCGGCCGTTTTGAAATAAAACGTCTAAAATGATCTATTAATTTTGTTGTGATAATAGTCTTAAATACTCAATTGAGAGTAGACAATTTCTACCGCAAACATGTAAATTTCACCAACTATTTTTCTAAAAAAAATATAAAATTTAAGATTTACTACAGTGATTCATAAAGTTGTTTCAATTTACAATGGAATATTTATACAAAAAATGAGTAATCTAGAGATGAGGAGGGCTAAGCGGTGCTTGCATTAAACATTTTCAGCTGATAAGTGGGGTAGATAGCGTGGCCCCGGATCTACCCTTGGCCGATGAAATATGCAAATATGCAGCCCTTTACCTAAAGACCTCGAGCACAGGAACCTTGCACTTCTCCCTCGCAAACTCCTACTCAAGTATTTCTACTTTACATCATTTCGATCGTGTTACAAGGGCAAAACTATTTCAAAGACCTACAATAAATTATATAACACAGCAGCAGCAATTGTCGCATAATGAACGATCGTTCTATATGAAAATATCACAGTCTTGAGAACTCAACCTACCCAAAAACTATACTGTGGAATCTTTTTTCAATATTTAAAGTACTATACGAAAATAGTAACACACACCGATTTAATATCATCAACACACTAATGAAAGTCAGTCTTTAGACTTTATTAATGATTAGTGGAATACGTTCACTTTGCAGTATTTCAAGTTCTATGGACCGAGCCACAAGTATTGTTATTTCTGCAGCCTACAGGTGGTAATTGGTTCTGTGAAGAGGCAATCCTGGCTTACATGGAACGAAGAAGTTTCCTGCTGGCTTCTTCATCAGACAACCCAACAATAGAAGCATCGTAAGGGAAATTGAAATAGCACGAGTGGAGGAAATTTCACTCGTGGTCAGAGCTGTTAGAGGGCCATCCCTCCGCAACCAGTTGCGTGCATAAGCTGACTAAAGGCATTAGCCAGCACAAGCATGCAGACTAAAACGTGAATGTATCCTCCAGCTTTAAACCTGATGAAAGTGAGATTTCAGACAAGGAGGGGAGGGGACAGAATTACGGAAATTAATTTGTAGGTATTTCTATTCTAACAAAAAAGTCCGTCACGCAGGGGCTGCGTAAACTAAGCAGATTTCCTATGTGAAGTTTAGCAATAGAGAAATCTGCATACTGGTAACACAACACCACCATAAGTAAATACAAACGGTAATGGGAAATCTTTCAGTTAATTTTAATAAACTCCCAACTGTAACGGCTTCTGAATTGTAAGAATAAAATATATTTTAATAACTTATATTTTAGTAGTCCAAGAACTAAAGAAGGGGGGGGGGGCGGATGAACAGAACGTATTTGCATAAATCTCACAAAGCAAAGAAGGTTAGGTAAGGTTAGGTGGGCTAAACGACAGGTTAGGTTAGAAGCTTCCGCCTTACGAAAACCACTTACGAAAACGGCCGAAATAACCCGAACAACACCCGATCACAGACTTCATAAAAATGCAAATATCTCGGTTAATATTCAAGATAGAGAATAATTGTATATAACAATATTTATAGTAAATTTAATTTGCAATAAGATTGGTTCTATACAATTTTTCGATCCGATGAATAATAACGGAGATATTTCGAATTTTCGAAAATCCCCCCTCTTAACCCCCCCCCTCCCACTGGTACGATTTCAGCCATTAACGAACTAGATCTGTCATTTTACATAAAACGGTTAAATATCGAGTTTCGTAACGATCAAACAAAAATTGCGACCGCTAGAGCGTTAACATACAAATTTTTATATATATATATATATATATATATATATATATATATATATATATATATATATAAATAAATAAATATAATTTTGAACGGACCTCATTTTCGTCATCTCCTGGGTAGGATCGATGGACATTTGAAGAAATTTTTCGAAACTCACGTAATGAGTAGGACCTCAATAGCAGATTTCCCTTAAGGGAAATCTGCTAAAAAAGAATAAGAGAAGAGCTATATAATTCTCATCCTTATTCCAAATTGAGACAAAAAATGCAGTATTAGCAGATTTCCCTTAAGGGAAATCAACTATTGAGGTTGTACTCATGACGGAATTTTCGACATTTTTCTTCAAATGTCCATCGATCCTACCTAGTAGATGACGAAAATGAGGTCCGTTCAAAACTGTATATATATATCTATATATATATATATATATATATATATATATATATATATATATATATCTATATATATATATATATATATATATATATATATATATATTTGTCTGTTACCGCTCTAGCGGTCGCAATTTTTGTTTGATCCTTACCAAACTTCATATTTAAGCGTTTTATGTAAAAAGAAAGATCAAGTTCGTTAACGGCTGAAATCGGACCAGTGGGAGGGGGGGGTTTAGAGGGGAGGATTTTCGAAAATTCGAAATATCTCCGTTTCTATACGTCGGATCAAAAGATTGTATAGAACCAATCTTATTGCAAATTAAATTTACTATAAATATTATTCTATACATTAATTCTCTATCTTGAATATTAACCGAGATATTTGCATTTGTATTCTGCGTGCTATTGGTGACAATAGGCTATGTTCGGAGTTTCCGACGAGAGCTCTGGCGGCCGTTTCCATAACTATCGTCCCTCGTGAATAGGTTTAGAGGTTAGGTTAACTGTTTTTTGGGCTAGAAACTACTGGGTTATTACGCCCTAAATAATGTTTTTTAGGTTTAGAGGTTTCTTACTACTACAGTTGTTATTAGGCAGATTTCTCTATTGTAAAACTTCACGTGGGAAATCTGCTTAGTTTACGCAGCCCCTGCGTGACGGACTTTTTTGTACTCAGAGTCGCCTCCCTCGACCCACCCCATGCCAGTCTAACCATAAGAGAAATCTGCAATTTAGGTTGTACCCAAGACGCTGTTTTAGAATTACTTCTTCAAAAACCTATCTATCATTCCTACTATAAGAAAACAATGTCGGTACACTCAAACTCAATCATATATACGCCCCCAGGGCTGCAAACGTTGTTTTTCCATTACAAACGTGAGATTTGAACTATTCCAGTAAATCCAAAGGGGTTTAGAAATCATATTATTGATGAATAAACAAAACTAGCTCCCCCAGCAAGGGGGATACGCCCCATGACACTCTTTTCTCGAAAAATGCCTACGAGATCGCCATGCGACGTCTCGGGCTTTGTCCTCGCGATTACTGTTTTTTAATTATCCATGTATTTTGCAGACACGTTATTCTTATAGTCACATCTTTGAAGTTTATCGGCACAAAATAAAATTGATCCCCATTCGGTGAGGAAAGAATTTGTTTCGTATATCATTCAAAAAGAAAAGAAAAACAAATATTTGAGCAACTCTAAGAAAAAAATAAATAAAAAAAAATTATTTAAATAATAGAATAAAAATTGAACAAATATGTTTGTGTCATTATACTTAATCAATTTTTCACCTCTAAATTCATCAATAAATTAAATCAAATAAAGGAAAATTTGAGGTAGGACCGAGAAAAGCAAAGTCCGGTCTCCGTATCACCAAAAAATTTGAAATTTAAAAATTCAAACACTGGTATTATTAAATAAAACACAACAAGATATTTGCGACAATGCATTACGATTTTTGATATTCGGTAAAACGTTTCCTGGCATTCATTCCAAATTTACATTACTAATTTATTTTTTTCTTTGTAAACAATGTAACTATATAGATGAATGGGCAGAATGGCAGAAAGAGGAGATTAGAGACGATACCGTTTGATGTGTGCATATATGTGACAAATTATGGTCGACTGCAATGGTAAAAACGTATATAATGGGAAAAAAAAACGAATAAAAGAACCTCCTTAGAATTACACTTAAATATTTGACGGATGAGTTGGTGGAACCTATAAACAATTTAAATTATCTTTATTAACATAAAGTTTTATGTAGAGACACAAGACTTAAATGCATGCTTGTAGTCGACAATGGCCCAAGAGATGCGATGCAACCCGAACAATAGCAGGCCACTCTCTCCTTTTCGAGCAGAAAGCCTCGATAGATTGTCCTCCAAGAAGACAGTGCAATGCTTTCCCGACTGTGACCAGAGGCGTAGAGAATCGCACTCTTACGGCTGTCCCATCCCGGAAACAAAGTAGACAATGGAGTCTTCACAATTTTTTTTAAAACTCTGCTGACGTTTTGGAGAAATTCGCAGGCAGTCGGTTTGGCCGTTATGAAGAAGTACAACATGCAAAAAGCAGCCGTGGATTTGTACTTTGTGTGGATTCAAACTTTCAAGAGGCTTTACCTTAGAAGAACGAAATCAGTTACGCAGAGGCTACGTAGACTAGCCAGAGTTCTCACGCTGCCAAGATCAATTCTCCAATTTTTCTTTAACTGGATTAAGGTGACTATTCTCCCACCAACAAGCATGTAGTGAGTATTTAAACAAGGAAGGAGTTTCCTTTAATATGAAGCCACATAACTGTTTAGTGTCTTGGGTACTCGAGTGTGAATCGCATAAGTAGTAGAGTGAGTTCACAAAAGACTCAAAACAGAAAGATCAGCTACAGATCCAACTCTTCTCTGTTAGACAGAAGCATGAAACGGCAGAATGATTTTGCTCTGTATAATCTCTTCATTTATTTCCAACAGGCCTATGCCTGTTCAGACAGAATTAAATTGTCGGATATATTACAGTCAGTTGGAAAAGCTCGCAAGATTGGCTATGGAAGGGACTTCATGTAAGTTCAAAATCGAACTTGGTACCGCTGATGGCACAAGGGTTTGTACAGGCTTAAGACGATGAAGCCAAATGTGACATACTAGTTAACATCTCTCTCTTCTCTCACGCACACACACAGGCACGAGAAGTCATACAATATTTAGTGTGACATGATAATACAGTATTCAGTCAGTAATTACAGGAATATTGGAATTACAGAGAAATAAAAATGTCACGATAAATTTGGAAAATTCTAATTCTCTTGGATGAGGAGAAAAATTCCCCCCTTTTTTTCCAACGAAGTGACAATAATGTTATTTCACTAGAACATTATCATTAGGGGCCGTAGGACTCCATGAAAATGGAGGTCTTGAAAATCAGGGTATAACAGTGATTTCCTGAACTGGTCATCACAACTGATTATACTACTAAGCAATTCACTCTAACAGTTACAGTAACTGTGGTTGAAATTGCCCTTGGTTGCTCAGGTCACTCATATTTCACCGTCTATAACCGTTACTTAATATTTCAGAAGTTTATTCATTCTGGCATTTTATTTGAGGCGGACAAAAATGACTTTGATGCTTGAAACTAGTAATGACTAATAATACTGAAGCTAAAATAATGGAGTACAGTAGCGGTCAATAATGGCCGGAGAAGGAGAGGAAAAAAGAAAGCCGAGGACAATGATTCCAATGGTCTGGAAAATATACCGCTAGGTTTCCTCGACTATTTCAATTTCCTCCACTAGTGGTCTGAATGGAAGGCTCTTGGCCTTGTAGTAACTTGTTGCCTCAAGATTGTCGACTGAAATGAAGATGTGTGGGTGCAGTGGAAATTGAGCAAATATTGTCCATCTGAAACATACTCGACTAGAACATATTTACTCATTGTGAAACAAACTACAGACACACACGTGCGCGCGCACACAAACCATTCTGAATGGATCTCGTTTTCGGTTTCACAAATGATTTCACGGTACGAATGATAGAGATTCGATGAAATTTTCCGAAAATCAAGTATTAAGTACTTCAATAGCTTATTTCTCTTAGGGTTGTAATACCAATTGTGACCAGTGGAGCCATTGTATGTGTGTGTGTGTCGGATAAATGAATATTTGAAGAGATGACTGTTACCTCATTTTCCATAAAATCTGCTATAAAATAGCCTATTGAAAACAAAGATTATGGATTGGAGAGTTGGAAGGGATAATTAGAGACGTAATAACAGTTAACCTATTCTTGGAATAACCTTAGCTATAGGTTGGAATGTTATAAGGAAGAAGGAGGTCTGATAATTAACCTTGCGTAAAGAAGAGGTCAATTGGAAGATGGAGGGGTTGCCGTGACAAATTGCAGGCACTTAACCCGCATATCTCACCTAATGCAGGCGAATTGTTCTCTCATTAGGGGGAGCGCTTAGCCTAGGCGTTTCCTTCCAATAACAAAGTTAAGCAAGGTCGGCACACACTGAGATCTGACCTAAGGTACTCCAGCAACACGCTCTGGACTGCTAAGCTATTGAGGAACAACTTGAAGGACTTGTACAATTACAGCTGACGATCCTCGACCACGAACAACTCTCGAATTAAGGTAGAGAGAGGCATTAAAAATAAACTACAAGACGGAAACCACGGTAGCCCGATGCCACCAACGAATATTAAGATACACCTCAGGACCAAGAAGCATTGTCATACAAGAACTAGACGAGTGGGTATATACATTAGGAAAATGTACGCTAGAGGAATTTATAAAAATAAATTCTATATAAAACGTCCGCTAAGTAGGGGCATTTGTGAACAAAATTTGAAACTTACTGTTACTTATGAATCAGAAGATTATAAGTGGTGGTCTACTGAGGCTGAACAAATTAAAACTCATATAACTCGCTTCATATTCGAATAATAAAAAAAATCCGTCACGCAGGGGCTGCGTAAACTAAGCAGATTTCCCACGCGAAGTTTTATAATAGAGACATCTGCCTAATTATAACAGTAGTAGTAACAAGTCTCTCAACGAATTCACAAGGGACGAACAGTTGTAAAAACGGCCGAACTAGCTTTTGGCGGAAAGTCCCGAACATAGCCGACTTTTGCTGACCACACACAGAATACAAATGCAAATATCTCGGTTAATATTCAAGATAGAGTATAAATGTATAGAACAATATTTATAGTAAATTTAATTTTCAATAAAATTGATTCGATACAAGTTTTCGATCCGACGCATAATAACGGAGATATTCGAATTTTCAAAAATCCCCCCTCTAAATCCCCCTCCCACTGGTCCGATTTCAGCCATTAACGAACTTGATCTTTCCTTTTACATAAAACGATTAAATATCGAGTTTGGAATCTATATATATATATATATATATATATATATATATATATATATATATATATATATAAAAACACACACACAATATATATATAATTTTGAACGGACCTAATTTTCGTCATCTCCTGGGTAGGATCGATGGACGTTTGAGGAAATTTTACAAAACTTGCGTCATGAGTACGACCTCAATAGCTGATTGCCCTTAAGGGAAATCTGCTAAAATGTAATTAACTACAATTGTAGAAAATTACAATTCCAGCAACATTGGTTATATAAAGTTTTCCAACACATAGTAATCGAGCTAATTCGAATTTTCAATTATCCCCTCCCCCTAGCCCATCCCATCCCCAAATGACTTCAGCCATCACCTAATATGAACTTTAGTGATAAATGAAACGAAATATGGTTGAGAAGCCAGATCTCTTGGATGTGGAAATGACATTCAATAAAATCAAAAGGCAATTGATGACTCGAACACATCAGGTAATCCTAAGGATCTAGGCGGAGGAAAACATTCAAGAAGAATGACACATAGGCCTTATATGTTCAACCCTGAAAACAGGAATCCTGAAAACATATCTGAAATCAACAAGGGCACAAGGTATAGAGTACAGGAAAAGGACAGCTGCTTGCGTGACGGAAGGTCCTATTTGGCTTGGCGACTCACAAGGACAAAGCCTGTCACGCATTGGGTATGTCTGGCAGATTTTGCCATAATCTGCAATTGAGGTTGTACTATTGGTGCATTTTTTCTAATATCACCTTAGACGTCTGCCCATCCTACCTATTCAAGATCATTGGCTCAACAACAAGAGGTTCTTGAGCCACACAGGCAAGGGACTCAATGCCGGGAACTCTGGACGTAGCATTATAGAGATAGATCGCTACTTCAATCCAAATAACTTCACAATTACCTCCAAATTCGTAAGCATCTCATTATTCACTTCTCGTGTAGATAGAATAGAATGACTGAAGGGGTTAAAGACATTTCTATTCTTTTGGAACAACTGATAGCTGATTTCCTTTGAGGACAAATATCTTAATAATGTAAATACAACAAATTCGCAGGCCGACAATTGAGAATTGATTTGGGCTCTAGGAAAGTAATATCAGAGAATAGATAATAACAGAAGTGAAATAGTCTAGCTAAGGGATTCCGATGTCCAGGACATGCGGCAAGAGTCTCCTAATATGGGCTCCATACACAAAGGAATGGATCTGATCTTTGGGAAGAGGGGGAACTGGAAGACTACGAAGCTAACCAAACAATACTCGGGTAGACACAGTAAATAAGGACGGAAGAAGATACAACTAGAAGACTGGAAAGATATCATTTCGGATAGACAGAAGTGGAGAAAGATAATAATGGTGACTAAAGTTTTACAATGTCTCTAAGCCAACCGGAAAATAATAATGAATACCTCAACTTAAAAAGGTCTGAAATAGTGAATAGCATCATGAAAACTGATGAAAATGGAATAAAATATTTTTCTAATAACGGGAAAAATAAATTAAAGTCAATGACAGTTAAGATGGAAGAAATTTAGTGTATTTTATTTATTTGTTTCATGCACAACATCTAAGGTGATTGGTATGAGGTTAAGTGACGCAGAATCTACATTTAGAAGTAAACTATTTACTCCCGTCATGTGAAACCTGATACTATGTTATTTATGCAATTGGAAAAAATCCCTTAAATATCTGAGGTATTCTCATTTCTGTACATCGCTAATTAATATATAATAAACTGTATACCTCCTTAAATCTTCGCATGTTGTACGACCGATTGTATTTTATTTCTATATGCTTTGATAAATATTTATGTTTCAGATGTATTCATATGTGCGTAACATATTGGTTGCTGTCAGTTGGTAGTTCTGTCATATCGTGGGATATGCCAAGGTTTTTTTTGTTGAATGCAGTCTGTCAGTATGTGTTTTATAGTTAGGTACTTGTTGCTGAATTTGCATATAGGGCTGTCAGTCCGAGAAGGACTTAATGACAAATTAAGTATCTATGTGTCAAGTATATGTGGCCGGCCCTGAGTCTGGCAAGAACTACTTCCTCCCGTCTAGTACTCCTATGGCTCAATGGCCACTCCTTAATTGTACTTTTGATACTGCCGAGGTGGGGTTGTTTACTTTCATCCATTTTGATTGCCATTTGCCAAGGATTCGGTGTCGTATATGTCTTGGAATATAAGTTGTGTGTATTGAGTTTATTGAGCAATTAGATTAGCCTGGTGGACCGCTATCGTACTAAGTCCTAGGTGCCCGTTTCCTGGCAGCCAATATAGGAGTGTGCATAGACATATATAAATTTTATTATAGTAAATATTTATCTTGATTCCAATCCTTATCATGCCTTTGCTATTATTCTCTATAAGAATATTACCTAAAAGGATAAATTCTGTCAGGAATTAAGATAATAAAAACCTTATAATTAAACCCCAAATCTTCGTAATCATATCTATAGAAGAGAAGAAACAGCGTTTTATATATGAATTCTGCCTTAAACCAGTTCAGGTGTTAGAGGAATATTATAGCAGTATTCATTATAAAACCTTTCTTTAATATTTACTAGCCGAGAATAAGGATTTCAAATTACAAAAGCATACAGAAAAAAAAACACAATGATGTATTTATAACTAACACGCGATATACTTCAAGGAAAGACAGGCCAATAACTTTTACCAATAAATAAAAGAAAAGTGTTTCTGGTATTGAGAGTGTTTCGTGAGGAACAATGCCCTTGACTTAGATAGAGAAAGTAACTAACGTTGTTCTATTTCCTAAGACCTTACTCGCCCTGTCCAAACTCTTAGGCCTGTCACACATTCTCAAAACAACTTTTTAGTCGCTTTGAAAATCTTGTGGTGGAACACAGTGTAATCAAAAGCAGGACGCGCGGTGATTTTTCGTAGCATATTTCTCTTAATTGAAATTAGCTATTAAAACTTATATTATATATATATACATATATATATATATATATATATATATATATATATATACATATATATATATATATAACTCTACCAGTCATCATTTTTAAGGTCGTGCTCATGACGCGATTTTCAAAAATTGTCTTCAAATGTTCATCGATCCTATATATATATATATATATATATATATATATATATATATATATATATATATATATATATATATATATTAACGCTCTAGCGTAAAGATCGAGTTCGTTAATGGCTGAAATGCCGTGGGAGGGGGGGGGGGGGTTAGAGGCGAGGATTTTCGAAAATTCGAAATATCTCCATTAGTATACGTCGGATCGAAAAATTGTATAGAATCAATCTTATTGTAAATTAAATTTACTATAAATATTGTTTATACACTTATTCTATCTTGAATAATAACCGAGATATTTGCATTTCTATTAAGCGTGTGCGGTTAACGGACGAGATGAGATCGGCTAACTTCGGTTCTAGTCGTGAGTTTCCATCAAAAGCTAGAGTTCGGCTGTTTCCGTAACTGCTCGGCTCTAGTGAAAATTCCCTATTGTAAAAGTTCACGTGGGAAATCTGCTTAGTTTACGCAGCCCCTGCGTGACGGACTTTTGTTTGATCTGTAGCAAACTCGATATTTAACAGTTATTTCAGGAAAACTAAGTGATGTTTTTTAATAGCTAAAATCGGAGCATGAGGAAAGGTGAATGAAAAATTCGAAATAATTCCTTCATTATGAGTCGGATTGAAATATATTATATAACAAATCGTGTAGCAAATTTTCTACAATTACAGTTCTAAATCATTTTTCACTAAATATTGATATAAACCAAGATATTTGGATTTTTTTTTCAGTCTTTTTTGAACCCACTCTACCACTAATGGGATTTCCATTTAGAGCTACGCTTAAACCTAAAACCACTACCAACCTGTCCGGCTTCGGCAGCGGATCCAATACATGAAAAATCTGCTTAGTTTACGCAGCCCTTGCGTGACAGACTTTTTTCAATTTAAATCTAAACTTCATATTGTATTTTGACTTATTGTATTTCTTAGTCAAATTAATATTTTAAGTATTAAGTGTTACTACATTTTGCACATAAATAAGAAATTGTCAACCCCTTCGAGTCAATGACAATGTCTCTCATGGTGCAGGCAGGCACATGATGAATTTATTATATGTACTAATGTACTACTTTCATTAGTCATTCTAAAATAATTAATATTATTATTTATTAACGTCCACGTTTTGTTAATATAGCTATAGTACAGCCAAAAATTGAAGAGCCATGTGGCCGGAGGGTGGGAGAAGGGGCGTGGCCGAAGGAGCAAGGGAAGGGGTCGTGTAATCCAGACCTGAAAACATTTATGCCCGGAACTCATTAACCTGCTAATGAAGGTAAGAAATAAATTTTACACAATAACACATTTTACTATTTTACGACATATCGGCGTTAAAGTCCGTTAATTATTCATATCCTTTAGGATTACGATCAATAACAGCTGATGACTGGGCTGGTTATTGTCGGCACGTCCACAATTTAGAAGAGGAATATTGGCTAAAAGATGGACAATTGGAAAATTTTGTGGACAGCATGATAATCGCCATTGATGGGAGCGAGTCGGAAGATGATTTGCAGCTTAGCAGTAGTGAATCAGAATAATATTATAAGCACAAAACAAATTTAATTTTAATATAAATCATTTTTTTATTTATTTTTTATACGGTGGTATCATTATTTAACGTTACCTTATTTAATTACAATCATTTCATCTGTAATTCTTTAACATTATTTATTTAAATTCTTTAATGAATTATTGAGAATGATAAATGTCTTGTATAAAAAATTGTAAAACTATAAAATAAATAGGAATTACAATAATAGTGAAATGTGAAGAATATCGTTAGATTTACAAAACCGTATTTTTTATTAATTCGGCTTTGTAAAGTGATAAAAAGTATATAGATTTTTTTTATTGCCACGCTTTTTGTGGGTTAAAAATTAGCACAATATTAATAATAATTGCCAATAAGATGATTCAGGTTGAATTTTATTATTTACTGTAGTAATTCATGAGGAATATATGTCGCCGGGCAAGAAAAGCTAAGGTCAACTCACTAATGTTGTACAGTAGGCGGCTAAGATGAAGTGACGACGTTTGTGATCCAGGTAGTACAGTAGTCTTTTCACGGAAACTGGCGGCTTGGTGGGGGAAGCCAGCAGGTCTCTTCCATTCCTGGCTGAAGTGTACTTGGGTCGGGTTATGTACAGGTTACCACCGATTTATAGTCAGAATGGAATAAGGATTTTATTTAATGAGTTCGTCACTAAATTAAATGATATTGCCCAGGTGGGAATTGAACTCGCCATTGGCTAAAATAATTGAAAATATTATTAACATGTTATATGATGCTCTTCATGTTCCAAAAAGCCGATATGATCGCTTATCAAGAAGCCTAGAGCTCAATCATTAGTTAGACCCAACCAATCAATCATTAGTTAGTGTTGCTTTTTCGATAACTTTTTCGCGTGTAAGAAAAGCGATTAATTAGAATATCTACAGCGAGGTTTGCTTGACGAATCTGACAGGCTGCTAACATATATTCACCGATGCACGGTGACGAGAAACTGAGTGCAACTTTAAGATAACAAAGCTATTTATTGCCCACGATCAATGTTACCCTAAAATAACTTCTTCTCAGTAGTAAACAAGTGTGGGCACTTTAGAACACTCACAACCCACACATCAATGGCAGTAACTAACTCATCACTTAATATTAGCATATTCATTAGTTTTAACGCGAACGTTGTTGAGTTGAACCGAGCATCACGACAGGAAACCGAAAGGCGAAACGTGTCATATAAAACGACTCTACTTCGTGTACTGTTGAAGCACGTTTAAACACAAACTTCATAAAGTTGTATATGTACTTATTGCTGGAAACAAAGGTAGTACAATCCGAAGATGAGTAGTTTTGGTCGTTTCGTCTGCCTCTTGCGCAGGCATCAGTCCCACTGAGTGTCTCAATAGCAGGCAACGTCTTTAATATATAATATTTAAATTCATATTGGAAGCTTTAGGACATTTATTTTAATGTAGAATTTCGCCTTTAAGGCGGAATATGCCTTAAAAGTGGCACCGTTTGCTGCAGAAAGCCCTAGCACTAATAAATAACCTTGTGCGAAGAATGGATTTTATTTCAATTTCGCCCGGGATCTTTAAGTTACATTATTGCAAATATTTATTGATGATTTCTCTTATTCATTTAACATGGGTGAATTCACACTGAATAAAGTATGCATTGTAATAAGAGCTTTTACCGTTTCCCAGAATTCGTTAATTAAAAATGCCAAGCAATACATACGTCAAAACTGATTATTTCTGTAATAAAGGCCAACACAGAAATATATTCGGTTTTTACGAAGCCCTAACAAAAGATACATTTTTTACCAATTTCCACTAAATGGGAGATTACCTATAATTGGTGATCAAACTTAAAATTTCATGTAATAATCGGTTTGGGGTTATTAAGATAAATCATTTATTAATATTTGAATGTTCTACCTCTATTATTTCTCAAGTTAAGTAAAAACACTAAACACATATGTGACATTTCTTAATTACACATAAGTTGAAAATAGTTATCAGGACTCAATCATCGTCAAAACTATACAACTACTACACAAGTCAAGCTGAACTTTTAAACCAAGATTCAGGTTGGCCCGATCATTATTGAGGTCCAAACAGACGCTAAACAGCAAGTTTCGTTAAAGCACGACAGTAATGGCAACAATCTCTAGCATTTGTGACTCCTCCAAGTGTCCCCAGATCGTATAAAATTGACACATTTTAGTAGATTAGCTATTAAGGTTGTACTTACTCTGCCTGGAAGATACATTTATTCTCTATCTAGAATATTTACCGAGATATTTGCAAAATTTCTTCAAATGTCCATCGACCCTACCCAGGAGATGTCAAAAATGAGGTACGTTCAAAACTATATATATATATATATATATTTGTCTGTTAACACTCTAGCGGTCGTAATTTTTGTTTAATCGTCACTAAACTCGGTATTTAATCGTTTCCTCAAGTTCGTTAACGGCTGAATTCGGACACTGGGGAGGGGGGGGGGGGTTTGAGGAGGAAATTTCGAAATTTCTCCGTTACTGTACGTTGGATCAAAAAATTGTATAGAGCCAGTCTTATTGCAAATTAAATTCACTATAAATATTGTTAAATACATTTATTCTCTATCTTGAATATTAACCGAGATATTTGCATTTTTATAAAGAGTAACGGACAAGCTATGGTTGCTTCTATTCGTTCCCGCCGAAAGCTAGTTCGGCCGTTCCCGTAACTGTTTGGCAATCGTATGGAGATTTATCTTTTGTATAACTTCCCATGGGAAATCTGCTTAGTTTACGGAGCCACTGCGTGGCGGACTTTTTTTCGGCAAGGGTGGGTGGCAGCCTTGTTTCATCGTGCAGTCCCCAGTTAATTAGGCGTGTAGTGAGGTTGTACCGCCCGTTTCCTGAAGCCCACTCGTACATGAACCAATATAGTAGCTACGTGCTACAAGTACAGATATTTCGTATGTTATGCTAATAAATACATCAAGCTGACCACTAGAACAGCCAATAAAGCCGCGTTAACTCACACTTCCTCTCCAAAACAACCCCACCCCCTCCGTCGTTGTAATAATCAATGTCGAATTTCCATCTGTACCTACCATTGACAGGACTTCACAATTTAGAAAGTATCTTGCAAGCTTTTTGAAAGAGTTGCACAATACACATACACAGTTAAACAAGCATAAACCATAGGTGGCCGTTTAAGGGATGTCAATTTAACAGTGTCTATACGATAGATCAAACAGGACTGTACATATTTTCATTCAGTATTTCTAATAGAGACGAAAAATTCGCAATTGTGTAGTTGTTTTCCAAAAAACCCTCCCCTTCGTTACATTGTTTTGCGGCTAAATGAATTTATATCCATAATTTCAAATATATATATATATATATATATATATATATATATATATATATATATATATATATATTCAATGGGAGGACTTAGGCTATCTGCTCCAGCGGTTGGAATGTTCGTTGGTTTGCAAATTTTCGATGGAAATGCGTCCATCTTCGTCAGGCAATAAATATGATTGGAATAGCTACTTCAATTAGTCCTCCCATTAAAAATAAAATAATTCCCAGCGATGCAGCCTCAAAAATAGAATAGAATATAAATATAAACATACACACACACACACGCATACATTTCAAGGAATGGTGTATTAACATCGAGAAGTATATCAAAATAAAAAGTAAAATTTTACCTCTGAATAGCATAACACTCCATAAGACGAAACTCCCTTACAAAATTCCACATTGGGTACTACCCTAAGTACCCCCTCTTATCATCGGTCAAATCAAACAATTTTTTTATAACGTAATAAATATATAATAATTAAAGATTTGGTTGTACATAATAATGATATTTTTTGTAAAATTTTAAATCTTCTAATGACAATGAAAAAAAACCAAAAAACTTATAAATCAAGCTCTATGGAATTTTATCATGAGACACAGTGGATAGAAAGAGGCACAGCACTGTATGTAAAACATTATCTACTTATATCTGAATTAAAAGAAGTACAAGGAAGCCATGAGATTCTATTTTTTTCTTAGGGAAAACCAATAAATGAACATTTGCCAGACTACACGAGACTCGAGACCCTTGATTGAAAACATTCCCGAGTTGCCTGTGGTTCTACTAGGCAGAGTTCAGCATTAATATTGCAGAGATCGGAGTCGCCCACCCTGACCCAGCATAGCCATCTATATATACATAACTTATGCTATTAGTCATTGGGCATATAATTTACACCTTATATTGTAGTGACTGTATAAATAATTCCTACGAAATACGAGGCTGAAAGAGTTCAAACGGAAAACCCAGAAGCCAATTTTTTATTTCCATTTATCTGCCACACACAGCTTTAATAAAAACATGAACTTCAATTCGTAGAAGATGTTTAAGGCTTTAAATTACTTTTAGTCTGGGAAAAATAAAATTTAATTTTACGTTTTTGTCACAAGAATTGAAAAAAAAGAAAGTGCCACATGCAGTAAATAAGCAGCTTTCTATCGCCCAAGAGCTAACCAGAGTTCAGTCTTCACTTGAAGGAAAACGAGAAAAAGTTAATGGTTGAAAAAAAACACCCAAAAGGTGATAATAAAGACCAGATTTACTAAATAGAAGTCCGTTACGCAAGGGCTGTGTAAACAGATTTCCCACGAGCTGGAATAACACACTTGTGATCTAAAATATGTATAGAACATTAAATTTTCAATAAGATTAGTTATATTCACTTTTCCAATCAAAAGCATGATAACGGAGATATTTCGAATTTTCTCCTCTAAACCTCTCCTCCCAGTTATCCGATTTCAGTCGTTAACAAGCTAGTTCTTTATTTTTACATAAAACGATTATATTTCCAGTTTGGTAACAATCACAAATATTGCGACCGCTAGAGCGGTAAAAGACACACATGCACGCGCGCGTATTCCCTTAAAAGAAATCTGCTAAAATGTACATAAGTTGTCCTACCTACGATAAATTTTAATTCCAATCTATAAACCAAAAAAAAAAACATTCTTCTCCACTAAACCGGTTTTCTGCCTCTGTCTTCACTGTGCTAATTTTCGGTATCTCTATAGCTACCTTCATCCGGCTGTACGTCGCCACTATTGGCGATCCAGACAAATAGTGGCGTGAAGACCGCTGGAGCAGAAAGCTGGTTTAGGGAAGATAACATCCGACCCAGCGAGGAAGTCTACGAAACCACATTAACCAAATTGTTAAAAATGTAGATAATTTAGAAAATAGAGCCTAGAGGCTGAACATTATTTTTCCTTTACCATTTATTTAACAGTGACAAAAAAATAGCCTTCATAATTAAGAATAAATAATACATTGTTAGTAATAAAAGTGTCTTAAAAATGCATATAATATATTTATTATATAGTTTAATAACAGGTTGATTAAATGAAATCACCACTGTATATCTTTCTAAATTAATTTATCATAGAAGTAAATAGCAGATCGTAATTTGCCTACCACCGTCCTACTTTTGACCATCTTTTTAGCGTTTAGGTTTTTAAACATTTAATTATTTTTCTTGTTATTGTTTTTAATTTTTGTATTGTCTTCTTTATATGCCTACTTCCGAGATTTTTTTTAACATTCTTTACAATGTACATACATATTACTACTTTATATTGAACGTTTTTCATAAAGAATACTTCTATTCGACTTATAAATATGTACAATATCATAAACTTTTCGGCACCATGCAAATCGCTCACAAATCCCGGAGTTAAATTTCCGTCACTATTTCTAACACAAAACATACTTTCACCCAGGCCTAAAATAAAACAGTCTGTTAGTGCAATAAAATAAGGAAATTTCACAGCTAATATAATGACCATGTTATGTTATTTCACTTTTGCTTTCCTCTAATTATCATAATACGTATGCATTACTCTACTTATAGCTTATACTTATCAAATATTCTTTTATCATTTACCTATTATATATTCATATTATGGCACGGAATCTTGTCAAAACTATTTGCACATACGTAATTTGCTGTACAACGAAAGTTTTTGTTTTAAAAGCAAAATGTGACTTTGTGATGTGTATTCCAAGGAAATTAGCTCCAAGAACAAAAACCGTTCCAGGCTCGGCTAATCCCAGTGTAATGGGTATGGTTATTTCCATAGATGTTTAACTTGTCATCTTATGCATTGGAGAAAATGAATAATTCATATCTTAGTATTTAAATTGCAAATGTAGACAATGTTTATATTTAGTATAAAAACATAAGATTCTTGTCGGCTGCTCTTAAAGGAATCAAAAATCATGTATTGTCCTTCCACATATACTATATACTTTTATATACACTTTTTATGAAAGAAACTTTATCTGCAATTTAAAAAAAAAAAAATTAGCAAAGAATCACTATACAATATACAAAAACAAGCTTAATAAAATTAATAGCATTAAAGACTATTAGGCTATTGTTTTCGGCTGAAACTTTCGCGATTAATGGAATATATTAATCTATAAAGAAATAATCCAAGATTATAAATGAATTACAAAACACCAAGTTTAAAGAATGTTTTTATACATTAAATGAATACATTAAAAATTGTTTTTTTGAAGTAATTGCTGAGAAAATAATTTAATTAATTTGGTCTATGATAGTGTAGACAATATTATAAATGAAGCTTGTGGATTGAATTAAAAGCATCATAGGTTTACAGTATTCAAAGTATTAAAGCAGGAAGAATATGATTTTAGATATTGTATTCATAAAGACTTGCAATAATTAAATTCCAGAGAATTAAGTTGCTATGCAAGAATAAGATAAGGGAAATAATTGTTGTATACATGAGTTGTGGTCGTTGGTCCAGAAGCGCAAGAAGATAGCAATTGACATTGCCTATTATGTTATTACTACTTAATGTAAAAAAATGAATTTCATTTCAAATATATTTAATTGCAATTGTAGAAAACTTTAAACAGGTGTATGAGGAGCCACCTGATGAATGAAGATGCTGTCGAGGCATATAAACCTAAGATTAGTAACTTGTCAACTTGATATTAGTACTCACATATACTGCTATCAGCTGGTGTGATAGTAAAGTATATCCTGATAGATTAACACTCGCGATGTGAAGTGAGATGCAAAGTGAACTACTAGATACGGGAGAGTCGGTGGCTAAACCAGTACTGGTCCCTCGCTCCTGTAGGCCCCCTTCCCCAGTGGAACAGGTGGCGCTAACCCCCCCCCCCCTACACCGCTCTCTTTTTCTCGTCCCCTACTTTGTCTTTCGCTCTCTTTTAAGGCCCCTTAGCAACGACAGTTGGCTTCATGTCCTGGATTAAAGTCCAGCAGAAGGCAGGAAAATCTCTTTGAAGGCAGTGTCAACCTCGAGCTAACAGCTGGTGAGAATAGCATTTAGCAGATTTTCCTTAAGGGAAATCAGCTATTGAGGTCGTACTCATGACGCGATTTTCGAAATTTTTCTTCAAATGTCCATAGATCATACCTAGGAGATGACGAAAATGAGGTCCGTTCAAAACTGTATATATATGTCTGTTACCGCACTGGCGGTCGCAATTATTGTTTAATCGTTACCAAACTATATTTAGTCTTTTATGTAAAAAGAATGATTAAGTTCGTTAACGGCTGAAATCGGACCAGGGGAGGGGGGTTTAGAGGGGAGGATTTTCGAAATATCTCCGTTACTATTCGTCGAATCGAAACATTTTACAGTACCAATCTTATTTTAAATTCAATTTACTATAATTATTCTTATGTACATTTATTCTCCATCTTGAATATTAACCGAGATATTTGCGTTTTTCAGTTTTCAGTCTTCAGCAAACCCCCATTTCTACTCATGTTACATAAGCAATACTCTATTATATAATAAAACACATTATTCGTGACTTAAATGCCAAATATTGTATTCAAGAGACCTTCATTATACGAGATACATGCAAATCTGACCTGTCCTGGTAAGCCCCCCCCCCCCCGTCTTAAGGTCTTTGACTACTTTGATTCATTGAGATAACAATTATTGTGGATCTTTATTAATAACATTACTAGATATAGTAAATATTTTTCAATGAAAGTAATATGTCAAATTCATATATATTTCAGTAATTGATTTTATTTCCGGTGTGAGGCTGGCAGACCTGTTTGTTTACATTACAAACGCTTCCCGTCGGCAGCTTATTCAAATTGACTGAAACATTTCTTATTTCCATTTGTATTCGTTCACTTAATATTCACGTTGGTGTGTTACCAGTATGTAGATTTATCTAGTACTAAACTTCGTAAGGGAAATCTGCTTAGTTTACGCAGCCCCTACGTGACGGACTTTTTCTGCTTACGTCTGTAATGTAATAGCAATCATGGCAGTAAAGAGGAAGGTGAAACGCTATACAATTTAAAATTTGGGATCTGAACAAGTGAAAAACAAAAATGGTACAAGGAAAAAATGAATAATTGAAAACTAAGCAAAAAATAAAAACAAGCGTTGCCTTTAATCTCACATGGTAAACCTCGAGTAGCGAGTCCGATTCACGCCTGGACAATAGGAATTGATTTAGTGACGAACTCATTAAATAAAATCTTCCTACCATGGCTAGAAATGGGTGGTAACATGTAGACAACCCGTCCCAATTAGCCATAGTAGGAAAAATTGGCAGTTAATAAATAATACTAATAATAATAACATTAAACGAAGAAATTCCCTTGACATAATAATGAAAATATAAAAGTCCGTCACGCAGGAGCTGCCTAAACTAAGCAGATATCCGTCGTGAGTTTTAATAATAGATACGCCTACCTACTGCTAACACAACACCACAGTGAATATATGTGGAATTTTCAAAATTCTCCCCCTCCCCCTTGATCTTTTAGCAGATTTCCCTTAAGGGAAATCAGCTATTGTGGTTGTACTCATGACGGAATTTTCGAAATTTTTCTTCAAATGTCCATCGATCCTACCTAGTAGATGACGAAAATGAAGTCCGTTCAAAACTATATATATATATATATATATATATATATATATATATATATATATAGATCTATCTATCTATATATTTGTCTCTTGCCGCACTAGCGGTCGCAATTTTTGTTTGATCGGTACCAAACTCGATATTTAGTCATTTTATGTAAAAAGAAAGATCAAGTTCGTTAACGGCTGAAATCGGACCAGTGGGAGGGGGGTTTAGAGGGGAGGATTTTCGAAAATTGAAATATCTCCGTTACTATACGTCGGATCGACGTCGACAATCGAAAATTGTACAGAATCAATCTTATTGCAAATTAAATTTACTATAAATATTTTTATATACATGTATTCTTTATCTTCAATATTAACCGAGATATTTGCATTTTTATGAAGTCTGTGGTCGGGTATAGTTCGGATTAGATCGGCCATTTCCGCCAGTACTCGGCTCAGGTGGAAGCTTCTTCTAACCTTACCTTACCTTCGTTACTTTGTGAGATTTATGCAAATACGTTCTGCCCCCCTTCTTTAGTTCTTGGACTACTAAAATTTGAGTTATTAAAATATAAATTATTCTTACAATTCAGGAGCCGTTTCAGTTGGAAATTTATTTTAATTAACTGAAAGATTTCTCATTACCGTTTGACGGTGGTATTGTGTTACCAGTATGGAGATTTCTCTATTGTAAAACTTCACATGGGAAATCTGCTTAGTTTACGCAGCCCCTGCGTGACGGACGTTTTTTTTTTACATAAGACGACTAAATGTCGAGTTTGGTAACGATAAAAAAAAATTGCGACAGCTGGAGCGTTAACAGACATATATATATATATATATATATATATATATATATATATATATATATATATATATATTCGTCATCTCCTGAGTTGGAACGATGGACATTTGAAGAAATTTTTCGAAAATCGTGTCATGAGTACGACCTGATTTCCCTTTAGGGAAATCTGCTAAAATGGAATTTACACATTTAACATTTATTTATTTATTCGGTTGACTTTACAGACCTTGAAGATCTTGAGCCGCTGTACCAGCCTTCTCCACCTGCCTATCTTGGACGCAGGTTTTTCCTTTACTCAGTCAACCTCTCTATCCCATCTTCAGTAAATGTGGCATTATTTGTCTTGTAATGACATTTGCGAAACTTCTTGCCACTCGGTCCACCAATCGTAACCATTTAGTTCTCTTAAATGGACCGCCTCATTTTAAATGTGTAGCGGCGAGGTACTCGCGAATGAATAACCTTGACAGTTAGTCTTAATTTTCATATGTTCGCGAGTATCTCGCTGCTATTTCGTTGCTATAGAGAAGTCCCTATAACTTAGTGAGGTTAGACTTAGTGAGTCTTCTATCGGCATTCGCGTTGTGAACCGTGTTTTGGTTAGTGCGTGTTTATAAACTGGGAAATACCGGAGTCTCAAGTGCGCCCGTGATTGGGCCTATTTGTTAATAACTTTTTCATATTTTATTTTACTGTTTTAATATATGTGATATAGTTAAATTGGCCTTGACTTCTTCTTTACGTCTCGCATCGCCCCTCCACATTAGTGACCCCGACGTGATTTTTCTACTTTACACGTGAGTACGGCATTTTAAATATACATTCCAGTGACTTATTTGACTTACTCACAATGGAAGGTGATGACATCGGGACTCCTGCTCACAATCCCCAGCCTGTTGAAGCAACTTCTATGGCCACTATTAAGTCTCAGATGCCAAATTTTTTTAAAGCTGACCCAGAGATATTTTTTCTTCAGTGCGAGACTGTTTTCGAGTTATACAATGTCCGTAACTCTTTAAAAAAATTTCGCCTTGTGGTTTTGCAACTGGATAGGGAGGTTCTATGTGATGTTATTGACCTCGTCCGTAACCCCCCTGACGAAAATCATATGGGACCCTCAAGACAAGGATCATGAATATCTTCGGGGAGTCCGAGAATGTCCGGATTAGAAAACTCCTCGAAGATCAACGACTAGGAGACCGCCGTCCATCTCACTTTCTGCGAGAACTCCAGCAACTCGGAGGTACCGCGGGAACGGACGAGCTGCTTAAATCAATTTGGCTGAAGGGATTGCCCAACGCCATACAGATAGCACTTGCCGCTACTGAGCAGCAAGATTTAGCAAAGCTCAGTAACATAGCTGACCGCATTGCTGAGGTTGGTGACCCTAGAGCCTGCGGGGTGGCAGCATTGAAACCTTCCAGTCCCTCTCTCAGAGAAGATCGGCTACTGGACGCCCTGGAGAAACTCACCGAGCGAATCACAGCCCTGGAGACCCGCCAACGGGATACGACACCATCCCCTGCACAACGCCGACAGAGTAAAAGTAGAGATAGGCAGTTATGCTTTTACCATGAACGATTTTGCGATAAAGCAAATAAGTGCCGACCACCATGCTCATGGAAGCAATTTCCAGTTCCCACTAAGCAGGAAAACTAAATTTAGCGACGGCTGAGGCGGAACCCGTCGCTAATAACTCTCATCACTGTCTTTTCATTTATGACCGGCAAACCCGCACCCGATATTTGGTGGACACAGGAGCTGCCGTATCGGTTTACCCTGTGACAAGAACACCGAAAACTAAGCCCAGCGAATTCTCTCTATATGCGGCGAACGGCACCCCCATCCCAACCTATGGCGAGAAACGTATACAATTGGACTTAGGCTTGCGGCGGAAAATAGTTTGGCAATTCATCCTCGCGGAGGTAGGGCAACCCATAATTGGAGCAGACTTGCTCTACCATTTCGAGCTGATGGTGGACCTAGCTGGCTGCCAACTGGTCGACAGGATCACAGGGTTGACGACAAAAGTGAAGCCGGCTAACGTTCCAGCACCGACAATATATTCTGTCCCGGAAGGCCAGTGGTACACCGAACTTCTCAAGAAGTACCATAGCCTCACGTCATCGACCACGTTTACTAAGAAGCTGACTCATCCCGTCGTTCATCACATAGATACCCGAGGCGCGCCGGTGACCGCGAAGGTTACCTCCGGAAAGGTACGCGGCCGCGAAACGCGAATTCGAACAGATGATGGAGGAAGGCATTATCCGTCCGTCAAGTAGCCCTTGGTCAAGTGCGCTACATATCGTTCCTAAAATGAACGGCGAAATCCGACCTTGCGGCGATTATAGGCAGCTGAATGCCAAAACAATACCCGATCGTTATGCTGTACCAAACATTGCTGATTTCAATGTCAACCTCCATGGGAAGCGGATCTTCAGCATACTAGATCTCAGGAAGTCCTATTTCCAAATCCCTATAGCGGAGGAAGACATACAGAAGACGGCTGTTATCACCCCATTTGGTCTCTACGAGTACGTAAGGATGTGTTTCGGCCTACGAAATGCGGCTCAGACCTTCCAGAGATTTCTAGATTCCGTTCTCCGTGGTCTTGACTTCGCCTTTCCCTTCGTTGATGACATCTACATCGGATCAGCGGACGAGGAAGAGCATAAGAAACATCTGGACGAAGTTTTTCGACGCCTCCAGGAACATGGTCTGACGATTAACTTCTCCAAATGTGTATTCGTAGCGACGGAGATAGAGTTTTTGGGCCACAAGGTCACTCCTCAAGGCATCACTGCACTTCCGGAGAAGGTCGAAGCCATCGCCACTTACACTCGCCCTACTACTGTCAAGGACCTGCGACGATTCCTGGGGATGATAAACTTTTATTGGCGTTGCCTTCCCCTCGCAGCTGCCATTCAAGCACCCTTGAATACTTTTTTGACAGGAGCCAAGAAAAATGACAAATCCCCCATCTCTTGGACCGAGGATTCCATCAAGGCATTTGAAGATTGCAAGAAAGCCCTCAGGAACGCAGCTCTTATAGCTCACCCGATTCCAAGAGCGGAGCTAGTTCTCGTATGTGATGCTTCCGGCACATCTATAGGAGCAGCTCTACAGCAGAAGGACAATGGAAACTGGCGACCTCTAGGATTTTTCTCAAGGACATTGACTCGGACACAGCGGAACTATTCAACTTATGACCGCGAGTTGCTGGCCGTGCGACACTTTCGCTCTCAAGTGGAGGGTCGACATTTTACCATTTGGACTGACCACAAACCACTTCATTACGCAATTCAGCAGAAGCCGGAGACCTCCACCCCCATGCGGATTCAGTGGGTTTTATTAGCCAATTTACCACTGATATCCAGTATGTTGCAGGAGCGGAGAATGACGTGGCTGACGCGTTTTCAAGAGTTGAGGAAATCAGCGGCCCTGATGGGATGGAAGCCCTAGCGGAAGCAGAGAGCGGTGACGACACAATACCTGACTTGCTGAAGAACCCTCGTCTCCTGCTCAAGTGGATGCAGTTCCCGCATATCTCACGTAACCTCCTCTGCGAAACAACCACGACCTCCGTCCGTCCGTACGTGCCCGAAAGTATGCGTTTCGCCATATTTAAATCTCTTCATAATCTCAGCCACCCCGGTACCCGCGCATCACGCAGACTCATCGCGAAGCGGTATTTCTGGCCGAACCAGAATGTGGACATTACCAAGTGGTCGAGCCTGCATTGCCTGCCAGAAACCGAAGGTGCACCGTCACACAGTCGCACCACCTGGTACTTTCCCACCTTCAGGCAGATTTGAGCATCTTCACTTAGACATCATTGGCCCACTGCCCAGCTCAGCTGGTATGCGGTACTGCCTTACGATGATAGACAGGTTCAGCAGATGGTCAGAAGCACAAGCAATTGAGGACATCTCAGCAGCTACCTGCGCTTCTGCACTCTGTTCGTCCTGGATAGCACGTTTCGGCGTTCCTGCGCGTATCACTACAGATCAAGGGCGACAGTTTGAGTCCGACTTGTTCCACCAGCTCTCCAAGACGTTGGGATTCCAGCGCTGTAGGACAACTGCATACCACCCCCAAGCTAATGGATGTGTTGAGGTGGCATCACACGCTGAAAACAGCTTTCACAGCCCAGCTCAACAGCAACAATTGGACATCTCTTCTGCCCATGGTACTCCTGGGACTAAGTGCAGCAGTCCGCGATGACAGCATCACCAGCGCCGCAGAGATGGTTTATGGACAACCCCTGCGACTGCCTGGAGAACTATTGGATACAACTAAGCCGAAGCGAGCCAGCACCGAAGAGTTTGTCCAGTGACTTCGAGAGCAGTTGGAGCTACTGAGACCAGCACCTCATCGCCAATCCACGCCAAAAACGTTAGTCCACAACGACCTACAGACATCCTCTCATGTTTTCCTGAGGGATGATACAGTACAGCGCCCACTCACCCCGCCTTATACTGGGCCTTACAAGGTTTTAAAGAGGTGCTCCAGAACCTATGACATCCAGTTGCCTTCAGGACCCAGGACCGTGACGATTGACAGGCTGAAACCAGCTTACCTGCTCCAGGAAGACGACTCCAGTTCCAGCCAGCCTCTACCCTCAGCAGCAACACCACCGCCAGCTAGACCTTCCAATGACTCCGCCAAGGAAGATGACCAGCCTCCACCATTCCAGGTGACCCAGCGAGGGCGTTTGGTTAAGCCTCCTGTTCGCTTCCTCGACGCAGTCATTGAGGGGAGGTGATGTAGCGGCGAGGTACTCGTGAATGAATAACCTTGACAGTTAGTCTTAATTTTCATATGTTCGCGAGTATCTCGCTGCTATACGTTGCTATAGAGAAGTCCCTATAACTTAGTGAGGTTAGACTTAGTGAGTCTTCTATCGGCATTCGCGTTGTGAACCGTGTTTTGGTTAGTGCGTGTTTATAAACTGGGAAATACCGGAGTCTCAAGTGCGGCCGTGAATGGACCTATTTGTTAATAACTTTTTCATATTTTATTTTACTGTTTTTATATATTATTATTATTATTAGCCTAGTTGCATAAAGTGGACGTAAAATATAAAAATAAATAAAATGTTGTTGTATACATGTTTTCTGTATATTCAATATTAGCAGAGATATTGAAATTTTTTAGATTTCAGTGTACAGTAAACCCCAATCTTCAGTAAGATCAAGTTCGTTAAGATATTTGGGCTTTTTGTTTTCAGCCCTTCGTAAACTCCCACACTTCTTCATCTGATATTAACAATAAGCTGTTATAACATGAACCTCATTATTCTGAGCTTAAAAGTCCGTCACGCAGGGGCAGCGTAAACTAAGCAGATTTCCCATGTGAAGTTTTACAATAGAGAAATAACATACGAGAGCCGAACAGTTACGGCAAATGGCCGAAATAGTTTTTGGCGGGAAATTCAATCATCCGTTATCGGCCCACAATTAATAAAAATGCAAATATCTCGGTTAGTATTCAAAATAGAGAATAACTGTATAGAACAATATTTATAGTAAATTTACAATAGGATTGGTTCTACAATTTTTTGATCCGACGTATGGTAACGGAGATATTTGCTTAAGGGAAATCTGCTAATACCAAAAGTCCGTCACGCAGGGGCTGCGTAAACTAAGCAGATTTCCCACGTGAAGTTTTACAATGAATAAATTTCACGAGAGTCAAGCAGTTAAGGAAACGGCAGAACTAGCTTTTGGCGGGAAAGTCACCAGTCCGTTAGCCACCCAGATTTAATAAAAATGCTAATATCTCGGTTAATATTCAAGATAGAGAATACGTGTATAGACCAATATTTATCGTAAATTTAATTTTCAATAAGATTGATTCTACACATCTTTTCGATCCGACGCATATTAACGGAGATATTTCGAATTTTCAAAAATCCCCCTCTAAACACTCCCCTCCCACTTGTCCGATTTCAGCCATTTGCGAACTTGATCTTTCTTTTTACATAAAACGATTAAATATGAACTTTGGTAACGATCAAACAAAAATTGCGACCGCTAGAGCGTTAACAGACAAATAATATATATATATTTTGAACAGACCTCATTTTCGTCATCTCCTGGGTAGGATCGATGAACATTTGAGGAAATTTTTCAAAACTCGCGTCGTGAGTACAACCTCAATAGCTGATTTTCCTTATGGGAAATCTGTTAAAAATGGAAATATCTCCGAAAATATTAAAGATATAGAATAAATGTATATGCCAATAATTATAGTACATTTATTTGCAATATGATTGATTCTATACAATTTTTCGATTAGACCTATAATTAATGAGATATTTCGCGCGCGCGTGTGAGTGTGTGTGTGTAATTTTGAACTGACCATATTTTCGTCACCTACTAGGGTAGGATCGATTGGCATTTGAAGTAGTTTTCCAAAAATCAAGCCATGAGTACGGCCTCAATAGCTGATTTTCCTTAAGAGAAATATGTTATAATACCATTTGGAATATACTTTTTCGATCTGTCTCTAAGGAGATATTTTGAATTTTGGGCTTTACCACTCTAACCCTCCCCCCCCCCCTGGGTCTGATTTCAACGATTAACGAACTTGATTATTAATTTCACATGAAACGCTTATATGTCGAGTTTGGTTAACAATGAAACATAAATTCCAACCGGTAAGAAGTATGTATATACATTTTGAACGGGGGAAATACCTAATGAGTACTACAACTTCAATAGCTGCTAAACTTTCTTAAAATAAATCTGCTAAAATGTCAGAAAATGAGCCTAAACATGAATACAATGGTAAAATTAAAGGCTGCTAGTGAGCTAACACACGTTTTTAGCAGATTTCCCTTAGGGGAAATCAGCTATTGAGGTCGTACTCATGACGCGAGTTTCGAAAAATTTCTTCAAATGTCCACCGATCCTACCCAGGAGATGACGAAAATGAGGCCCGTTCAAAATTATATATATATATATATATATATATATATATATATTTGCCTGTTAACGCTCTAGCGGTCGCAATTTTCGCTTGATCGTTACCAAACTCGATATTTAAACGTTTTATGTAAAAATAAAGATCAAGTTCGTTAATGGCTGAAATCGGACCAGTAGGAGGGGGGTTTAGAGGGGAGGATTTTCGAAAATTGAAACATCTCCGTTACTATACGTCGGATTGAAAAATTATATAGAATCAATCTTATTGCAAATTAAATTTACTATAAATAATGTTTTATACATGTATTCTGTATCTTGAATATTAACCGAGATATTTGCATTTCTATGTTTTCAGCTTCAGAGATGTGATCGGCCGGCTAACTTCGGGTCTAGTCGTGAGTTTCCGTCAAGAGTTAGTTCGAGCCGTTCCTGTAACTGTTTGGCTCTCTATTCTGAAATGTCTCTATTGTAAAACTTCACGTGGGAAATCTGCTTAGTTTACGCAGCCCCTGCGTGACGGACTTCAATTATTAAGCATTTGAATAAAGATAATTTCATTAGAGGCAATTTCAATGTTAAGAGACAAATAAATAAAGAGGTAATTGTCCAAGACGAAAACCAATCTCAGGAACAAATCCACTAATTAGTACCACACAGAAATACCACAAAAGAAATTCAGACATTATTGTTGAAGCTCTAATCTATTGCAGATCCTCAACCCCCATAGTTTAGTGCATTCCTGTAAACTTCAGAAATCTCATGGCTTTCTAGAAATTTTTCTTTTCAGATTCCTGAAAATATGATTTCTTGGGGTCATTTTTGACCCCCAAGACCCCTTGGAGGGATATACATACATATATAAAGTTGCCCTTTGTTTCAATTCTTACTAACAACAGTGCACGCAAGCAGTGGATTTTTCTCAATTCATGCTTTCACTAGCTGGAAAGCAATTTTCCTTCTGAGAACATCAGTGTCCCATAAGGCCAACGGAAACCACTCCATTTTGTAGTGGATCTTCTTTCTCAATGTCACACCCATGGAAATCAGGCTATACACAGGAACAACCACCAGTTGTAACTTGTAGATATAACAACAATAAATACATATATATTTAAATAAATGGTGATTTTCCCATTTAGTTGAATGAAAATTTAACAATGGTCTCAGGCCTAGGTCTTTCCATGCTATGGTAATAGCATATTCCCTGAAAGATAAGTTGCGAAAATGGAGTATATTTCTTTGTTAATTTTCGTTGTTTGTCATAAATGCTTGGGCCGATCAGAGACAATATTGACCTTTATTATAAGATAAATTCAGGGAAGTGTTAAAAAATATATATAAAATTACAATTAATGAGACAGCCTCCTCTCATAATATATTCTCCATAAATACTGTGTTTTACTAAAGAGGACCTGAATCATAATTTTGTATATTATATATATATATATATATATATATATATATATATATATATATATATATATATATATATAGAGAGAGAGAGAGAGAGAGAGAGAGAGAGAGAGAGTTTTGAACAGAACTCATTTTCATCATCTCAGGGTAGGATTGATGGACATTTGAAGAAATTCTTCGAAAATCACGTCATAGGTTTTAACCTCAATAGCTGATTTCCCTTAAGGGCCGTCCGGGGTTGCCATTGTTAATGGGAAATCTGAAGGTCCTGCGTAATTGATGTAATTTTTATTTAAGTATCTTTAACCTCATTCATGTTTGTTCATTAATCCTCATATCCAAAGTCACTAGGGATTTCACGGGAATGATTCACAATTATAACTGCTTTCTTCATACCTTTGATTCATTAGTAAGCCCTTAGTAAGAGTAACAACATATCTTTTATTTAATCTGGCTATAAGATATATGGTTGTACACCATGAAAAACAAGCGAGTAGGAATGGAGTTTAGATAGGGCAGAAAACTCAAAATACAAATATCTAAAGTAGTTTTTGATACAGCACAAAATGTTTATAACAATGAATATAGGAAATGAGTTTAACAATAGCAGTTGTCATATTGTATAAAAATGACCAATGTGTTTGTTATATAAAGGTAAAATAGCACATATATTGACAATTTAATGTTACTATTGTCATAGTTGTCGATGGAGACCGTCGTCACTGGCTGATCGAGTACAGCTGGCATTGTGCTATAGATGCAATGGCATAATGCCAGCTGTACTTGATCATCAACCGGTGATGACGGTCTCCATCGACAGCTATGACAATAGTATCATTTATACTGGTGGTTCTAACCCTTTACTTTAATGTTATTTTTGTTCCAACCTCTCCTCCATTCCACTTGCATCATTTTATACATGAAAAAACTTAACCTTTAGTTTCACACATTAACCCTTTCCTTGCACAAAGCCACTATAGTTGGCAAGGAAAGGGTTAATTGTCACTAACGCCTCTTCGGGTATATTTTCTATCAAGCACTGTAGATGGTTTGTACTCAATTCTTTATTTTTAGCCTTGTTTTGGAGCCACTAAAGTTATTTGCTGGACTATGATCACACCTTTTACATTTTGCATCCACTACCAGAACAATTTAGAGACATATGAGGGATTTTTCATGTTTCTTAACTTCATTTTATCAGTAATTATATTCAATTCTGTTATTAACTTATCTTTGTTTAATGTTTTATTATAAACACATGAAGGAGTAAATATATCATTCTAATAATGCCAATCACCATCGCTGTGGGGCACAAACCAAATAAATAAATAAAATAATGTTTTATTTTTTTCTCATTCCAAATTTAAATTGCTTCCTTTGTGGATTAGGACCTAGCTGTTCTCATACATGCTTTGTTTAAATTATTCACTAGGCTTTTCAAGGAGGAGATGTTGAGCATTTTAAATTCTTTAATCCCCACCACTCCCATTTCTGTGTACTGTTTTATGGGAGCAAAACTCCCACAAAAGGAAATATAATAGATTAGACACAATGGAAATGTGAATTTGGTGCAGAAATATCAGAACAAGCTCAACTAAAAAAAAAAAAAAAAAAATCTATGGTGGAATTTCTAAATGTGGTAAGTAAAAGTCAAGATGATCAAGAACATGCAATATAGGGGAGCGATCTTAGGAATATAATAAAGCACAACAACTACCACAAATATATTTGAAAATAAGGTCATTGGACATAGGGGGAGGGAGGTCTAGAGAGTCATTTTTTGAAGACATCAACTATCTCATGGATTTAGTAATCTGAAGAGCAATTTCCGAAAGAACACAATAGTTGCAACTACAAGTCATAGCCTTAGGATCATGACAGTTCTCCCTTATCCAAAAATATTTCTATCATATTATCATATAAACCAATCTTGAAATTTAATCAATGAAGTTAATAGAACAAATTATGCATTCATATAAATAAAAAATAATAATTTTCGATTATGAGAAATTAGACATCAGAGCCCAAGCTGGATAATTATTTTTCATTGTATTTACTAAAATAGTACACAAACAACTCTACATAGCCATGAACTAGAACGATGACTAATTAAAATATTCTTTATTCTTGAAACTCAATACCTCTTCAAAAGAAATAACTATTTTTCTACAGCAAAAGCTACGTCTAAAGACCAAATAAACCCTGCAGATTAGTACTAAAGTCTATTTATAGCAGGTCACAGACCTGCTAACATAAAATTCACCCATCCTATGATTCTATTCTCTTATGCATTTATAACAGACCAAAGTAATTAAGGTTGGATGTCTGGCAATTATCTTATATCCATTGGTGTACAAATTACATAGACATTTTGGTTTTATATCAGGATGTTAAGCATTTGTTGGTTTTTTTAAACCCCATTACGAGAATGAGCACAATGAGTATCAATGGAGCACATTGATTCTATGTCAGCTATAAATATAAGTTAAGTAATATAAGTAATAAGATACCAGATTATTTTTTTAAATATATAAGACTATTCATTGTTATGCTACTGATATTCTATAAAACAACATAAGTAAATAAATATCCTGGGCCCAGATTGGCCGTGTGAGTTAAGGCATTGATCTTAATCTCACTTGATAGACCTAGAGTGGCGGGTTCGATTCCCGGTCCTGGGCAGTAGAAATTTATTTAGTGACAGACTCATTAAATAAGCTTCTTGGGCCCACACTGGCTAGAAAAGGGTGGTAACCTGTAGATAACCCGCCCCAGTTAGCCTTAGTAGCATAAAGTGGACGTAATTCAAATCAAACCAAAAAAAAATAAATATCCAACAATATTTTGGGCAATATTCAGTGATAAACAAATTGCCCTGCCCAGACAGGTTTACTACTGAAACAAATTGAAATTCCAGTGTACAGTCACTCTACGGAATTCTATCCATCGTCTGATTATCTGTCATTTCTACTATATCACCAAGCTTCTGACAAATTATTTTAAGGTTTGGTAATTATAAACTTAATATGATATTAAAATGGCTTTAATATAACACACTCATTATAGGTGACACTGGATAGAATAATTATCAAACTCAGATGAAAGAACTAAATGTTTTAAACAAGCCTGATGATTTGGCTTTATATTTGAATTGTCATAGCCACAAACATAAAAGTGGGATTAAAGTAATTACATTTACAGCACTCCATTCTAGGTATGTGTCCATTAAGCACATCTTACGTTATCTTCAATTTTCAATTTTTGCTTATTACATATATGTGTCAGGGGTGGCGTGATGAAGGAAGACATATAACAATTCATTATTGACAAAATGACACAATAAAATTCCAACCATTCCAACATTCGATTAAATTATTTCAAAATCTAAGGATTGTAGGATTTTATATACATATATATATATATATATATATATATATATATATATATATATATATATATATATATATATATATATTTTAAAATAAGTGGTAATTCAAAAATTAAGTTAGGTTCACCATCAATATAGAGATAATAAATAGTAGAGAAAAATTCAGCACCAGAAATGAAATATTTTAATATTATGAACAGAAGATATTTGATGATATTTATTATTATATATTTTTTTAACCTGTGGTTTGCCACATTATAGCATATATATAGATACGTGTGTGCTACAGCTTAAGTAGTCACAATTTTTGTTTGATGTCCTCACCAATTTGAATATAAATGTTTCAGTAAAACTAGTGATCAAGTTTGTTAGCAGCTGAAATTGGACTGGAGGGAGGAGGGGTTTATAGAGGGGAGTAAACCAAAAATGCAAAATGTCACCATTACAATCAGTAACATCAAAAAATAATAAATTATCATATCTTCTTGTAATTTTAACTTTCTATAAATGTGTCTTTTTCCTTTTTCTCAACCTTCAATATTAGCCGCAATTTTTTTTAATTTTCAGCCTTGAGTAAACCCTTTAGTCATAGCACTTTTAACATGAAGAGATCATATCATAATATGTCTTATTCCAAGCTTAAATACCCAATATTATTTTCAACTTCAGTTCTTTACTAGATGGGGTACATGCAAATATATTGTGTGATGATGTCATGAGTTAAAAGTTTATTGACCATCCACTTCTACTCATTGAATTTTTATTAGGAAATAGAAAATATATTTTCCTTATTCTGGATCAATGGATACTCATGTATCAACTTTCTCTCCAGTGAGGACAGTCGCAAGGAACGTAAGAGAGCCACGAGGTCTTCAGGAATAGATAGCCTCTGAAGAGGTGGTATGTAAACTACGACACATGTAGGCCAGTATGAATAAAGTTTACGAGAAAATATGTTTTTTATTAGTGACCCTTGCCATGAAACTATGAAGAACATAGAAACTTTATGGTGGAATGAAATCATTATGTGTCATTCTAGCACATGGGAAATACACTAGTTTGTTCATCCCCTGCATTAAAGACTTTTATAAGAATTAGAAGAGTGTAGAATGAATTATAATAAATATGTTTGTGTGCAGTGTGTGTGTGTGTGTGCGCGCAAGCGCACGTGTGTGTTTGTATTTATATAAAATATAATTAGATAAATGATACCTGATAACGCTTTGAAAAATAAGATGTAATGGATGAAGACATACTCGTATACTGTGCCTGAGAGCCACCCACACCCATGGCATTGATTGGAGAACTGCACAAGTGCCAGTAAGAGATGTCAATAATTTGCAAGAGACATTTTTCAAGTTAGAGACACTAATAATAATAACCATTTAAATAAGGAACGATTCTACATTAAAAGGAACACATAACACCCGGAAGCAGCCCAGGACATGACTACACAAACATATAACTTCATATAATCACTATAACACATTTTCAAATTGCTTCTCTTTACTTCTCAATTTAGAAATATACAGACACATTAAAAATCCAATTGATTCAAAAGTCCCTTCACCCACAACTGATTCGCAGTTCTCTCCGACAAGGGAATTAATTCTTCCTGAGTAGTTCACTGTCTCACAACTATCTCTTTCCTCGTTCTCCATTCTACCGAACCACTGAACACCCCAAGCAAGGAGCAAGATGTTCAATTGCTGTCAGTCTCCTCCACATATAAGGCCTTATGGCCTTCTTCTTTGGTGGTAGCTCTTTCAGTGTGTATGTTTCATTTTTAATTATTGATGCCATCTCTTTATCACAGGCTTTATACGACTTAGCTTCATCGCTCCTTCCTTTTACTACTTAATAAAATCTTGGAACATCATCTACAAAGTTATGAGTTGATAATGCAAAGCAACATAATATCAAGAGTTGTCCTTATACGATTGCTACATCTTGCATTAATGCCACTGTTCGTTTCGCCATCTTCTGTTTCTTCATCCGAGACATTAGGTTCATCATATTCCATAATCCAATAATATATTCAGAATTGCTGCTAGTATTATGTTCTTCTTCAGATCTTCAGGTCAGGGGGTTGCTTCTTCTATACTTCCACCTTCCTTTTAATTTTTATCTTAAAATCCTCCTCTTTTATTACATATACCAAAGTTTTAACCTCGAGCTTATTTTCTCCATCTGACAATTTCTTTATCAGCATTTTCCAATTTCACCTCATTTTCATAAGACAGTTCTTCAGCATTGAAATTGGAAAAAGTCTGTAAAGCAGGGGCTCAATATAGTACTAAGCAGATTTCCCACACACTGCTATTAAACACTATTGGTCTCTTCTCATTATATCTTTTAGCAGATTTTTCTATTTCTAACTAAGAATCCGGTGAGTAGAAGCGGGGGCTTACTGAAGGCAGAAAACAAGAAAGTGCGAATAACTTACTTAATATTTGAACTACAAAAAAATGTATAGAACAACAATAGTCGAGCATTAATAGTTTAACATAATTGCTTCTATAGCATTTTTCTAAACGAGTCATAATAGCGGAAACATTTTACATTTTTGAATTTTCTCTCAAAAACCCCCTATTCCTGGTTCGATTTCAGCCATTAACGACTACGAACATCTGTGATTAATGAAAGAGTTAAATATCTAGTATGGTATTGATCAAATTAACACGTCCGAGTCAAGAACGTAAAATCTTAATTCATAATGGCATCACGTATTTGCATGAATCTCACAAGTAAAAGTTCAATGATAATAATATTTGGTATTTAAGCTACGAAGAAAGTGGTTCATGATTTTAACAGCTTATTGTTAATATGACATGAGTAGGCGTAGGGGTTTACTCAAGGCTGAGAACTAAGAAATGAAAATAAGTCGGTTAATACTCTAGATAGAGAAAACATGAATCCAATTCATATATCTGCGACTGAGCAGGTAATAGACAATTTTCTAAATTTTTCATTCATCATTTTCTGCTTTTGAGTTACAAACCACTGCTATTTCAGGCCATCCTGCAACCACATTCATTAGAAACATATTCTCTTCTTGTTTAGATCCTGTTATTGTTTCATTATTTTTATTAATCTTCATACACCACTATCTGTTATCGTGAGACGTCCTTTACACAACGCTCGATGCACTGGGAAAAGGTTCGATCCAAGGTCCGGCACATATAAAACATCCCTCAATAACTAAGTATATTCTTACTTTCCACTTAAAAGATAACTTTAAAACCAACACATCCATACGCCTTCCAACTCCTAAATTTTCCCACCCTTTTTTTATTGGTAAGAACTAATTTGATCAAAATATTCTCTATTGGGCGTCGTGTTCACTTGCTCCATTTAAATAGAACTTGCCATCATCTGACAAAACATTGCCATACTAATAAAGGCATTTTTAAAATCCTTTGTGTCTGATTTAGATACAGTTTTTTTTTTTAATCTTGTTGTTGAACAAAAGACCTTTGAAGACTTTTGAAATGACCTTGTTTATGGCAAACATTATAGTCAATTGCCTTTTACTATTACCATCTTTATTTGTAAAACAACTGTGTCCCTTTTTCTAACAAAAATAGCAACTTTTAATTAACGCAACAAAAGCTTAGTGGCAAGTTCGATTCCAGCCTGGGCAATAGGATTTTATTTAGTGAGGGGGACATTAAATATAGTCCTTAGACCCACCCTGGCTAGAAAAGGGTGTTAACCTGTAGATAACCAGTCCCAATTAGCCATAGTTGCAAAAACGTGGACGTAAATAAATAAAAAAGCTTGGTTACCTGATTAGGATGTTGTACTTGATAATCTGCTTTCTTCTATATCAGCCTTGACATCAATTCATTCATTGTCTGCCGCTTAGGTCCAACAAACTCCCAGGATGAAATAAGTGTTTAAATTACCCAGGAAGTAACATCAACATTTTTTCAATTATTTGTTTATCTAAAATGCCTTCACCGTCAGTCTTCAGCTTGGTAACTGTATCAATGATAGCCGATATGTACGCGGCGATGCCAGGACCTTCATATTGGATGTTGAAAAACTTTTAAAGCAGTATATGCACTGAAGTGTCTGTTTTTTTGTTTTTTTTTGCTCGAATATTGACAAAAGTTTACTCCACATTTCAAAAGGGATTTTACAATTCAAAATGTGAACTACTGTTTCTTCCTCCATACGCGAAACAATGAGCTCCTTCGATTTCGAATCGAGAACGTTCCATAGTACATTTTTATTTCTCTTCCTCTCCTGGAATTGTTTTTCCCCCGGTCATTAGATCCAAATATTCCACTTTGCTTCTCCTTTCGACTTCATATCTTGGGTATCCCTTTTCCTCTAATCACCCAGCATTATTCACAGATTCCGTATGACAAAAAAGAAAAACACGTATTTATAACTTAAAGAAAAACACGTATTTATAACTTAATGAAAAAACACTGTTTAATTAACGCTTAGGCCCATAGCGTATTAAAGTTAGGGTAGCAAACACTAACCGAAAAGGTAGGAAAAAATTAACACTTAAGAAACAAAGAACTATATTCCAAAGAACACATAATAGTCGGAAGTGTGCGACAGCCATTTTTAGGAACAGCCAATGCTATCTATATAAGATAACTGAATATCACAAACTTATAACTTCATTTTATTATAACAAAATATTTTTTAATTGCTTTTGTTTATCTGAAGGAGAAGTCAAATTTTCTTATAAAAAAGGTCCAAATTTAAATTTTGGAGGCTCAACAAATTTTTCCATCTCATTCAAGATAGACCCCCCCCCCATCAGGAATAACAGTGAGCCGGCCAATAAGAACCTAATTACAAATGCTCTAAATAAGTGAAATAGGTAAGGACTTCTTAGCTTCCTTGAAGTTTAACTAGATATCAAATATTACCCGATCATCTGTAGCTAAGATTAACATAATTTACAGGTACCTAATTTATCACTTTTATGTCCTCTCTAAAAAGTCATGTTGGAGACTTGTATTCAATGAAATATAAATGGAAAGAATGGGTTCAGATCAAAATAGGAAAGTTTTCAAAATGAGCCTGACCTAGTTCCTATACAAATGAAATAAGTATTTCTTATCTATTATCATCTTTAAACATGATTTTCTAGTTATTTTTCATTCTTTAAATGTTAAACTGGGAATTCTCAGCTAACTATTTTATAATTATGGGCACTAAATTCTATTAATTTCACAAATTTAGGGTAAAATGTGAACCGGGAGATCAACAAATGGTAATTCTGAGCTATTATCCGGTTAACTTCAATTCTTTAGATTGGTCAGATCTACAATCTCAGAATTACCCAGATAACATGTCTCCTGATTTTTATTAAACATATAAATCCTGATAAATGTAAACTGAACCTCAAATTAAATTAAACAACGGAAGGATCAAAAGGTCAAACACCTCCACTCTTTATACTTCTTTTATTACAGACAAAGTACTTTCGGGGCGAACCGTCCCATCATCAGTGCTCTAGAGCTGGTCCCTATTGAGCCGGCATCTCCGGCGAGACACCGGTGTATATTAAAGCATTAGGGATGTATATTAAAGCAACATACTTTATGTGAAACCTAATGACAACCTTTGATGTAAACATTTGACCTATTTAAATTAAATTAACCAATTTATGAGGGAACTTTAATTCTTGCCTGGACAGACGGAATTTATTTAGTGACGTTATTAAATAATATCCTTAATCCCACCCTGTTTAGAAAGTGTGGAGACCTGTGAATAACCGGTCCCAATTAGCCGTAGTAGCATAAAGTGGACATAAATAAATAAAAATGATTTGAATAATTATTTGAAGTTTTTCATTTTTGTTGACCTTCCGTCATAAATTGGTCAAATTTTTACAACAAAGGTTGTCATTAGGTTTCACATAAAGTATGTTGCTTTAATATACACCCCTAATGCTTTAATACACACTGGTGTCTCGCCGGAGATGTCGGCTCAATAGGGACCAGCTCTAGAGCACTGAAGATGGGACGGTTCACCCTGAAAGTTCTTTGTCTGTAATAAAAGAAGTACAAAGAGTGGAGGTGTTTGACCTTTTGATCCTTCCATTGATGATGGACCTCCACCGGCCAGCCCAAATCTTGAGTAAATTAAACAAGATGTGCAGTTACTTACATGTGTTGTGTTGGTCTTGATCTTCTCTTGGATATCTTTAAGCCATCGGTTTGATGTAGCCCTGAGAATTAATTTAGAAAAGTACTCACTAAATAAAATCCCTATTCCCATCCAGGTTGGAAAAAGGGTTGTGAGATGTAGGTAATCAATCTTGAATGGTAATAGCAGGATTAAGTAATTTAATTCAGTGGGGTTTATATTGTAAAAATTACTAATAATGGCCAGTCGACTCTATATACATATGTTTTAATAAGGCAGTATTTCACCTTTCATTATATTTAAGCATGCAATATATTGTCTATTCAAACAATTCTTCATATATATATATATATATATATATATATATATATATATATATATATATATATATTCATCCAGGAATTGCTATGATCTTCAATTTACCGAGTATTTTTAGTTTTTCATTATTAAGCATACAAAAAATAGTGCTTACCAATACCATTAGCTTCTGAAAACTTTCTACGAACATTACTATAAAATAAAAGAAGAGTACTAGATACAAGATTAAAAATGAATTGTGGGACAAATTCCAGAAATATGCAAGTTAATTCTCTATTATGGCTGATAAAATAAAAATTAAATTAAATTTTTTTGTATACATAGCCAAATTTAATTTAGAAGCATTTCATTTTGGCACAGCTCAAATCGTATGTTTCCCCCTCTAAATATGAAGCTTGAAGATAGATCTTGCAAATGGGATTAATTTGTAAGGAATCAAACTTAAATTAAATTACAATTTACATGTATATATTTGGTATTTTGTGTTATGCCAGCTTAAAGCGCATTTAGAACTTTTTTACTGTTTAGTTAGAAGTAAAGTTTGTAACCTAACCATAGGCAACAGATTTTAATACAATTGTTCAAGATTTTACCCTGTGAATATTAGTACTTTTTGTTTGTAACTTGATTATATTGTGATAAATACACTCCTACTTCTTCAATTCAGAATACTACATTTATAGAAGATGTTTTTCAATCATTAATACATGTTTTGAATTCATTTTGAGGGTTGTTTTTTATCTCTAGAGTTTAAGGTACATTTCAAGTATGTAAGGGGTGAAATTCAGAAACTATTATAAGACTGTCTCTTCAAATGGATCTATAGTTTAGTATATGGACTACCCCTATTGCTCCAAGAGGCTTATGCACTCAGTTATTTTTATTGTTAATCACTCACTTTTCCTTGGGATGCAGGGAAAAAAAGTAAATAACTAAAACTATTATCAGTCTTTATTTAAAAAGCTAATCCTTTTAGAACTCTTTGTTACTGTTCACTCAGATTCCTTAGAATGGGCTTATTTTCAGGTTCCTCTACCATATACACTTAACCTAGATCGACATAACCTAGTATACTACTTATGTCATACATACAACAATTGTACATTCACAATAAATCTTCCAACACACTAATTTAAGAATTGGTTGTCATTACACCATTCTCTGACTGGCACAGCTAATGGAAGGTCCTATATAACGATTTAGCCATTAGTTTAGTTACCTCTTTGTATTATATTTTCTCCTTATCAGGTGTCATGTGTATGCGAAACAAGTAGAGAAATAAAAATGACTAGGTGAGTTTGATTCTTGCCTGGACAGCTGGAATTTATTTAGTCACGAACTCATTAAATAAAATCCTTAATCCCACCCTGTTTAGAAAAGTGTGGAAACCTGTGAATAACCGGTCCCAATTAGCCGTATTAGCATAAAGTGGACATAAATAAATAAAAATGATTTGAATAATTATTTGAGGTTTTTCATTTTTGTTAACCTTCCGTCATAAATTGGTTAATTGAATTTAAATAGGTTAAATTGTTTCAACCCAGTAGAACTTTATTTAATGACGGACTCATTAAATAAACTCCTTAGGCCCACCCTGGCTAGAAAAGGATGGTAACCTGTAGATAACCCGTCCTGATTAGCCTAGTAGCATAAAGTGGACGTAAAAAAAAAAAAAATAATAAAAAAAATTGTTTCAACAAAGGTTGTCATTAGGTTTCACATAAACCTAATGTATATCCCTAATGTGGATATACTAAATATTTGGAAAAGTAATCACAGGTGCAAACTTTGTATAGGGTAATCGGTCCCCAAATTGACATTTCAAAATTTTATATGATTTTTTAGCAACCTAATGTTTATAGAGAGAAATTACTGAAATAGTAAAGTCTTCCATATACTACTATCAAGAATTATAGAACAGTACTTCCAATGTAAAGACATGTATGAACAATGATTTTGGATTCTCTAATAATATAATTTATGTATTAAAATAATAGGATGACCTTATACAATCATAGCTATTAAATAAAATAACTTACCTAAAATTAGGACTAAGTAGAAAAAATGCATTCATTCACTTAAATAATTTTATTTTAAAAACATTGTTCTGCCAGTGAGTAACACAAACCATCCATGGTCTTTGGGACACATTTCAAGGTATTTCTTTCTCTATTTCTTCCTTAGTAAGAACCTTAGTAATAAAAGCTTGAAATGTTCACCGGGCATTCAATGTTTATTGATATGAAAGATAGCTCAATTCAAAAATAGGCTATCACACGGGATCTGGGTAACCTAAGCAGATTTCCCACATACTGGTATGACATAATACTTATATCTACTTCCCAAATATTCCCTATTTCTAAATTGAAATCAGTTGAGTAGGAGTGTGGGTTTGCTGAAAACTTGGAAGTATTATTGGCTCGCTTAATATTTGAGTTATGAAAAAATGTATAGAACAACAATTGTAGATCATCCATAGTTTAACAAGATTAATTCTATAATATTTTACGATCTGACTTAAAATATCTCTCTTATAATGAGTCAGATTGTAAAAATGTTATAGTACCAATCTTATTAAAATATTGATGTTCTACAATTGTTGAGCTATGCATTTTTCTGTAACTGAAATGTTAAAGGAGTAATTCGTACTTTCTGGTTTGCAATCAGAATATGTGGTGAGATGATCACTAGTGGGTCTGTGCATGGGAATCTGCTTATTTTAGCAGCCTGTGTGTGATGGACTTTTTTAGCTCTCAGTCTTAAGTAAACCCCCACTCCCACTTATGCCATATTAATAGTAAGTTGTTTTGTAATGAAACACTTTATTATAATCTTATATACCTAATATTGTTTACAAGAGACCTTTATTATGCGAGATATGTGCAAATCATTTATGTGATTATGTCATAAGTGATCTCATCTAACCAAATATTCTCTACTTCTATGTAAAAACCGATGACTTGAAGGGGTTTATATTTACCTTCTGGTTTCGAAAATGTTTATTTGATCTATACCATACCCTATACTTAGTTATTTCAGTCAACGCTGAAGAACATGTTTGTTGTTGGCTGAAATCGGACCCGGAATGATGGGGGTTTAGAGGGGGAATCCGAAAATTCAAAATATGTCTTTTTATGAGTTCGATCAGTAAAATATTATAGAACCAATCTTGTTAAACTATCAACGGTCTGCAATTGTTCTTCTTTGCATTTTTTCATAACTCCAGTATTAAGTGATATATTCTTACTTTCTTGTTTTCAGCCTAGAATTTTGAAAATTCGAAATATTTTCATTACTATACGTCAGATCGAAAAAATGTACAGATTTAATCTTATAGCAAATTAAATGTACTATAAATATTGTGATATTCATTTATTCTCTATCTTGAATATTAACCGAAATATTTACATTTTTTACTTTTCAGCCTTCAGCAAACCTACTTTATTTGATTGATTGAGATAAAAATTATTCTGATTCATTATAAATTACGGTACTAGATATAGTAAATAGTTTTCAATCAAATTAATATGTTATATTCAGATATATTACAGTAATTGTTTTTCTTTCCGGTAAGAAGTTGGCAGAACTGTTTGTTTACGTTTCAGATGCTTTCCGTCGGGAGGTTTCTTATTATCGTTAGTATTTATTCATGGTGGTGTTGTGTTACCGGTATCTAGATTTCTCTATTGTTAACCTTCACGCGGGAAATCGGCTTACGCAGGTAGCAGCCCCTGCGTGATGGACTTTTTACATAGAAACCGAGAATATTTGGCGAGATTAGATCACAAGTGGCTTATACCAGCACATGGAAAATCTTTTTAGTTTGCACGGACCTATTAAAGTTCTTAGTGGGATCTCATTTTTATTTAAATTCCATTTCTTGTTTTCATAGAGTTCTTACTAAGGAAGAAATAAAGAATGTTTGATTTCGCCATTTGATTAAAATGTCAACATTTGGTCAGCTATTACTTGGCCGACCTCTTTTCCTCCATTTTGTCACTGTTTAAACTATTTTATATATTTTCTTCACACTTTGTCAAAAATTATTGATTTTTCTTCTTTCTTTGGACTTTTTGAGAATTGTTCCGTCTGCAAAGCCTAAGACAACGGGCAAGGAGAGAATATATGAGATAGAGTATGACTACAAGGACTCCAAAGAGGAATAGAGAAACATCCAAGAGAGCGACGGAATACCACGGCAAGTCCTTGCTCGTTGGCTGAAGATGTCCTGCGCCGTGCTTGAGTATGTATTCGATCCAATATACCGCTTCGTCTATTACACCCATTGGGCGGTCTCTCAGCTTCTCACTCGTTTTCTGGGCATTCTCTCTGAAACTGATGAAGACAGAGTATGAAAGAAGACAGTCATTTAAGCATGAAACCCTGACAAATCAAAACACTTCATCAAGACAGTATTGACCACATGACTGGCAAAGGATGACGTCAATTAGCATCTTTCAAATAAGAGAGAAGAAGAGGAAATTTCTCATAACTTTCTTCAAGTGGTCACCCTTCCTTGACGAACATGTGGTCCTGTCAAATACATCACACATTTATGTGTGTGTGTAAGTATATATATATATATATATATATATATATATATATATATATATATATATATATATATATATATACTAGCGGACCCGGCAGACGTTGTCCTGCATTATATATCAAGCGATTAGGATATTAAATTTAATAATATTATGTTTAAAAAAAATCCACTCTTAATAACGCAAAAAACAACATTTGTTATATGCACGTTTGCCTAAAACAAATAGTAAATAAAACATCGGAAAAACTTGGTAGGCAAAAAGAAAAGGAAAAATGAGAGAAGGAAAAGAAGACGTTTTAGTTCTGTGATTATCTGGTAGAATGCGCACTACACGTTCTTAAAAACAAACAGTTGCAGACCAATAACTGAAATAAATAAAAACCCTCAACAATAATAACGCAAATACATAAATATAAATAAAAAAAAGAAAATAATTGCAACATTCAAATCAAACTAAAATAAATTTGGACAATAAATAACAATGTCTGAAAGTGAAAACCTCTCGCAGCTGAAAGATCTTTATATGGATGACATACTTAAATTCTAAGGACGTACATTAGATAAACAAATTAACATTTCATTACATATCCAATAACCTCGCCCTTCGCTCTTCGACCGGAGACCTGCTCCATCTGCCTGGCCGATCTGCGGCGCTAAGCCATCCGGGGCGTCACCCGAACGCCTATTTAAAAATTCAATCAAATCGGTCCATCCGTCTAGGAGGAGTTCAGTGACATACACACGTACGCTAGAATTATATACTGCTCAAAAATGAATAGGGATATTGGTTATTTTTTCTTATCCTATTAATTTTAGCAGATTTCCCTTAAGGGAAATCAGCTATTGAGGTCGTACTCATGATGCGAGTTTCGAAAAATTTCTTCAAATGTCCATCGATCCTACCCAGGAGATGACGAAAATGAGGTCCGTTCAAAATTATATATATATATCTATATATATATATATATATATATATATATATATATATATATATATATATATATTGTAATGAAATTGACATTGCATTACATAAGCCCATTATAAATGGCCATATATTTTATATTCTGAGTATTCCCAGCACAGAGCACATTAAGATTATTATGTATGAATGCTTAAATGTATTGTTTTTACCTTTAAATAAGAATTATATCCAATTTAGAGTGAAGTCACCATGTGCTCTAGCATTTTCATAGATAACGCCGATGGATTTTGATAATAACATTCACAGCTCTTAACGTCGGTACACTAAGTAATAATACGGATGAATTTCGATAATTAATTCACGTTAAATGCACTTTTTGAGCGTATTTCGATCGGCAGTTCAAAGTTCACTCCCGGATTAGCCCTATATAAGGACCCCGATACGGAGGATTAAGTCAGTCATATTGCGCATCCTCTGGAAGGGAGACCTTGCTTCTCGTCCGTCCGAGAGTTAATCCTTCAGCTTGTTCCTGCCTGCCTAAGCTACTCTATCTCTCACGGCTAAGTCAGCACTTCTATTACACAGCTAAGTCTTTCTATTGTAATATAGACTAAGTATTATTAAGTGTCCCCCATTATATTTATAAAGGTGCCTTTTCATTTTAATTATTAATATTTATAATTGGTGAATATTTTTATTATAAATAAATTTATATATTTGAATTTTGACTTGAGTCGATTGTTGGTGGTTTGGTTGTGGGATTTTTTATATATTTCAGCTTCCACTGCTTATCACCGCAGCCAGATCGCAACAATATATATATATCTATCTATATATATATATATATAGATATATATATATATATATATATATCTATATATATATATATATATATATATATATATATATATATATATATATTTGTCTGTTAACGCTCTAGCGGTCGCAATTCTTGTTTGATCTTTACCAAACTCGGAATTTAATCGTTTTATGTAAAAAGGAAGATCAAGTTCGTTAATGGCTGAAATCGGACCAGTGGGAGGGGGGGTTTAGAGGGGGGGATTTTTGAAAATTCAAAATATCTCCGTTATTATGCGTCGGATCGAAAAATTGTATAGAACAAATCTTATTGCAAATTAAATTTACTATAAATGTTGTTCTATACATTTATTCTGTATCTTGAATATTAACCGAGATATTTGCATTTGTATTCTGCGTATGGTCACCAGTAGGCTATGTTCGAACTTTCCGGCGAGAGCTCTGGCGACCGTTTCTATAACTATTCGTCCCTCGTGAATAGGTTTAGAGGTTAGGTCAACTGTTTTTTGGGGTTAGAAACTACTGGGTTATTACGCCCTAAATAATGTTTTAGGTTTAGAGGTTTCTTACTACTACAGTTGTTATTAGGCAGATTTCCCTATTGTAAAACTTCACTTGGGAAATCTGCTTAGTTTACGCAGCCCCTGCGTGACGGACTTTTAATTAAATCGATCTTAATTAAATTTCTTTTTTATGGGGGAAAAAAGACAATAATTTCTAATAAATATTAATGATATTTATAATAATAAAAAAAAATAAAAAATGCTAGGCCCCATACTTACCACAAAACAGCCAATATCCCTATTCATTTTTGAGCAGTTTATATATAAAGATAGAGGTCTATTAGGCCTGTTAACGCTCTAGCGGTCGCAATTTTCGCTCGATCGTTACCAAACTCCGTATTTAAACGTTTTACGTTAAAAGACGGATCATATTCTTCAACGGCCGGAATCGGATCACTGGGGGGGGGATTTAGAGGGGAGGATTTTAGAAAATTCGAAATATCTCCGTTAGTTTGAGTCGGATCGAATTTTGTATAGAACCAATCTTTTTGCAAATTAAAAGATCTATAAACGTTGTCATGTACCTATTTTCACTGTCTTTAATATTAACCGAGATATCGGCGTTTTTTAGTTTTCGGCCTTCAGTAAACCCCCACTCCCGTTCGAACCTAAAAAACTTAGTATAGCTTATAACCATGGAAGAACTAATGCTAATTCACATACAGAGTTTTGTTCAGGTCAGTTCAATCGTTGGTGACCAATAAAATTGTTGGCCCCACTTTACTTTTTTAGTGTATATCTCGTTTATACTTTATTATACGACAAAAGTGAAGATGACAAAAGTTACTCCAAATAACAACATAAACAACTCTTATCCTGAGCATATTTGACGAAAAACCAATAGGAAACGAAATACGCAGAGCTAATCACGTAATTAAGAAGTACGGAGTAAATGAAAGCAACCCTCCAGTACCGATGGTACCAGTAATGTTTTAGGGGGCGAGTTAGGACCTATACCTCTCTGGGCTCTCCCTTTGATCTCTCCGCACGTCTATAAAAGCGGCCCATCTCGCCCGACAGTTAGTTGGTTCTCAGTTCTCTTCTAGTGAATAACAGTCCACCCAGTGCAGTTTTAGTGAACAGTGCATTTTAATAGCAGGCGGTACAGTGTTTTGTGTGAAGATCAGTGTTGTGCCGTGTTTATGTGAAGAATAGTGCAGTGCCTGTTCTTTGTGCTGATCACTGCAGTGCAGTGTTTAGTGTTCTTCAGTGATTCGCGTGATTGTGAGTTATTGTACTGTGCAAATGAGAAGTGAAGTTGTCAGTGCATACTGCGAGTAGTAGTTAGCAATAATTTACCAAGAATGTAGTGCATTGTTAAATAAATTGTGCAGTGATAAAAACTCTAAGGTTTGGTGTGTCTAATAAATAACGATTATTATTATTGTAATAAACGTAAATATATATATATATATATATATATATATATATATATATATAAAATCATTCGCAGTTCAAGTTTATTAATGGCCGACATTCATCCTGTGTGGGGCTAAATAAGGAGGGATTTCGTAAATATTTCCGGTGTTATGAGGAGGCTCGAAAAATATTTGAGACCTAATATTGTTCACTGAGTTATTTCCTGCAGTGTTTATATTTTTGTTTCGTTTATACATTTGCTCTGAATCGAAAATTATGAGAGCCATTCGGGGTTATTTGTTTTCAACCTCCAGTAAACCCACACTGACTCATAAAACTTATGCGATTTTTTATTTACCCTTCAGTTTCTGTAAATAATGTACTTGTAAAGTTTTACTGATCTGGAAACTAAAAATAATGATGTCCCAAAAAAGAAAAAAAAAAGGCAATTGATCCCGTATATATTTGATTTAATTATACGTTTAGAGCAGGAATTGTGGTAAATTAATGTTTTGATGGATGTGAAGCATAATTAAACAGATATATTTCTCATTTTGCAGTTTATCCCTTTTCTAAAGACTCACTCCGTCTCATTGCGAAATTTATATAAACTTAATTTAAAATGACAAATGGGTCATTCCATCTCAAATCAACCAAAAAAAAATGATTTCGACACCCATGATTTCAGATTTTGTTGAATTTTATTTTGGGTGTTCTATTCATTGATTTAAGAAACCATACCAAATATTTTTGATATATCTTTAACGGTTTGGATTTTATGGCCTCTTAAAGTTTTGTGATTTTAGTGTTTTCTATCGATTAGGAACTGTAAAGTTAATTTGTTTTCATTTCAAAAATAATTTGTAACTTTCTTATTTACGTACCAATTTTGATGGAATTTTTCGTGTGTATTCATAAATATATTTAAAAACAATAAAAAAATAAACTAAGGTACCAAGTAAGTTTTTGTGGACAGAAAAAAATTGCAAAGTGTCAATTTGAGCTTTTCAGAAAGCAAATATATAGTTTCACGTAAAATTGAATATCTCCAAAAGGGAAAAGGATAATCATGGAAATCTTTTTTTTTTATGTTCTAAGACATATGACCTACCACCTAAAACAATAAAATTACTGGTTATTTGACCCCTTCACTGTTTATTCCAAGTTTAAAAATAAATATATAGAAAAATTTAGAAATTTGAATGAATTAAAAGAAAATGATAAATAAAGGTAACTAAAAAGATAGTTTACATAGGTTTATTGTACAATAAATACAGTTTACATTATTTTTTACCCCAGTTATGTGTACTTTAATATATACAATTCTTATGGTTGTTTTGGTCAATGTTCTTTACAATTTTAAAGTATCGTTTAATTTTGCTTCAACACTTGACATACATTGTTGAGAAAACTGGTACTTTCTTCCTTTCATTGTTTTTGGAGATTCCACAGTCGTAATAATATGAAGAATGGGTACAGCACATATATCCTCCTTTTTAGGCTAAGAAAATGATGCTGAAGGTCCATGGGGATGAAGGAACTGTACTGTGACATCTTGTTCTTTGGTGTTCACCTCACTCACCATGCCAAAGTACCACAATCTGTCATATACACAAGCAATGAAACATCCTGGGCTTAAATCTTTCAATGTTACTTAACTCTTTGGTCGATTGTTCAATAAATTAAAAGTGAGAGCTGGTTTTTCGTCCATGCTAATTCTTCGAGCATCAATGGTTCCGGTTTCATCTATTGAAAGTTGTGAAATGATCTTGTCCCTGGAAGAGTTTGAACATCTTTGAAGTGACCTTCCAAAGCAGGACGAGTTATTTCAACTTTAGATATGAAGAAAAAACTGACTTTTTCTATTCTGATTTTGCAAAAGTCAAACAATTGAGCCACTGATATTATTTGGTTTTCTAAGGGTCTTTGCAAACTTTCCTTCCGAGCTAATCGTTTCACTGTACCTCCAATTCCATCACATTCTGTTTTACCATGACTAGTAGCAAAAAAAGACCATTGGGCCCGAATTTCAAAATCTTTCTCATGTAGGCACAGATTTATGAAATTGTACTTATTTTTGTACTGAGCAGCACACCCATCACTGAAGTGATGAACTTTTTTGATATGTGGGTGGTTTTGTTTCAAAAATTCAATCACATATTTTTGGATTTCATACACCATACTTACATCGTGTTTGAGGTCGTCAGATATAATGCAAAGGGGTAGGACAATATTTTTCCCAGTTGCATCTTTGCAGTGTATGATGACAGGATGTATAGTGCAAGAATTTGAAGTCCAGTGGTATCCTTGGGCTTCGTCTTGTAATGTGAATGAATAATTTTCACTAAAGTCCATTGAGATAATAGCTGTGTCAAAAGGAGATGTTTCCTTCAATTTTTTAAAAGTTGTTGATTGTGATTTAGCAATGTAAGAATGAGGTATCAGTTTGTGAAGTTTTTCAACTAACGTTTCAATGAATTCTTCAACAGTGCTGGAACACTGTATCATTTCTGGTCTATCTGAGAACACCCACTGATTGTACTGAATGACGTCTTCCTTGTCATAGTCTTCGAATTTTGATTCTAAAATTTTAATGAGTTCATTTTTTGAAGGGCATTTGTCACAATGTCTTAACCAACATTCTCTTGTTGTTTCTTCACAAACCATGTGCAATATTAGTTCTTTATAATCCTCCTCTATACCGGCTCCATGTATCAACAAAATAACATTTTGGTGAATTGTACATACACACACTAGGTGTGTACCACTAGCACCAGCTAAAACACACCACTTAGGTCTCAAGGTAGAAAATTTTGAGAGACCTATTTTCAAACCTGGATTCTCCCATTTAAAGTTGGAGTGCAGCTTACGAAGATTACATAAAATCAAACGCTTTCTTTCATAAACGTTTTTCCCTACACTCACAACATCCTTCATCCCTGACAAAATTCTACAATTTTCCTCTTTCTGATAAAAATCCTTTACCAATTCAACCATTTCAGGAATTAGTTTTTTGCCTCGTTTTAAATCTGGTTCAGCTAAAAATCCCTTGGTTTTATACAATTGTTGGGCCTTGCGTACAGAATAATCAGTAGTGTTAAAAGTTTCTTTTAATTCATACAAATTTCTAATTTTTTCTATATATTTATTTTTAAATTTGGAATAAACAATGAAGGGGTCAAATAACCATTAATTTTATTGTTTTAGGTGGTAGGTCATATGTCTTAGAACATAAAAAAAATAGATTTCCATGATTATCCTTTTCCCTTTTGGAGATATTCAATTTTACGTGAAACTATATATTTGCTTTCTGAAAAGCTCAAATTGACACGTTGCAATTTTTTTTCTGTCCACAAATACTTACTTGGTACCTTAGTTTATTTTTTTATTGTTTTTAAATATATTTATGAATACACACGAAAAATTCCATCAAAATTGGTTCGTAAATAAGAAAGTTACAAATTATTTTTGAAATGAAAACAAATTAACTTTACAGTTCCTAATCGATAGAAAACACTAAAATCACAAAACTTTAAGAGGCCCTAAAATCCAAACCGTTAAAGATATATCAAAAATATTTGGTATGGTTTCTTAAATCAATGAATAGAACCTCCAAAATAAAATTCAACAAAATCTGAAATCATGGGTGTCATGGTGTGGTTGAATTGATGTGGAATGACCCAAATGGATAATTTGTCACCAAACTTGTTAACAAACAAATACAAATCGCAGCCGTTAGAGCTTGGTTCTTGCAGGACCATAGTGGCCCGTAGCTAAGACCCTCCAACAAGTAATATTTTATTTGAGGAGACTTCAAGCAGCATGGGCCAAGCATTTATGTGGAATAAACATTATTAGTAGAAGTTGTGATTTATTCCTCTTGAACTGTCTCATGTGTTCTACATGACAGTCTTTTCCAATACACTTTATTTGTCCAGACCTCGTTTCTTTCATGAATTTGGTTGGGTTTGATGAATTTTTTGTGGCACAAGTATATTCTCCTGACAAGCGAAATACAGTCTACCGCTACAACTTACTCTATCTCGCTGAGCCCAAAAGGGAGTATGTATCGTTACAATTGAAGAAAATGCATAAATCCAAAGTTAAGGAATACCTTGGGTCGTTTATAATCCTCTCCATAGTTGATGAAAAGAGAAAGCCATCTTCCAGAGACTCTGGCCTTATGACTATTGCCATGCCTAAGGATTGTAATATATTGAGATTATAAGGCTGGTCGCTGAACAGCGGAGTTCCCAGAACGGGCACACCGTTGTAGGCTGCTTCGTAGATACTGTTTAATCCGCCATGGCTGACAAACAGCACTGTTTTGTTGTGGGCTGAAAAAAAACAAGCAAAAAACAATTCTTGAGTTTTAACATCACATTATGCGTAATTCTGATTAACTCTGATTACAATAGATGTCATACTATATCAAGAGCAACCTGGATAATCGAAAAAAAATCAGTCAATGTAAAAGTATAGATAAAGACGAATAGCTTACTGCAAATATGGCTTTAGTCAATGAGCTTTTTGAGCCAATGATTTAATATAATAAAAATATTTTTATACAAAAAAAGTGAAATAAATTTATAACGGATTAGCACTTTCAATTATCGTCTGAAGATTTCATGAAAGCATAATCTTATCAGTTATGGGATTTGTCACAAAACAAGCAAATATATATAAAAATAAATCATAAGATTTACAAAATCAGTTGAAATTGCTTTAATAGTAGCTAAATAAAATACTCCTTTAGATAGAGTAATATACAAAAAAGGATTGATAACAACAAATAAAAACCTAAAATCACTGATCATCCATTAGAGAATACCATAGATTCAATTTTCAAATTTCCGTCACGCAGATGTTGCGTTAGCTAAGCAGATTTCCCGCGTGCTGAAATACCACGCGCGGATGATCACGTCTCACAATCTATTTTCTATTTGACCCTATGTTATCGGCTATGTAAACAGGAATTAAAATGTTAGGTGGAAATGAGTTGTTTAGTTGCTGAGGTACATAAACTGAAAATCGGATGAGTAGAACTTCGTTAATGTTAATGTTCGAGTTAGCAAAACATAGACATACCAATAGTTGTAGAAAATAAAATTTTCAAGAAGAGGGCGTTTTACACAAACATTCGAATTTATTCATAGTATAGGACATATTTCGAATAATATAATTTTCAATTATTCCACTGCCCCCTCTAACCCTCCTTTCCTTCACGGGCCATTTCAGCCATTTTCTAATAAAATCTATAGATTTCCATTAAATGGTTTAATATCGAGTGGGGTTCATCAATTAAAAATCTTGTAATTTAGAACAAAATCTTAAATGACGACGTCACACCAAAAATATTTGTGTTTATCTCGCACAGTAAAAGTTCAATGAAAACAATATATGCTTTTTAAGCTTTGAATAAGGTGTTCCGTAATAAAAATGCCGTAATATTAGCAATAATAATATTACGTGAGTACTAATTAAATTGATTAAAATAAATCCTAATGAATCGATTAAAATAAATTGGAAGATTTAAAAAATCGAGTAATGAAGTGAACCCCATAATAGTCACATTCCCCTCAAGTTCAGTGTACCAGGAAAATAAACATATAAATATCCCTTAAAATAAAAAAAGTCCGTCACGCAGGGGCTGCGTAAACTAAGCAGATTTCCCATGTGAAGTTTTACAATAGAGAAATCTGCATACTGGTAACACAACACCACCGTGATTAAATACAAACGGTAATGAGAAATCCTTCAGTTAATTTAAATAAATTCCCAACTGAAACGGCTTCTGAATTGTAAGAATAATTTATATTTTAATAACTCAAATTTTAGTAGACCAAGAACTAAAGAAGGGGGGGGGGCGATGAACGGAACTTATTTGCAAAGTAACGAAGGTAAGGTAAGGTTAGAAACAACAGGTAAGGTTAGAAGAAGCTTCTACCTGAGTCGAGCAATGACGGAAATAGGCGACCAAATCCGAACTTTAACCGACCACAGACTTCATAAAAATGCAAATATCTCTGTTAATATTCAAGATAGAGAATAAATGTATATAACAATGTTTATAGTAAATTTAATTTGCAATAAGATTGGTTCTATACCAATAATAATTATAAATAATAAATAATTTTTCGATCCGATGCATAATAACGGAGATATTTTTAATTTTCGAAAATCCCCCCTCTAAACCCCCCCTCCCTCTGATCCGATTTCAGCCATTAACGAACTTGATCTGTCTTTTTACATAAAACGGTTAAATATCGAGCTTCGTAACGATCAAACAAAAATTGCGACCGCTAGAGCGTTGACAGACAGATATATATATATATATATATATATATATATATATATATATATATATATATATATTCCCTTGAGGGAAATCTGCTAATTCATTCATCTTAGCAAAATCTTCGATCTGAGTGAATTTTATTTCTCGAGTTGACGCTTTCTTTAACTCAATATTCAATTTCGTTATTTTGTTTTTTCAATATATAATGAAACGCACTAACAGCTGATTTTGTGTCAGTAAAGAGACACATTAGTATATTAATTTAGTATAATAATCAGAAAGTAAGAGTTTTCGTCGATCTGATAAAACGGACGTAATTATTCTGAGAGATAAACACAATGTTGGATTATGAATAATAATAATTTAGAGGGAATTCGATTACTCGAGTTTCAGAACTCTCATAAAGTGTAGTTGAGTTAAAGTTCGCAAGATCTACTTATCGGGTTTATAACTCATCTCATTTCGGATGACAACTTACTTAAATTTTGTGCTATCTCTGGAATATGCTGGATGGTAGAGGAACAAATGTATAAGGGTCAATAAGAACGCCAAGTCCTCTACTGGTTTTTAATATTATGCAGAGTGGTCCCCCAGTCGTGGTCCAGGCAACGGAGCTTTAATCAGCAGGCACTGAGGATGGAGCGTTGACTCCGAAAGTGCACTTTGCATAATATTAAAAACCAGTAGAGGACTTGGCCTTCTTATTGATCCTTATAAATTTTGTGCCGTTCCTTCTCCTTCAATGTATTCTCCATATTATAGACTTCCTTATTTGTCATTAACACACTTTTAACCTAGTTAATAAGAATTCCTTACGACAAATTATATGCTGGTACTCATAAAGAATATGGACATTACTTTCTGAGTTTGCCACAAAAATAGTCCAATTGCTCAACCTAGAATCGAATCCGCGGCAGGGTTTACGGAGTATATGGAGACTACCTCTTAAACTCACAAGACTAACCTGAGCCATCAATTCCTTAAAACACGTGTAAACAATTCTTGAATGGGTCCACGGAGATATGTATCCAGTCGTTGTAAACCGGCTATTTATTTCTATGTAAATATAACTCCTACACAAATTAGAACGTAGCTGCACTTAAGCTTTTTGAAATGGTAGCATTTACATATACCGATCGTATATACCCTTACCCTAAATGTACTGTATTAGCCTTACTGCCGGATGTTCCGTCCGGGTCTCGGCTCACTTCGTCTATGCACTGTAGACGGCACTAAGGGCAGACTACCCACTACTACTATAGGAAACATATATGATGAAATGAACATACCTAAAATACTCTTCTGAGGGAACCATTTCTGGACAAGTACATTCGGAGGAACATTGGGGATATCTTGGTACCAAGTGAACAGAACTGCCATATCCTTCATCTTGGAGAAGCCCAACATCAGTCCGGCTAGGATTTTCTCGGCCTCCTTAGCTTGGAAGTGAGAACCCCAGCTGAAGAAAATAGCTCCCTTCTTTGCATTATTTATAAAGCTTTCCAAATTCTGGAAGGAATATATACTAAATGATTTTTTTTTCATAAAATATAGACTATATATATATATAATTAAGTCGATGTATGATTTCTAGTTTTTAATGTTTATTTTAGAAAACCGATTGAATGGCGATTAATTGAACAGATTAATAAAAATAACACAAGTGGAATCTAAATTAATCTAATAAGAATGTATTCAATATTATACATATTCCTAATAACCTTATTTTTACAAAAAATAAAATAAACTTAAAACTGTTGTTGGCTTATAGAGGAAATGGACGTGCTCGCCCGCAGCCTCCTTCCTGAGGCCAATATCTCTCCATTCTGAGTTAAATCTTGGTCAGAAATTCAGTCAGCTGAGAATGGTCTCAGGACACTAAGGAAACTAAGGGTAAGCCCTTAGTCATCTAGATTGGATATCCAATCTAGATGAAGAACCCTAAGTTGTTAAAGATGACCATTCACCAACCAAACCATTTCTCTAGTCAAAAGGGTACAGACTGGCAATCCTAACATCACTAAACAAAACTGGACGTTGAACCATAATATTCGACCTATCACTTAATTGTTTTCTAGAAATGGAAACATCAATTATGCAACCTAGTGCTTGCATATTCTAGAGACTGGACAAGCTATTGCTGTGGCTATAATGGGGCTTTCATCTTCTGAAGCCCCCCCCCCCTTCTTCCTGGCCCTGAATTCGTCCTGCAGCGAACATCCAGATCGTCCAATTCGCCCTTAATTCCTAATTACTTGTCGACAACGAACACAATTTCCTGAAGCTTTACAATACTAGGACTGGATTAAAATTTAAGATTGAGAGAATGCCCGTGCCCCTCTAATACAGTTATGATCATGTCTTCCAACCCTGCCACTCAAAAGAAAAAATGGAACAATACAGAACACTAAATAAAATATACTTCCGAGGTGTCCTTGAGGAAACCCACACATTATAATACTCCCTTTTGTAAGCCTCATTACTGTTTCTGCCAATCCAGATATAATTATGACCGAAACGTCGTACGTGCAGAGATCAGCTACATAAACTCAAAACGTTTCGTATAAAATGTCGTACATTTTAACCCAATACAGGTCCAAATGGTTTTATGGAAATGGCTCACAGGATTACAGGAGAAACTTTTATCCTCTGTCCTCCATAGATACCATTATCTGTTGTGGCAACCATTGTTTCCCCCTCAAAATTCATAGTATCACAATGAGAATTGTATTCTTATACAACTAATGTTCCCATAAGAAGATGAAACAAATATGTATTATTAATTTATTTATTAATGACTGATACCTTAGGCAATGGCTCATCTGCCTGAGCAGTGCTGCCACCCACTTCAACAACATTCCGCATGTATGGTCTAGGGTAGTTGAGGGAGAAGTGCGTCTCTGTCAGTATGAGAGATATGTTGTTGAGAAGATCACCAACGTAAGGTAGGTTTGGCTGGTCCAGTATTTCACGCATCAGCTTGTCCTACAATGGTCCCAACAATATATATATATTTAGTAAGGTTTGGCAGAAATTCTATTGAAATTAGGAAGGTAACAATTTTGTTAAGCTTTCCATATATATATATATATATATATATATATATATATATATATATATACATATATATATATATATATATATCATCTCAAATATGAGATAAATGAAAAATTTGAAAGCATCATTACCTGATAAGGAAGGTGAAGTAGAGAATTCAAAGCCAGCTCCACACCATTCATCAATGTATTCCATACTCTCTCCAGAAATGTCATTTTGTCAGTGAAAGCAGACCTATATTATTACAAGAGAATAACGTTTAATTTTAAATTATGTTAAGAATGTTATAAGGAGTAATTATTCAATCTTACCTTTGGTTTGGTACATATGACCATCCAATAGGATTACCCGTGGCCTTGGCAGCTGGTGTTGTCAAAGGTAAAGGTATGGTCGCCACCAGCGGAGCATCGTATAAACTGCTGGCAGCCGCCAATGACTCCTGGAACAAAAGTAAAATTAAAACCTTTCTGTAAAGCCTGCCTGATGGTTATTTTGAGAGCAATAATAATATCATATAATAAAATCATATTGATGCATTCTCTGGTAGGATTACAGACCAGAGATTGCTCCTTCTTTATTCAAAAAGATTGCCTCACGATGCTGACTGGACCCCGAGGGAACAAGTAGAAACCAGACCGGAAACCTAACTACTAAATAAAGATGCCCTTCATGCAGGGGCTGAGTAAACTAAGCTCATTTCCCATATCCTGGAATGACACACTCACCTCACCACATATTCGCACTGAAATCCAGCAAGTACGAATTACTAGCTTGAGCTACGAAATAAACGGATAGAACAACAAATGTAGAACATCAATATTTTCACAAGATTGGATGAATAACATTTTTTGATCCGGCTCATAATAATTATCAGATTTTTGGAATTTTCTAATCCCACTCCCTTTCTACCCCCCCCCCCTATTCCTGGTCCAATTTCTCTCAATAACAACTATGATATTAAGTTTTGACTGAAACGGTTAAATATCGATTATTGTATTGATCAAATAAACATTATTCAGTCAAGAAATAAATTCTTAAACATTTTCGAGGCAAAAACGTAATTGATGTATCTCACATAAAAAAAAAAAGTCTCTTGAAAACAATATTTAGTATTTAAGCTTAGAATAATTTGGTTCATAATATAACAGCTTTTTGTTAATATGACATGAAATGGAGCGGATTGGGGTTTTATTGAAGGCTAAAACTAAGAAATCCGAATATCTTGGTTAATATTCATATATAGAGAAAATATGTATATAACGCTATTTAAAGGCAATTAAATTTACAATAAGATTGGTTCTATACAATTTTTCAATACAACGTATAATAACGGAGATGCTCTTTAGGATTGCCGAAATTCCCCTCCCCTGGTCCTATTAGACTTTAACTAATTTGATGTTTAGTCTTTTTATCGAGTTTGGTAACGAAACAAAATTGTGGCCACTAGAGCAGACAAATATTTACCATTCTCGATATTTAATGTAATTTAATTAAAATTTGTATTTTTTATGTAAAACTAAAGATCAAGTTCGTTAATGGCTGAAATCGGGTCGTGGTGGGGGCGGTTTAGATGACCAGAAAACGTCAAATTCAAAATATCATTGAGTCTTATTGAAAAATCGTTACCAAATTCGATATATAAGAGTCACGTAAAACAACAGACCAAGTTCGTTAACGTCTGAAATCTGACTGGGGGGATGTTTAAAGGGGGAAATTCAAAAATATGAAATTTCTCCGTTAATATAATATAATAAGTCGGATGGAAAAATTGAATATAACCAATCTTATTAAAAATTAATTACTATAAACGGAACATATACATATTTTCTCTATCATTAATACTAGCTCAGATATTCGGATTTTTTAAGGAAATCTGGTAGCATAATATGCAATCCCTGGTGGAGAGGGAGAGGTAGTGATAGGGGGGGGGGGGTGAGAGTGGCGGAGACTGACACAGACAGAGTAAAATAGTGCGATGAATTCAACTGAAATAACTTATTTCCCTAATTATTCTACAGAAAGGAATACAGCTTAAGAGTCAATTATTGAATCATACTGATCATTAGCCATTCCATAAATGTTCAGAACTTGATTATTTATTTAAGTTGTTTCTCACCTTCTTTACATTTTGGGGACCCGCTTTTCACAAACTGTTAATCTCAATGGCAAAGGAAACTAGTGCTCCATTAATGAGACTCCGATTTGTACATTCTAAACTGGAGCCCGATACTAAAGAACGATAGCGACACATTATATTCGTTATATAAAATACTTTGCATACCATGCAGAAGAAAGGTTCAATGAAGATTAGGTCGTACTTGGTGCCTGTAGGAGGTAGCAAAGGTTTGATTCTCTCCAGCATGTAGGGGGTCACAGCATCACATACCATCCCTAAACCTCCCAGTTGGAACATGATGCCCCCTAGTGAAATAGCACTGCTTACTATCGGCGATTCTCTACCATAGCTCTCCATCAGCACTGAAAATATTACAAAAGATATTAAAATTTAACTACTTTCAAAACCAGGTTTGAAGTTATTCTTAATTTTGAAGTGAATTTCTTCTTACGAAATTATACTCTCAAGTAGCCACAACATCTAAAAGTGGACGTTATAAACAAGAGTATATATTATATAACGGGCCCAATGTCAAATGTCATCTAATGGAGGTATTTGCGATTTCTCTATCGAGACGTTATTATCGTCACACGAATCTTGAGCCTTGAAGAAATATATTTTTACTTTTTGGCCCCAGCTAATAATAGCTTGATGAGGCTGTAGCAGCGTCTCTTACAATATTTCCCACGCATAGGAAGAGTACATTGGTGCCATTATCTCACATGACATTCTCTATTTACAGCCATTACTACATTTAAGAACCCGATTAAAACAAAACTCAATATATTCTGCTCATAAGATAATTGCTGAATTAATATCTCAATTTGGAAATCAAATGTACAGTAATGGGGTTTACTAATGTCAGAATACAAATATAAAAAGTCCGTCACGCAGGGGCTGCGTAAACTAAGCAGATTTCCCACGTGAAGTTTTACAATAGAGAAATCTGCCTAATAATAACAGTAGTAGTAACCTATTCTCACGAGGACGAATAGTTAGTGAAACGGCCACACTAGCGCTCGGCGGAAACTCCCGAACATACCCGACCACACTCACAATACAAATGCAAATATCTCGGTTAATATTAATGATACAGAATAAATGTATAGAACAATATTTATAGTAAATTTAATTTGCAATAAGATTGGTTCTATACAATTTTTTGATCCGACGTATGGTAACGGAGATATTTCGAATTTTCGAAAATCCCCCCTCTAAACCCCCCCCCTCCCACTGGTCCGATTTCAGCCATTAACGAACTTGATCTTCCTTTTTACATAAAACGATTAAATTCCGAGTTTGGTAACGATCAAACAAAAATTGCGACCGCTAGAGCGTTAACAGACAAATATATATATAATTTTGAACGGACCTCATTTTCGTCATCTCCTGGGTAGGATCGATGGACATTTGAAGAAATTTTTCGAAACTCGCGTCATGAGTACGACCTCAATAGCTGATTTCCCTTAAGGGAAATCTGCTAAAACGACAGAAAAGTGAGACAGATGCTCTATGAGCGCAGAGTAACTGTAGTATTTGAACTATATACTACTATTCTTCTTCATTAAAACCGGCTTTCTGCTCCAGCAGTCTTCTCGTCACTCTTCACTGTGCTAATTATCGGTAGTTCTATGGCTATCTTATTGCGGTTATACGACGCCACTATTTTCAATCCGGATGGGTCCACAGTTTCGGCTTGTGACTTGTGATAATGTCTTTTGCATTTGGGGCCACGGAAGGCCGGCCCTGGAATAGTTCATAGATCGCCTCAACTCCAGCGATTAGGTTTACTTACGAAGAAGAAGTAGATGGTTGCCTCCCTTTTCTAGATCTGCTCATCATGAAATGAGACGAGGTCCAGTATCCCCACCATTGCGGAATTATAATAGTCGGTCTTTTAATTCAAATACGGCTCACCATTAAGTTTTTTACTTTAGGCCTTCTAAAGAGTCTAGTTTTCTACCTTTCTTGGCCTCATACAATATCCACAATTAATGGACAGCATGCTATGACTGTCTTGTTCTTTATGAGAGAAACATTCTGAACCTGAGCGATACGTATGTTCTCTTCCTTCCTGTTTGGCTGATATAACTGTCTTGGCATGCACCACATATTAGTTTATATACAACGAACCGGTCTTTTATATCAACAGGATCTTTGGCCGCCGTGCATAGCTTATCGCTCAGATTAGGTCCGCTCTTATAGACTACTCTCGCCCTATTCCTATTCTGTATGCCTCCTACTTTTTCGGAAAATTTCCCTAAATACGGAATTCCGCACCAATGTAGTTTCTTAAGTGTTTCAAACAAGTGGCTAAAAGATTGCTTGATAGCATGTTTTATGCTCTCATAAATCTTATGAATAAGCGTTGTCCCATACCCGATAGCTTTAGCAACATGTTTTATGAACTCTAGTTCCCTTTGATGATCTTGCATGGCCTACGGAAAGGTCATTAGCCTATACATATAATAAATGAAAGGCGTGATTTTAGTTTTAGGATGATGGACCGTCTCTTTATCTTTTGCAGTATCTGTTGTAGTTGGTTTCCTGTACATATTGTAAGTAAAGCTATTGTTTTCCCTCATAATACTCAAATCTAAGTAGTTCAACATTCCCTCATTCTCTTTTTCCACAGTGAACCTGATGCGCTATGCCCTACGTTCAAATACTCAATGAAAACCATTAACTCTTCCTCCGTACCTAAGAACAAACAAAAACAATCGTCTAGAAAGCACAGTCTACAAGTTTTCTTGAAGAATGCATTTTAGCAGATTTCCCTTAAGTTTCCGTTCAAAATTATATATATATATATATTTGTCTGTTACCGCTCTAGCGGTCGCAATTTTTGTTTGATCGTTACCAAACTTCATATTTAAGCGTTTTACGTAAAAAGAGAGATCAAGTTCGTTAATGGCTGAAATCGGACCAGTGGGAGGGGGGGGTTTAGAGGGGGGGATTTTTGAAAATTCAAAATATCTCCGTTATTATGCGTCGGATCGAAAAATTGTATAGAATCAATCTTATTGTAAATTAAATTTACTATAAATATTGTTATATACATTTATTCTGTATCTTGAATATTAACCGAGATATTTGCATTTTTATGAAGTCTGTGGTCGGGTGTTGTTCGGGTTAGTTCGGCCGTTTTCGGCTCTGGCGGAAGCTTCTAACCTAACCTGTCGTTTCTAACCTTACCTAACCTTCTTTACTTTGTGAGATTTATGCAAATACGTTCTGTTCATCCGCCCCCCCCCTTCTTTAGTTCTTGGACTACTAAAATTTGAGTTATTAAAATATAAATTATTCTTACTCTTATTATAATTCAGAAGCCGTTTCAGTTGGGAGTTTATTAAAATTAACTGAACGATTTCTCATTACCGTTTGTATTTACTTATGGTGGTGTTGTGTTACCAGTATGCAGATTTCTCTATTGCTAAACTTCACATAGGAAATCTGCTTAGTTTACGCAGCCCCTGCGTGACGGACTTTTATTTATTTCTATTTTTATTATTGTTACTTAAGTCCACACATTCACTCTGGACATATTTGTTCTGAAATTCTGCACATTCTTTTTTATTAGTGTCACTCAAATTATTAAAACTGTCAATCGCAGCAACTAAATTGACATCTTTTTGAGGGAGTTTTTTTTTTAGGACAATATTTAAAACATTTACTCATTTTGAGAATATCAAACTCTTGAGAATTAAATTCAACGTCAGTCAAATTGACCGTGTGGGGGAAACATTTACAAGATTTTTTTTCTGTATTTAAATGTCCAATGGAATTATTTACATTCAGTTCATTAGCAGTGTCTGAATTATCAATAGCGATCTGGAATTGCTTACCTCAGTAATCCTATCGTGCCGACTTCCATACCTGACTACCGACATCTATGCCCAATTCCTAATGCGAGCTCTTGTGGGAGATTGAGGAGAGGGAGAGAGCGTGATCGAGAGAGATGATTTTTATGTTCCAAATACATGGTTTTCTTTAATTAGAGACTTATAGTTTAAGGATGTCAAGCTCTTACCTCAGTAAGAATTTTTTTTTTTATTGAAAGGAGAAAAGATCAATACAGTTACAGAATTTCATAATTACCGTATATTATGTTCATGTCAGACATGACATGACTCAAAACTACACTGACAAAGGACAAGATTTGGCTGAAGACCATTCTGCTGGCTAACAAGAGACAAAATCTATTGATCATTTATGTTATGAATGTTAAAAGTTAAGGAGCAGTTTGAAGGGATGAGAGAAGGGTCCAGGCTCTTCTATGGAATGGCTAATTAGCCTTCGCCTACTTAAAAGTACGTCTAAGTACTTAAAAAACAGTAAATAAAAAAAATATACATTTTTCTGATTAATTATAAGGACTTAAAATGTATTTACCAGCACGAATTAAAATAATTAAAGAAATGTTAATTAAAGAAATGTTTTCTTTGAACTTTAAATCTTCTAAGATTTAGATACGGTTATCTAATCGTAATATTTGACCTTCACCATAACACATCATCACACGTATCAAGATCTTTATGAGAACAACAATGTCGTGAGGGAAGGTGTATCTTCTAAAAGTAATTACACACTCCAATAAAAATTTGTTTAACAAATTTAAAAAAAAAATTAGATATTGAGTTCTGCGTACAAGTCAATTTTACACAATTCTCCAAATGCACACTGGATCCAACTAGCAGAACGAAAAAGTGCGTCACTCAAGAGCAACTGAAACTAAGCAGACGTCCCACGAGCTGACATATTACGCACTGATGATCACAACTAGCCATCTATTCTCTTTTAGCAGATTTCCCTCAAGGGAAATCAGCTATTCAGGTTGTACTCATGATACGATTTTCGAAATTTTTCTTCAAATGTCCATCGATCCTACCCAGGAGATGACGAAAATGAGGTCCGTTCAAAACTGTATATATATATATATATATATCTATAAATATATATATTTGTCTGTTACCGCTCTAGCGGTCGCAATTTTTGTTTGATCGTTACCAAACTCGATATTTAGTCGTTTTATGTGAAAAGAAAGATCAAGTTCGTTAACGGCTGAAATCCGACCAGTGGGAGGGGGGGGAGGTTTAGAGGGGAGGATTTTCGTAAATTCGAAATATCTCCGTTACTATACGTCGGATCGAAGAATTGTACAGAATCAATCTTATTGAAAATTAAATTTACTATAAATATTGTAATATACATTTATTCCCTATCTTGAATATTAACCGAGATATTTGCATTTTTATGAAATTTGAAATTTGCGAAAATCGCGTCATGAGTACAACCTCAATAGCTGATTTCCCTTAAGAGAAATCGGCTAATAAATACAGTCCATAACCTCAAGAATAATATGAGATTTGGTATATATAATACGAGGTTATCTAATCATGATATTTGACCTTCACCATAACACATCAACACAATATATCAAGATCTTTATGTAAACAACAATGGCTCTTCGAAACTACTGTCTACTTTAAAAATATTTCTCTCTTCCCCCCCCCCTGTCTCTGGGGAAATCTGCTAAAACGCTGGGTCTACCTTGAGTCGTTGGAGAGCTTACCTCTGAGCTCGTCATTGCTGGTGTTGACAGGAATCTGCCTCAGCCCCGGCGGGTTGGATTTGTCGGTGCGAGAAGATATGAATGTGACGTTGTGTCCCCGGCGACCCAGCTCTCTGTAGATAGGCAAGAATGGCATTATGTGACTGTAGCTGGGGAATGGGTGTAGCGCCAATATGTCAGCAGAGTGAGTGGGCACTACTAGGTAGGCCAGGCATATCAACGAACGAAGCGACATGTTCCAAGGTCCGTCCACAACTACTCAACCTTTCTCCGATCAGATGGGTCTATCAACCAGCTCGGATCTAGTCGCCTTTCATCGGCTCTTTCCGTAACTACTTATCTTGCATTCCAGTTTACATTTAGTATCTGTCAAATAACAATGTGATAACACTTACCTTACAATTAAATTACAATTTCCACATAGGGAAGCATACTTCTCTATAGACTCGTCAAATAAAATCCCAAGACCAGTGGCGGCTCGTAGCTAAAATTAGCGGGGGTGCTGCTCCGGAAAGTTTTTAGCCTTTGTTTTAAAATTGTGTAAAAGGAAACAAACATGTTTAAAAAGAATAAAACTTGATTAATCTATTCGGTCGGCACTGCGGGAAAGACAGTGCTCTCTATCCCTTGTTGAGCTTCCTCTGAGAGCATGCGCACAACAGCCAAACACCTCGCAGCTGGAACTGTGAAGCGTACATTCCATACAAAGATTTTTGTATCTTTTTCCATAAACTGGGGGATGGTTACTGCATTAAGCTTAAGGATTATATATAATACAGGTATAAAGAAAGAATTAAAGAAAAAGGCTCATTATATTAAATGATATAGATAATATCAAGTGGAAATTGGGGTGCTGGAGTTTCACACTGCCTATACGCGAGCCGCCACTGCTCAAGACTCACTTTCCCAAAAGGAGTATAACCAATATACCAATACAAATATAAGCATCTACAACATGTGGCCTTATGAAAACAACTAATCTACAAGAGCAATAAAGACAATTAAACTTAATATATAAATTACAATATCTCTTGAAGGATACCTTGCCTACTCAAGAAACCACTTATTGCATTTAATACTTTAAATATTTAAAGTTTTAAATGCTAGGGGGAATCCCCTAAATAAAATAAACTCTTACAATTTTAAACTCACGCTAAAGAAATACGGTATTCAAACTTTTTGAAAATTTAACAAAATATATATGTGCATGTAAAATAGAGGTTTAAATGTAGAAAAATAAATAAAACCTTAAATTATATAATCAGATCCAGTTCCTTTAGATGTTATGGAGCATAATTATGAAATCTTCTTTATCTCAAATAGGGGAAGGTGAGGAGGCAATTTTGCAATTAGCAGATTTTTTTATATTTCGTCCACTCAACCCCCAACCTCCTGTTTAATGTGGCTTCACCTCTTAGCCAATCTACAATTTTAGCAGATTTCCCTTAAGGGAAATCAGCTATTGAGGTTGTACTCATGACGGAATTTTCGAAATTTTTCTTCAAATGTCCATCGATCCTACCCAGGAGATGACGAAAATGATGTCCGTTCAAAACTGTATATATATATATATATATATATATATATATATTTGTCTGTTACCGCTCTAGCGGTCGCAATTTTTGTTTGATCGTTGCCAAACTCGATATTTAGTCGTTTTATGTAAAAATAAAGATCAAGTTCGTTAACGGCCGAAATCGGACCAGAGGGAGGGGGGGGTTTAGAGGGGAGGATTTTTGAAAATTCGAAATATCTCCGTTACTATACGTCGGATCGAATACTTGTATAGAATCAATCTTATTGCAAATTAAATTTACTATAAATATTGTTATATACCTTTATTTTCTATTTTGAATATTAACCGAGATATTTGCATTTGTATTCCTCGTGTGGTCACCAGTAGGCTATGTTCGGACTTTCCGCCGAGAGCTCTGGCGGCCGTTTCGATAACTATTCGTCCCTCGTAAATAGGTTTAGAGGTTAGGTTAACTGTTTTTTGGGGCTAGAAACTACTGGGTTATTACGCCCTAAATAATGTTTTAGGTTTAGAGGTTTCTTACTACTACAGTTTTTATTAGGCAGATTTCTCTATTGTAAAACTTCACGTGGGAAATCTGCTTAGTTTACGCTGCGCCTGCGTGACGGAATTTTTAAATTTAGAAACATTTTATTTTACAAGTATCAATGACAATGGACAACAAAGGCCTCACTCACTCATTCATGCATATATACATACATACACACACACACAGACAATACACAGGGCATAGAAATTTGAACAAATACCTGTCATCTTGGAAAATCAAAATGAAAATTATCTTTTTTTTCCCTAGGTATCTCTCACATAACCTAATTGGAAGTTAAAAAATGAATGAAACATAAGTTAAATATTTTATTACAGTGGCTACAGTGAGACTATGAAACATAAATGTTAATCTGAGATATCTCGTTCCAGAAAGTTCACCTTGACCGACATTCCGAATAACCAGTTAAACAGAAACCCCTGGAGCTATAGTTAAAATATACTAATTTGCTAACGAAGCAGTTTCGGTGGTAACTTGCCTCATTCAGCCGTAGTAGCATAAATTGGCCATTAATTTTGATTTAGGGGGAAATAATGTAATAGAAACTAAAATATAATCTTTTCCAAATGTTTTCAATGATTAGAAGAAAATTTGTTTATATTTTTAAAGTACATAACGTCTGAGAGATATACCTTATATTGGTAGGGAATATCTCCACGATGAGACCAATCTGGCAGAAGTAGGCTATTGTTAATACGGAGGCTGCGATGGAAGATGGTATGAAGACATATTCACTGCTTATCAACGGAATGGCGATAAAACTCAGCGCCGCTATCCCGGACACTCCCACTGAAACATGCAGCAATATATTGTATTTAGGTATGAAAATTAAGACATAATTTATAAAACATTATGTGATTATTTAATTTATGAAATACATAACATTGCATCCAAAAAAAAAGTTATAGAGTTTTTTGTTACTGTTAGGGAGTGTAATGAAGGATTGTTGTGTTTATAGCTCTTTGGAATATCTATATCTCTCTTTATAGGTTAGGTGTAAAACATGTTTTGTAGATTTAGAAGGCAGGCTTTTGTTCTTGGACAGTCATGAGTTGAATAATAAAGAGATACATTCTGATTAATAATTCTAAACCTTTTTTTGTGCTTAAGAACATGGGGTCAGGTGTATGCTAACAATTGAAGAAAATGATAAGTAATATTCCTTTGCCAGAACCATTTGACTTTTCAAATAAGGAGAATGCAGGAGAGAACTGGGAGCTATTCAAGCTGCAATGGGAGAACTACATCACGCTTGCAGAGGCTTTAGGGCCAAAGGCATCCAAGCTAACCCCAAAGGTAATGTTAGCTTTATTTTGTTCGGTTATAGGCCAAAATGGATTGAAGCTAATTCGAAAGATATGCGAACCTGATGCAACGATTGATGTCATAATTACCCGACTAGATAAATAATTTAGCCATAAAAAAAAAATGTAACCTATGAGCGGTTTGTTTTTAATAGTGCAACTCAGCTTCCAACTGAGACATGTAAAGATTTTATCAATCGGCTTCATGAGTTGGCTGCCAGGTGTTCATTTAATAATTTAGCACAGCTATCAAAACTTGAAATAGAAGACAATTTGATACTTGATCGCTTGGTCGCAGGGATTTCCAATTCTCAAATACGAAAAAAACTTTTAGCCAAAACATCATTGACAGTGAAGCAAGCAATAGAGATAAGTGTAACAGATGACCAAACCGAGATTTTGGCATTACAAATTAAAGAAATAGATCATCAAAAACGTCCGTCACGCAGGGGCTGCGTAAACTAAGCAGATCTCCCTTGTGAAGTTTATTTTATTTATTTATTAACGTCCACTTTTTGCAACTTAGGCTAATCGGGACGGGTTATCTACAGGTTACCACCCTTTTCTAGCCAGGGTGGGATTTTAGGACGTTATTTAATGAATTTCGTCACTAAATAATTTCCTTTGCCCAGGCGAGAATCGAACTCGCCACTCTAGGTTTACCATGTGAGATAAAGGTCAACGCTTTAACTCGCATGGCTAATCTGAGCCCCTTGTGAAGTTTAGTAATAGATAATAGTTTGTATTTATTCACGTTAGTATGCAGATTTATCTATTGTGAAGTTTAGTAATAGATAAATCTGCATTCTAACGTGAATAAATACAAACGGAAATAAATGTTTCATCCACTTTCAATAACCTCCCGACAGGAAGCGTTAGAAATGTAATCTATCGTGTTTGCCCGCCTCACACCGGAAAGGAAAACAATTACTGAAATATATCAGAATATAACATCTTAATTTTATTGAGAACTATCTACTATATCTAGTACTGTAATTAATAATGAGTCAGAATAACCGTTATCTCAATAAATCAAATGTCAGTAGTCCAAAGCCTTAAGACGGGGGGGGGGGGGTCACCAGGACATGAAGGCTGAAAACTGAAAAAACATCTCGGTTAATATTCACGATAGTGAATAAATGTATATAACAATAATTATAGATCATTTAATTTGCAATACGATTGCTTTTATACTTTTTTTCGATCCGACGCACAGTAACGGACATATTTCGAACTGTCGAAAATCCTCCCCTTTAAACCCCACCCCTCCCCCTGGCCCGATTTCAGCCGCTAACGAACTTGATCTTTCACCTAGGAACCTTGGTAGGCTCACTCTACCTTAAACATACAGTCCTACAAACCTGTGAAATCTGGTAGGCACGTTGTTCCTCAAACAAAGGCTTAAAACCCCGAGAAACCTGCTAAGCTGATGTATCTATAACATACTCTTCTAAAATCCCCGTAACCCGAGTAGAGTTATTGTATCTTAAACAAACTTATATATAAACCTAGGAACCATTTCAGGCTCTCTCTACCTTAATCATACAGTCCTACAAGCCTGGGAAATCTGGTAGGCACGTTGTTCCTCAAACAAAGGCTTAAAACCCCGAGAAACCTGCTAAGTTCATGTATCTTTAAATACTCTCCTAAAATCCCCGTAACCCGGGTAGAGTACTTGTATCTTAAACAAACTGATATATAAACCTAGGAACCATGGCAGGCTCACTCTACCTTAAACATACAGTCCTACAAGCCTGGGAAATCTGGTAGGCACGTTGTTCCTCAAACAAAGGCTTAAAACCCCGAGAAACTTAGTACTCAAACCTGGAAAAGATAAAAGAAAGGCCACCAGTTACCGTCCAATATCATTAACCAGCCAGCTGTCTGTGCAAAGTCGCAGAAAAATCTCCATACCAATACGCATTTAAGCCAAATCATTCAACAATGCACCATATTGCGCGATTGGAAAGCGAAATCCTTAATGCTTTCCTTGGAAACAAATTAATGTTAGCAATATCCCTCGATCTGGAGAAAGCATATGACTGTGTCTCTCCCAGTTGATCGAATGGGGTGTCCAAGGAAACATTATCAGATTTCTGGATAACTATTTGTCTGATCGAACTTTCAGAGTGAGGATAGGTGTTGCTATATCAGATCCTTTTTGTCAGGAGAATGGAGTGCCTCAGGGAGGTGTGCTGAGCCCAACATTATTCAATAAAGCTGTGAACTCTGTAGTAAAATATATCCCTAAAGAAGTATCTTATTGCCTGTATGCTGATGACCTAATAATATACACTACATACTCATCACTTTGATACACACAAACATTAATGCAAGACACTCTTAATGAACTTTATAAATGGTGTTCTGTCACTGGTTTCAAAATATCTAGTGAAAAAACTAAATATATTATTTTTACACGTAAAAGTAAATAGGAACTACCTATACTTACACTGAACACGACTCTAATAAACAAGACGGACGAACTCAAATTTCTTGGACTGACATTCGTTAGGAAACTGACGTAGGTATCCAATTTAAAAGGACTCCTTGATAAGTGCAAAAAGAGTTTGAACTTATTGAGGATTCTTAGCAATACAAAATGGGGAGCAGACAATGTTTAATGCTGACATTTTACCGTTGCTATACCAGGTCTTTACTGGACTATGGATGTATAGCATTTTCATCAGCCAGCTCAAATGCCCTTAAAATGTTAGACACTGTTCACTACACAGGACTAAGAATAGCAACAGGGGCCTTCAGATCAAGCCCTGTAGAAAGCCTATTTGTAGATGCTGGAGAACCTCCATTAAAATATAGAAGGCGTATAATCAATTTAAAATTTATTTTAAAATGTAAAGCTTTAGACACACCTTATCCACACCTCATCCACACATTCTTAAACAATAGACCACATTTCAACAAATTCATAAAGAAAAAATGTAAACACAAACCACTTCTTATACGCACATTAGAAAATTCCGCAGACTCAAACATTTTACAGACTCCTATGTACAACAATACTTTACTATCACTTCCTCCTTGGAGAGTAAATAACTTATATATTGATTTAACCTTAACAAAATTTAATAAAAATGATCCCCTTTCTTCAAAATTTTACATGACTGCATTTAACTCCATTACTGCAAATAACCCAAACGCACTATACACATTCACGGACGGATCCAAGACTGACTTTGGAACAGCAGCTGCTGCACTCATTGACGACCACACATATGCCAAAACATTAAACTGCACATCAAGTATTTATTCAGCTGAACTACAAGCTATACTCCTATCTCTAGAAAACCTCCAAAATGTTCAAAATCGCCAAATAATTTTATTTTCGGACTCTCTAAGTTCTTTACTCTCTTTAAAAACATATATTCCACTCATCCTATTATAACAAACATTTTTGAACACATTCAAAATCAACAAAATCACATAACATTGGTGTGGCTACCAGGACATCAGAATATTGGACGAAGCACTGAAGTTGACATGCTCGCAAAACTAACGACAAAAAACACCAATACTGACATTAAAAAAATAACTTCGGACGACCTACAAAACTACATTAAAACTAACATACTCCAAGAATGGCAACAGACAACAAACTGAGACAAATTAAAACTACAGTTAAGACATGGAGTGACAAATTTGAAGTATTTACACGGAGAGACGAAGTAGTCCTTACGAGACTACGTATAGGTCATTCTTTACTTACCCATGGTTACCTATTTCAAAAGAAAAGAATGCCTAACTCCAATGTGTGTAATGCTCCGCTTACAATAAAACACATACTAAAAGACTGCAAAAGACGTGACCATCTAAAGATCCCTTATGATTTACACGACTTACTCACTGAAGGTAGCCCACACATACCCATAATACTCCAACATTTACATGACATTAACATATACTCACAAATTTAGAATTGTTACATTTTAAAATCCTTTTTAATCCTTCTTAAATTAAATATTTTAAATTCCAGCTAAACCGTTTTACTGTATGTTTATGTGTGTGTATGTGCGTGTGTGTGTGTGTGTGTGTGTGTGTGTGTGCGTGTGTATTTGCGCGTGTGTGCGTGTGCATGCGCGCGTGAGTGTGTATGCATCTTTGTATGTGTGATAAAGAAAGTGAGAGCATATGATTGTAAAAATATTTTAAGTGTTAGAAATCTTCATTTTATTGTACATACTAATTTATATTTATTTGATTTTAGTTTAGTTTTTATCCATTGAAATTATATAATTGTTTACGTAATTTTATTAGTCTTTACAGTCTTTGTTTTTGAACTTAATGTTTTGTTTTTGTTTATTTATTTTATTTGTTATTTTGTGTTTATTGTTGTTTTTTGTTGTTTTGTTATTTGATTGCGTTCTATTATTTAGTTGAGTTTTATTTAGTTGTGTTTTGTTATATTGTTGCGTTCTGTTATTTAGTCGAGTTTTGTTATTTGTTGCGTTCTTATTTTGTATTATTTAATTTTTTCTTGTTTCTATTTTTATTTTGTATTTTGTTTATATAAATTGTTTTTGTTGTTCTTTTATGAACAATATCGCCTCGCTGCGAACGTTCCAAAATAAAATAAAATTAAAAAAAAACCTAGGAACCATGGCAGGCTCACTCTACCTTAAACATACAGTCCTACAAGCCTGGGAAATCTGATAGGCACGTTGTTCCTCAAACAAAGGCTTGAAACCCCGGGAAACCTGGTAAGCTCATGTATCTTTAACATACTCTCCTACAATCCCCGTAACCGGGGTAGAGTTATCTTAAAGAAACTTTCCTACAATACCTGGAACCCTGTAAAGCTCATTTTGTTTCAAACAAACAGTGCTACAAATCTGTGTGCCCTGGAAGCATTGTATCTGAAACAAACTGACCTTTAAACCTGGGAACCTTGGTAGTCTCAATCTATTTTAAACAAATAGCTCTATAAACCCTGTACCCTGGTTCATTGTATCTGAAACAGACAGTCGCACTAGCCCATATTTTGACACTTACTGTACCTCACGACTTCTCGTCCATCTCATATGCGCAATTCCTTTCCTTGATTGATATTCTCATTAAAATCACCCTTATCTAGTTCAATCCTTCTCATGCCTACCATTGGCAAATGCAGCACATCCACCTAACATTGCCTCAACCTTTGCTGACGCTGAGTATTTATTCCCTACTTACAAAATTCATTTTTAAAAACTCACAAAAGTAACACCTAAAAGACTACGATGTACTTCATTTTCATCATTTACTAATCTTTTTAGAATGTCAAGAAAATTATTTTTTTTTTTTTAAGTCGAGTACAAATTCAATATTTCATTTCCATTTATAGGCATTTGTTATAGAAAACAAAACTGAAAATACCCACAAATTTGGTAACATTAATTGTCATTTGAAATGCAATACTAAGTTAAATAATAAATACTCACTTATTAAAGTTTTTTTAGTTAAATACTTCACTAAGAAAAAGAAAAAAATTTGCGCTGTAAGCCCACCGGAATTCAGTATTATCATATTGAAGTAAACTTCGTCTCTTGACGTAACCTGGAAAAACAATAATTTTATAAGAGGAGAAATTTTAACATTTGAAGGTTTTATGGTCTTTTATAAATAAAATATATTCTTAGCACTGCGTTGTACAGTGGTGGACCTTTTGCAGTGTAGCAACTGTTTTTGTCAGTGTCGTGATGTATCCGGACATCACGACACTATATAGTTTATCCTACTATCGGCAGGGGTCCTCCATTTGTGGATTTCGCGGGGTCTCTCCTGGCCCTTTTCGGAATACTCCATTTTCCTGATGATACTAGCATAGGTTCCCTGCTACCTGTATAAACTGTTGGATTTTCTCGAAGAAGTTCATCTGTTTTTTCAGCTGCATTCCGATCCCAGATCCAGTTGGTCGACAATTATAGATATAGTGTCGAGACAGTCTGCGAGGGCTTGTCTGTAACATATGCACCTGGACTTCCTTGGTCTGCGCATAGCAATAGGTGGAATGACCCATGCAGTCCTCAACCCACGAAATAGCAACATGGCTCCCCCAGAGGCTTACTCTCAGCAAGCAGGTAATATGGACCTGACTTACTGGTAGGTCTTGAAAAACGACGAGCAGCAGGGTGTCCTTTGCACTAAGTGTCTCGTGACCACCTGTCGTACTTGAGAGTCCAACGGTTCTCATTTTGGAAACAAACTTGTATTGTGACTTTAGATACAACTAATCTCATTTTTATTTTCAACTGGTGGCGAGGGTGATGAATCAGGTTCTGCAGGACACAGTTTTGTGGCTCCTCGCAATTTATTTTTAAAAATCCTTTGCGTTTTCAGGAATTTACATTCCCATCATCAGAGCTACAAACAATAAAGCACAATAAATAAGGAGTTGGGTCTAAAACTTTTTTTAAAGACGTATATAACTGGTCATGCATAGAAAACACAATCAATAAAACTATCAAAGTAAGAACAATAAAATGTATCTACAACCAACCATACACGAATAAAATGAAACTTGTTTTTATATTGGCTTAACATTAAAATTACAAAAGCTTAAAATTGCGCTTGGGACGTGCGTGGAGAGATTGGGCTAAACTCTGCCGGTGCACTAATGCCTCAGTGATCTGTTCAAGTCGCTAGGGGGGAGAGAGAGACAAGTCTGTAAATGAGAGGTGCGTTTGTGCCCGTCTGGATATTTGCATTCATCTTATCATTGGTTTTTTCCATTTTTATTTCTATACTCTCCGCCATGACCAGCAAACAACCTCTGAAATCACTGTGTAGTAATTTTATCTGATGGTTTCCAGCTTGATGGCTATGATCCCTACATTGGGAATATAACTCTGAGGCTGCTATCATGTGTCTTTTAGCCCTGATCCGCAACTTCTACTCTGTTCTCCTTGTACACCACTGATTTGTGTCTAGAGGAATAGCAACCTTGAATTTAGATGCAAAATTCTGAAGTCCCTTTCTGTAGGCTGCCTTGCTTATTTCGTTTTCTGCCCTAGATCTCAGAGAGTAGACCTAAATATGGCAAAATGCCCTAGGATTTAGTTTCATCCCCACCTTTATTATTCGTAGCTATGATGAGATGATTAAAAATAAACTTGATCTTGAATAACTTTAAAACTAATACTTTTCATCCGTCTCCCATCGTTCTGTTTTCCTTGTCCCTGCTAACTAGACTCCCAAAAAGCGATACTATACTTGTTGGTCTGTTTAATATCTTCTAACGTGCCGCCTTGTAGCAAAGATATCGTAAATCAACTCACTCCGGGTTAATTAATCCCTTTACAAGATTTTCGAGAAAGGCGACTTGTTATTAAGGAATTAATAGTGCACTTATACTTTTGTACCAGAGATTCATGAGGGCAGTTTCCCCTTTCCCAGCCAGTCTGTATATTTACTGGAACGTTTGGAAATATTAATTTGGTTTAAATATCTCATACCTGACGGAATTAAACTTCTTTCATTTAAGATCATCCCAGAATAAAAAAAATAATAGTAGGCTTGTGAAAAGATGAAAGGAATAGATCTATTTAATAATAAAAACAATAATTACATTTGTTAATTGAAGTACACTGTACTCACTTGACTAGCTTCGGCACCGGCCTTATGACCAGCTGCTAAAAGAGGACAGAATAACTTGGTCTGGTTCGCTACAGCAGGATCAACATTTGACATAACTGTCAACATTTCGGGTAGCCAGAGTCTTATCAAGTTTTCACTGAAAAAAAGTAATTATTACTAATATACCGTAGAGTAGAAAAAGGAGTGCAGTCTTTCGTTAAACGTACCTCTGGGTACCAGCATTTATGCACCGATACCTTGAAAGTTGTACTTTGCCAGAGGTTCCGGCATAGACAAATATATATGGCAAATACAAAGAGTTGGTTTTCCGCCAGTATTATATTTCTATGGTCATAACATCATTACTGCCTGATCATCGAGTTCTCAAGCATGACGATAGTTGTACTGGGTAGTTCTTTGAGATTTCTTGAATTCATGTAATGCAATAGTCAGTAACTAGTTGTAATCTTCATTTTGTGGAAGATCGTTTATCTCGTAAGCTTAGTTATTTATATGTCTGTAGGATTAGCTGTCCCTATCGATGTCATCTTGGGCCCACTCGGGTAGGTCATCTTTTTCATCTCTTGTTGGGATTTCTATTTTACATTTTATTAATTAGCAAGTATTTGTTTCTTTTATTTATAATAATTCCTCCTTACTAATATTGTTTTTATTTGTATATTATATATATCATCATTCATTTACTGTACTAATTTCACTTACTTTTGACTGTTCATTATACACATAATAGAAATTCATAACTATACTTACGCCTACATGTTAATATACTATCTTCTAATAGCGTAGACTGGCAGATTAACCGATAAATCCATTACTACTGGTCCAGTTAGCTTTACAAATCGATATTCTGGTTAAAAATAAAACAATTAAATAAGACAATATGTCAAAGAATTAAGATTAATTAAGACACCCAAAGAAATATAGCCTAGATAGAAAGTGTAGACAATTTGAGTTTATATACTTGTATAAATAATAAAGAAACCACACAAATGTATTATTAGAAGAGATAACAAAATGTATGTACCCACAAAATGTGAGCACTTGGAAAGTGGATCGCCATGATAACAACTAATATTCGAAGTGTTGTTTATATAAGGAATATTGGAAAGAAACTATTTGCAGTAAAAGCTGAACAGATTATAACTTTGCCACATGCTGACAAGGTGTTACATGTTATAAATATTCACTCTAGAATAAATTCTCTGGAAGGAAATACTCACGATGTTATTATAGCAATTTGTATTGCAAATATGATTAGCAATCTATAGATGAAGGGTGGTTTCAAGACAGTCGTAGCAGCCTCCATTTTTTCAAGAGTGGACTTCTTTGAAGTACCCAATAGCTCAACTGGTTTTCGTATCACTTGAACCTGTATTAAACAAATTCGTGCAGTAATGAGAACAAGATAAATAACTACAACATTCATATCCAAAGATTTATGATTTCTTTATGGAGTCGATCTATGTAGTGTTTGGTGTCAATATCGTATGAATGCTAATGCATTTGGTGTAATATTTATGTTTAATTTGTGGAGAGAAAATAAGTAAACTAATCTGTAAAATAAAAGTCCGTCACGCAGGGGCTGCGTTAACTAAGCAGAATCCCACGTTCGCAACTTATTTGCATTTATCTCAAAACTTAAAAGTTTAATGAGAACAATATTTGGTATTTATCTTCAAATAAAATGCTTCATAACATAATAGAATATTGTTAATATGAGATGAGTAGGAGTGGGGCTTTACTGAAGACCTAAAACTAAAAAATGCAAATATCTCAGTTAATAATCAAGATAGTGAATGTACATAGCAAAATTTATAGAACATTACATTTGTAATAAGATTGGTTCTATACAATTTATCGCTCCGACGCATAATAACGGAGATTTTTTAAATTCTCCCCCTCTAACCCCCCCCCCCTCCCCCTGGTCCGATTTCAGCCGTTAACGAACTCGATTTTTCTTTTTGTATAAAACGATTATATATCAAGTTTGGTAACGATAAGACAAAAATTGCGACCGCTAGAGCGGCAACAGACAAAAATATAGATATATACACACAGTTTTGAACGGACCTCATTTTCGTCATCTCCTGGGTAGGATTGATGGACATTTGAAGAAACATTTCGAAAATCACGTCATGAGTACGACCTCAATAGTTGATTCCCCTTGAGAGAAATCTGCTAAAAGTCGGTCTCTCAGGGGATAATAGATTACAGACTGGTGACCTCATCTCAACATATATATATTCTCTATTTCTAAGAAAAACTCTGATATGTAGAATTGGGGGATTACTGAAGGCTGAAAAAAAAAGAAATATGAAGAACTATAATATTTGAGCACAAAAAGATGTATAGAACATGGATATTCTAACGAGATTTGTCCCATAAATATAGAAGTACGCTTTTGCTTGTTTCTCACATATAAACGTCCAATGAAGAAAATATTTGGTACATAAGCTTGGAATAAAGCGATACATACCACGAGTTGGAGTGGGAGATTACTGAATACTGAAAACTATAAAACGCAAATATGTGGATGTAATAATCAAGATGAAAAAATATGTGGGAACATTAACTTATTTCCCTGAAGCAAAACTCTGGTGAAAGGTCATTAAATTTGCAATAAGATTGATTCTATACAATTTTTCGATCCGATGTTTAATGACGGAATTATTTGATTAACCCTCTTTCCTCTTATTCACAAACAAAATTCTAAACTAAAAAATTATACGGTATAATAGAATAAAATTCGATGTGCTTTCTATATATTGAAGCTTACCGGGTATGTGTCAGGTAAGAATCCAGTGTTGATTGTGTATATTTTTGTTACAAACTTGGAGAGCTTTGTCAGTCTTTCCCTTTTCGGCGAGGAACTTGGGCGATTCGACGCAGAAAGCACTCGCAATGCCAGTTATTAGAGAAGAAATGCCGCTACACAAGATGAACATTTGCCAGGATTTTAGCGGTAGCCATTGTGGAAGTTGGCAAGGAATGATCACGGCCGCCATACCTGCAACATTCCAGTCCGGTATTTTATGTCTTATGCCAACAATGTGAATGACCATTGATTTTTTAGATAGAAAATTTGTTGGCTTTGGTTGTTCAAATTTTGTTTTAAGTTCATTTACTGATTAGAGACCTGTATTATGTAGTATTCATACATTTTAATCTTAACGAACGTAAAATGCCTACTTTTCGACTAACACTAACTGAAAATATTATGTTTTCCAACTAAAAACTAATTACTTATGTCATTTATAATTACTTATGTGTGTGCCAAAATAATAAACGTTGTTTATTAGAGTTCTGAAAATTCATATCATATTGTTGCGAAAATTAAATACATGAAAAATTACATTATTAATTGTTAATAAAAATTAGCAGATAGTCACGTAATTGGGAAGTACGAAGGAGATCAAAGGTTGCCTCCATATGGTCCCGTTTGTCCTCGGCAATACCACTCCAGACTTCGAAGAGTTCAGACAATTCCCTTTGATGTTTTCCGACAAACTATAAAAGGATCCGGCAGCCGCTAGTTAGTTAGTTATTCCCACCTGGTACCGCCAGATGGCAGGTCAAACCACAAAACCTCTCGCTCTAACACCCAAAAACCCTTACAATCACCCCTTAAAATAGAGGGCATCGCTCAGTACAAGGGGACTATCTGCTCAAACCCACGCACGGCCTTACAAGGTCCTGCATTTCCTTGAAAATTCCTTTCATTTCGAGGTAATCTGGACTCAGATAAAAAACAAAATTAGTTTATTCTCAGCTGTCTTCAAATGATCATCAGTGCGTTCAGTGCTACTTAGTAGCAGTGCGGTAAAGTGTTTTTATGTGAAGAACAGTGTTGTGCCGTGACTCTGTAAGGAATAGTATAGTGCCGTGTTTAAGACAGTGTAGTGCCGTCAACTTCGCGAAGGAAAGGACAGTGCAGTGCCGTCAACTTCGCGAAGGAAAGGACAGTGCAGTGTCGTGTTTTTGTGAACTTCAGTGATCGTGAGTGATTTATTGAACTGTGTAATCTGAGGAACAGTGAAGCTATCCGTGCATACTGCGAGTAATTATTAAGAAATAGTTAACCAAGCGTCTCGTGCATTGTTAAATAAATTGTGCAGTGATAAAAACTGTGAACCGTGTGTGTGTTTAATTTTACAATCCAAAAAACTCTAATAAACAACGCTTATTACTGATTTTGTAATAAACGTAACAATATTTATAACTGAAACTCTTAAGTCGAAGTTTAACTAAGAAAACATCATGTCTAAAATATGCTTCCAAACCCAAGATCAGTGTTCGTATATACATTCATATATCGAATTCTTTTGGATGTTGTTTCTCTTTGTGATAATTATGAGGAACATTTCTCTCGTATAATAGAGACATGATTCGTGAAATAATTAATGTTCTAATTTGATTAAAGTAATTATTTGTAATTTACACCAAATAAGCATCACTGGAGTTTTCATAACAGATTATTTGCAAAGTAACACCCTCTTCTGGACTGGGTGGAATTAGGGATATATTGAAACGTTCCCTAAATAAATGGAACTCACGACTCAATGTTTACCAACAAAATTAAGACTATAGTCTTAAAAAATATGGTTAAATTAAGCCCATCGATTAACACAATTATTTAAAAACCCATTTTTCATTGAGTGTCTTGATCGATTATACTCTAAGATTATGGATGCTAATTCATTGTATTCATTTTCGTGATAATCGTTCCTTGTGTATATATTTTCTTACTCTTCTTACTTCGCATCCATGAAGAATAATCGTTAGGTGTGTCTCGCCAAGGTGCAGAAGAATGTTGGCTTATACTTGAGCCAAGTTCTTTGTTTGTACTTCCCAGAGAATAGTCGAAGATGTCTCAAAGGGAAAGATAAAACTTAATTTGAAGAAAACATGAAATAAGTGCCTACCAGCTGCGATTCAACGTCGGTACAATTTTTGACCCTGGCATTAATAAAACTTCCAACCAAAATGTTACTAAAAGTCAGAAAAAAATGTGAAGCCGTGGTAAAACTAAATCCCTAGATAATGTAATTTTTAATGTTAAAACTATTTCATAAATTTTCATCCTAATTTAAGTAATAACTTTAACTTACAAACTTGTGCAGTAGTTAGTGCACAAGCAAATATTCCAGTCGAAAGAACTGCAAAATCTCTTCTCTTCTCCGGAAATACCTCTGCCAAGTAGGTCATGAATATTGAGTATGGACCACACACCCTAAAATAAGTATAAAATCTTAAATATAATCATATATATATTATTAATATGACATGAGTAAGAGGGGGGGGGTCTGTAAACCGAAAACAACATAATCGAAGTATCTCTGTCAATAATCAAGACAGTGAAAAAATATATAAGAATACTAGCTAAGTTTCGCCCGGGAATTCTTTTGAGGCTGAATGGTGAAGGTATTTTTTTAGCAAGCCTTTACTTTGCACAATATTTTGATTTGTTAATAATAAAATTATTCGTTATGTAAGGCTTCACTGTCTTCAATATTTTTATATTTCCCGTCTCCTGTCTACGCAGTTTTTAGTTATAACTTAATGGACTATATAATTCATAATCATAGAAATTCTGTCTTCCAAACCATGTATGAATAAAAGTTTCTTTCCCTTGATGCGGTACAAAGCCCAACGTTGAGAGCTGTTTTTGGTACGTCATAACCCCTATTAAAAATACTCTTTTGTAAGTCTCGATTGTAAACTGTATATTTATATTGGTACATTGTGTGTTCAGTAAAATATACCATATACGTATTAATGGAGCAGAGTAAATAAACACCGGCATAACTGGGTGTACCTCCCCAGTGTTCATCCTTTTAAATTATTTATTTATGATAATTAAAAAAATTCTGAGAATAACACTACATTGCTAAAAGTATAAGCATCAAGTAACATGTAAAGTCAAGTATCCCCACACATTCCTAGGCGCAGTCGTGCCAACCTACCACTCATTTAGGATTTCAATAATGTAATACTTTAAATTATGGTAACAAATTTGATTACATTGTCATCACAATTTTAAAACTGTTTGTTCAAATAGTTTTCAGATTTTAGCAGATTTACCTTAAGGGAAATCAGCTATTGAGGTCGTACTCATGACGCGATTTTCGAAAATTTTCTTCAAATGTCCATCGATCCTACCCAGGAGATGACGAAAATGAGGTCCGTTCAAAATTTTATATATATATATGCCTGATGAAGATGGACGCAGTTCTATCGAAAATTTGCAGAACAAAAATTCCAAACGCTGGAGCAGATAGCCGAACGATACTTCCCAGCGATGCAGCCTCAAAAATAAAATATATATATATATATATATATATATATATATATATATATATATATATATATATATATATACATATTTAACGCTCTAGCGGTCGCAATTTTTGTTTGATCGATACCAAACTTGATATTTACACGTTTTATGCAAAAAGACAGATCAAGTTCGTTAATGGCTGAAATCGGGGGTTTAGAGGGGGGATTTTTGAAAATTCGAAATATCTCCGTTATTATGTCGGATCGAAAAATTGTATAGAATCAATCTTATTGCAAATTACATTTACTATAAATATTGTTCTATACATTTATTCTGTATCTTGAGTATTAACCGAGAGATTTGAATTTGTATTATGTGTGTGGTCGGCAGGAGTCGGTTTGTTCGGTAGTTTCCGACGAGAGCTCTGGTGGCCTCATGAATAAGTTTAGAGATCCCTTACTACTACGGTTGTTATTGGGCAGATTTCTCTATTGTATAAGTTTACGTGGGAAATCTGCTTAGTTACGCAGTCCTGCGTGACGGACTATTTTCGTCATCTCCTGGTTAGAATCGATGGACATTTGAAGAAAATTTTCGAAAATCGCGTCATGAGTACGACCTCAATAGCTGATTTCCCTTGAGGGAAATCTGCTAACATGAAATCAAATAGTAAAACTTACTGCCTCTATAGGCTGTATAAGAATTTATAATGTCATAAAAGGGGAATGTGCATCAGTTATGAATAGATTTGTTAGACATAAGGTAGCTCTTCAATCTACTTCCAACTGAGCATACAATTTTTTAAGGAATAAATCACAAACTTAAATTAAATTATTTTTCGATATATATATTAATAAAACTTTTTCATCATTGATTGATGAAAAATATGAGGAATTGGAAGTGGACCCTACTAATACATACAATAAAAGTCCTTCACGCAGGGGCTGCGTAAACTAAGCAGATTTCCCACGTGAAGTTTTACAATAGAGAAATTACACGAGAGCCGAACAGGTACGGAAACTCATGACTAGACCCGAAGTTAACCGATCTCATCTCATTACAATTAATAAAAAGGTAATTATCTCGGATAATATTCAAGGTAGAGAATGCATGTATATAAGAATATTTATAGTATATTTAATTTACAATAAGATTGATTCTATACAATTTTTCGATCCGACGTATAGTACGGAGATATTTCGAATTTTCTCCCTCTTCACTCCCCCTCCCAATCCGATTTTAGCCATTAAACTGGGGTGGTGACGTTGCCGAGTGAGACTTTTAGGTGTGGTGGGAAAGAGCCTAAGTCCTAAATATTGCCATATTTCGGGCGGCTCCCCTAGAAAACTAAACACGCAGGGCATTAGAACATCCTACAGAAAGGAGGCATCACTTCAGAATTTTGTCTCTAAAATCAAGGATGCTACTCCTCTAGGAGACAGATCAGTGGTGTACCTACTAAAATGTGGGGTGTGTGAGGCCAGCTACGTTGGGAGGACAGAGAGGAAGTTACGTATCAGGACTAAGGAACACATGAGAGCAGGCTCCGAGTTTTATTCCCACTGTAAGGAGCACAACCATCAAGCTGGGCACCACCAGATAGAATTACTTCACATGATTTTAAGAGGTATGTGATGGACATAGTGGAGGGTATTGAAATAAAACTGGAGAAAGCCAGGAATAAAGTAAATGTAAATGTGCAGACGGAGACAAACGCACCTCTCATCTCCAGACTAGTACCTGCGGTTTGGACGAATCCCCTTGGCCTTAGTGTAGCGGGAGGGTTCAGCCCGGTAGCAACTCTATAGGCACTCCCTTCCCTCTGATGGTAATTTTGCTTTATTTAATTTTAATGCTTAGACAGTAAATAAGAAATTATTTAATTTATTATATTTTAATTATAGCTATGTTGTTAAATATAAGTGTTATTGTTATATATTTCATAATGTTATTGACTGTTTTATGTGTTATGACACTTTCATAAAAATTCGAAGTCACTGGTTGACTCTCCTTATTATTCAATGACCAATAAAATTCGACGGATAATGTTTGGTGAATTTCTTCAGTTTGAACTGCTCCATGGAAACATTCCAAATTTCTTGAACATGGTCAGTTACTGAAAATAATTTTTGAGATCGGGAAGTGTGCGTGAGTCGATGTGACTCCAGCATAAATCTATCCTGTGTATTGTTTTGAGGATGTGTTCAACTCTACTTGCAGGAATTTATATCATTACAAAAAGTAAACATTAACTCACATGAATCCGGAAAGAAACTTGAAGATGAAGATTGTTGTCAAGTTTCGTATAACTGCACAGAGGGTGTTCATTGCAAAGTCCAGGAGGAACCCAACAGTTATTAGCCTTTGCCTCCCAAAGGAATCAGACAAGACTCCCCAAAGGAATGCGGAGGAAATCATACCTAAATGTAAGAAATACTCAAATTAAAATTACATTAATGAAATGATATGTAAGCATTGCCCCAATTTAGGAGTAGTTAAGAGTAATATCCTAACTTACGATAATATTATTGAGTGTCATTGATCTTCCAGTTATAGTTGAAAATTAAAATCTTAAACTCAAGAACTCCAAACGACTGAGGCCTGAAACACTACATTGGTGGGAAGTCAGGTGGTCACCGTATTGTGGTTGCACTACGAACCAAAGATAGCTAAGTCCTACCAGTCAATGAGGCTGGAAACCGGTATGTACTAGTGGTAATGTATTACTTCTGAAAATGGTGTAAGTTTATGCCATTCTAAAGCAGGAGTCCAAAACGGTTGTGGATGCGTTTGTAAATAATTGGGTGTGCCAATACGGGGTTCCAATGGAGCGCCATTCAGACCAGGGACGAAATTTAGAATCGGCCATATTCAAAGAGGTGTGTGACTTATATGAACACTTATGTGAGGCAATCGAAACACTCCCCTGACACATGAGCCTCATGGGTTGGTCCGTAACCGCATTTAAATGGCCAGTGATAAGATGAAAGCCAGGTATGATCAAGCAGCAAATACGGAGGGATTTACGGAAGGAGAGGTGGTTCTCCTATTCAACCCACAACGCAAGAAAGGAAGGATTATCCCCTAAATTGCAAACGCACTGGGAGGGACTTTACAAGGTGATCAAGAGGTTGAACGACTTGGTTTACAGGATACAAAGATACCACAATCCGAGGTCTAAAATGAACGTGATTCACCTAGAGCGACTAACCAAATATGACAAAGGCGATACGGGATCAAAAGGCTTAAGTGAGCGGCAGCGTTAATCAGATATTTGAGAAGTACGAAGTAGATGAAAGGAGTCAACCTATGGAAGGACCATTAGCATCGGAAGTACTAAGTAAGTAGTCGGTCGGGACTATGCCGTCTAGCCCATTCTTGGCCCTCCCTTTGACATTAGCTGCCAAGTAATCAGTGCGTGCTGTGAGTAATAGTTAAGAATTATTTACCAAGTGTGTTGTGCATTGTCAAATAAATTGTGCAGTGATAAAGCTTGTGTGTTTAATTTTACAATCGAAAAGAACTCAAATACACAACCTTTATTATTTTTGTAATAAACTTACAAAATATATATGCACCTAAAAGCTCGCACGTACACATGTATGCACCCACGTTCGCCCACATATACTTACTTACCTACATACAAATCCCTCATTTTCATCTTCCTGGCAGGTGTGATCGGTGGACATTTGAAGAAAGTTATGAAAAATCGATTCATTAGTACAAACTCAATAGTTCGTTTCCCTCAGACAAATTCTGCTAAAATGTAAACCTTGTTACAGAGGAATAGGAAACACTAAGTTGAATTTTTTTTCACCTTCTCATCTTCTCACTTAGCTGTGAAAACAATATATATATAAGCTGATCTGATATTATAGCTAATACTTTTCACAGTGGTCCTGAAATTTCGGCCCCAAATAATTTAAAACTAAATACAATTAATTCCTTTCTACAAGAATTTCAAAATCATTCACAATATATTATTTAAAATATACATATTGCTTACCAGCGTATGGAGCCGACAGAAGAAGTGCCTTGGACGTGGGGGTTAGTCCTATGTCAGGACCAGCTACCGGCACTACATACGACATAGTTGCAGTTACAAATGGAGAACTACAGGCGGCAGGGATTGTTAATAGCAGCATAATATAATTGAACTTTCCAAAACCTAAAATTAAAATAAAAAAATGAAAAACATTATTAACGATAGTATTGAAATACCTAAAGCTCTTTAGAGTTGATAATTTTAGACTTTTTTTTTTAGCGCGTCTGGGTAAAATAGGGACATAATGCTATCTTGAATTTAGGGACACCACGCGTTCTTGGCTGGACGACACTAAGCGTCCTGACTCAATGAACACCATACCAGGGCTGGCGGGAGGGACACTAACATTAGCGCGCGTTCCTTGGGTATCACTAAGCTTGCGTCGTTACAGAACAATAAACATGCCTGAGAGGAAAGACAATAGCGTGCCTGAGTGAAGAGGCCCCATACGATTTTAACTGGAGGCCTAACTAAGCATGCCTGACTGGAAGGGCTCGAAGCACGGCAGTGGAGAGGGCCAATAACCATGCCTGACTGGAAGGGCATGAAGCACGCCAGTAGGGATGGCCACTAAGCATGCCTGACAGGAAGAGCTCGAAGCACGGCAGTGGAGAGGGCCAATAACTATCCATGACTAGAAGGCATGAAGCACGCCAGTGAGGGCGGGACACTAACCATGGCTGACTGGAAGGGCTCGAAGCACGGCAGTGGAGAGGGCCAAATACCATGCCTGACTGGCAGGGCTTGAAGCACGCCAATGGGGAGGGCCATTAAGCATCCCTGACTGGTAGGACATGAAGCACGCCAGTGGGGAGGGCCACCAAGCATGCCTGACTGGAAGGTCTCGAAGCATGTCAGTGCAGAGGGCCAATAACCACGCCTGACTGGAAGGGCAACAAGCATGCCTGACTGGAAGTAGACGAAGCATGCCAGTGTGGAAAGCCATCAAGTGTTCCTAGCCGGAAGGGCACGAAACATTCCTGACTGGAAGTACACTAAGCATTCCTGACTGGAAGTAGACGAAGCATGCCAGTGGGGAAAGCCACCAAATGATTCTAGCTCTGTCACGAAGCATGCCCGACTGGCGTACACTAAGTATGCCTGACTGGAAGTACACGAAACATGCCTGACTGGAAGAACAGAAGCATGCCAGAGGAGAGGGCCACTAAGCGTGCCTTGCTGGAAGTACACTATGCATGACTGACTGGAAGTACACTAAGCATGCCTGACTGGAAGTATACTAAGAATGCCTGATTGGAAATAAACTAAGCATGCCAGAGGAGAGGGCCACCAAGCGTGTCTTGCTGGATGTACACTAAGCATGCCTGACTGGAAGTACACTAAGCATGCCTGACTGGAAGTACACTAAGCATGCCTGACTGGAAGTACAGAAGCATGCCAGTGGAGAGGGCCACCAAGCGTGCCTTGCTGGAAGTACACTAAGCATGCCTGACTGGAAGTACACTAAGAATGCCCGATTGGAATTACAGTAAGCATGCCTGACTGGAAATACACTAAGCATGCCTGACTGGAAGTACACTAAGCATGCCTGACTGGAAGTACACTAAGCATGCCTGACTGGAAGTACACTAAGCATGCCTGACTGGAAGTATACTAAGAATGCCTGATTGGAAATAAACTAAGCATGCCAGAGGAGAGGGCCACCAAGCGTGTCTTGCTGGATGTACACTAAGCATGCCTGACTGGCAGTCCACTAAGCATGCCTGACTCGAAGTACACTAAGCATGCCTGACGAAGTACAAAAGCATGCCAGTGGAGGGGGCCACTAAGCATGATTTAATTGACTCTAGCCTAGCTGGAAGGACACCATGCGAGTCTGACGGATACTGAGCGTGCCTGGATGGAGGGACTCTAATCGTTAGCAAACAGTAAGTACATTTTTGTGCTTATAGCACAAGATTTATGCAATTCCGATTTTAACCTCTCATGATAGTGTGACGTTAATCGAAACAGCAGGTTACCTTTGAACTTATATATATATATATATATATATATATATATATATATATATATATATATATTATATATATATATATATATATATATATATATATTATATTATGTATATATATTATTGTTATGTTTATATATATTACACCATCTAGACCACCAAAAACAAAGAAATAACTAATAATAGACTAGTAATAATAGAGATTATTATAATTACCAGCTTTTGTTAAGGCTGATTCGAAGTTTGTTGAGGCAATGCTATTGGATCCTGAAAAGTAAAAACAATTTGTCAATAATATTAGTTAATATTGTATGTGTGTGTATATTAAGGATAACATATGAAACGAATGCCCATTTTCTGTAGGTGATTTTTAACTCAGAATACAAATTTCATTTTCGTATTTTGTACCTTCGTTATCCAGCAATAGTGATTTCTCATTTATTAGAAGTGTAGTTTTGTACCTAAAATTACGAATGCTTCTATCCTTATTAGTGACACGCAAAATATGAATGAACGTTTATGTTTCACTTCAAAAGTTCAACTTTTCATTCAGATTTATAATTAAACTTATTATGTTTAAACCAACACTTAAAAAACCAATAAAATTTGTCTATGTTTTTAGCAGATTATCCTCAAGGAAAATCAGCTATTGGGGTCACACTCATTCCGTGCTTTTCGAGCAATTTTCTCAAATGACCATCAATCATACCTAGGAGATGGTGAAATTGAGGTCTGTTCAAAGTTTTCGACACACGCACACACACTTATCTGTTACCACTGTATCAGCCGCAATTTTGACCGACACCAAACTCGATATATAAGCGTTTTACAATAAAAGTGAATATCGAGTTGTGAACTACTGAAATCGAATAGGGGGGGGGCGTTAAGAGGGGAGATCTCCAAATATGTCCCTTATTATAATTTTTTTTAAATTATTTATTAACGTCCACTATTTGCAACTAAGGTTAATTAGAACGGGTTATCTTCAGGTTACCACCCATTTCTAGCCAGGGTGGAACTCAGGATTTTATTTAATGAATTTCGTGATTAAATAATTTCCTTTTCCCGGGGGGAATCAAACTCGCCACTCTAGGTTTACCATGTGAGATTAAAGGCAACGCTTTAGCTCACAACATGGCCAACCTGAGCACCCCCCCCCCCATCCACCCTTATTATAAGTCAGATCAGAAAATTGTATAGAACCAATCTTATTGCAAATTTAATTGTCTAAATATGTTGTTTTTATATTTTATATCCTGTTTGAGGCAATCAAGTTGTTATATCATGAACCACTTCATTCTAATGTTAAATAACAAATATTGTTTTCATTTAACTTTTACATTGTGTGATAAATGCAAACACGTTGTGTGACGGCGTCAACATTTTAGATTATATAGAATCAGTCTTGCTAAACTTATGTTGATGCTCTACTATTGTTCTATACCCGTTCTCCTAACTCAAATATTAAGGGAGTTAGTACATTCTCGTTTTCAGGTTTCAGTAAATCACCACTACTACTAACCTAGAAATAGAAAATATATGATGAGGTGGCATTGGTAGTGTGCCATTCCAGACAATGGGAAATCTGCTTAGTTTATGTGGCTGTTTATTTTGTTTTTCTCTATATATAAAAATGAATGTCTGTATGTCCTTTCGTAAACGGAATCGTAAACGGCTGAACCGAATTTTATGAAACTACTAAAATAGTTTAGGTTTCTGGCTATATTAATATTCTCTGAGACGAACAGGAGTGGGGGTTATAAGGGGGGCCTGAAATTAAAAATAGCGATATTTTGCCTCCTATTGGTTTTTCAGCAAATATGCACATAACATAAGTTGTTTATTTTGTTATTTAAAGTAACTTTTGCGACATACCCTTTTCTCGTATACCGAAGTATAAATGAGTTATACGCTAAAAACAATAGTGAGAGTCAACAATTTGATATGGCCCAAAAGACTAACCCGAATTAAACGAAACTCCGTATGTGATTTGGTATTAACACCTCCCTGATTATAAGTTATATTAAAATTTCGAGGTACGAACAGTAGTTGGGGTTGTAGGGGAGATCTAAAATTAACAATAGCGATATTTCGTTTCCTATTGTTATTTCGGCAATTATGCACTTACTTACAACTTAAAGTTGTTTATTTTGTTATTTAAAGTAAATTTTGATAAATGGACTTTTTCCATATAACGAAGTATAAATGAGGTATACACGAAAAACTATAGAAGGGGTCAACAATGTTATGGGGCTCGAAAGACTAAATTAAAATCAACGAAACTCCATATTTTTGACAATGATAATATGATAATCTATGATTATGTTATATATAAAAAAAGAAAAATGGTCAGGAAATGGGTAATAAGAAAATATTGTGTATTTTGTAGAATGCAAAATATCTCCATTATACCTATATATTAATGCTGTTACATACATTTCTTCTGTATCTTTAATATTATTCCAGATATTTGCATTTTTAGCAGATTTCCCTTAAGGGAAATCAGCTATTGAGGTTGTACTCATGACGGAATTTTCGAAATTTTTCTTCAAATGTCCATCGATCCTACCTAGTAGATGACGAAAATGAGGTCCGTTCAAAACTGTATATGTATATCTATATATATATATATATATATATATATATATATATATATATATATATATATATTTGTCTGTTACCGCTCTAGCGGTCGCAATTTTTGTTTGATCGTTACCAAACTCGATATTTAGTCGTTTTATGTAAAAAGAAAGATCAAGTTCGTTAACGGCTGAAATCGGACCAGTGGGAGGGGGGGGGTTTAGAAGGGAGGATTTTCGAAAATTCGAAATATCTCCGTTACTATACGTCGCATCGAAACATTGTACAGAATCAATCTTATTGCAAATTAAATTTACTATAAATATTGTTATATACATTTATTCTCTATTTTGAATATTAACCGGGATATTTGCATTTTATTAAATTTGGGCCGATAACGGATTTTTGAATTTCCCGCCAAAAGCTAGTTCGGCCCTTTGCCGTAACTGTACTGTTCGGCTCTCGTATGGAGATTTCTCTATTGTATAACTTCACGAGGGAAATCTGCTTAGTTTACGCAGCCCCTGCGTGACGGACTTTTTAGTTGTCAGACCCCACTCCTACTCAGGTCATATTAACAATAAGTTGTTTTATAATGAACCACATCATTCGAAACTTAAATATCAAATATTGTATTCATTGGACTTTTACTGTGAGAGATACATGTCGGAAAAGTTTCTTTCATCTATAACATACTCAATATTTAACCGTTTAATTCAACTCCAATGTTGATATTCGTTAACTGATGAAATAGTACAAGGAATAGAGGGGGGGAGGGTCGTAATATCAAATTTATCCTTTATTATGAGTAGCATTGAAACATTTTATAGGGCCACACTTATTAAAAAGGCCGTCACGCAGGGGCTGCGTTAACTAAGCAGATTTCCCACGTGCGTCACGTTTTTGCATTTAAGTCAAAAATTAAAAGTTCAATGAGAACAATATTTGGTATTTAAGCTTCAAATAAAGTGATTCATAACATAATAGAATATCGTTAATATGAGATGAGTTGGAGTGGGGCTTTACTAGAAACCGAAAACTAAAAAATGCACATATCTCAGTTAATAATCAAGATAATGAAAAAATGTACTTTACAACATTTATAGAGCATTAAATTTGCAATAAGAATAGTTTTATACACTTTTTCGATCCGATGCATAATAACGGAGATATTAAGAATTTTCGAAATTCTCCCCCTCTAAACCCCCTCCCCTCCCCCTGGTCCGATTTCAGCCGTTAACGAACTTGATCTGTCTTTTTGTATAAAACGATTATATATCAAGTTTGGTAACTATAAGACAAAAATTGCGACCGCTAGAGCGGTAACAGACAAATAAATATATATATATATATATATATATATATATATATATATATAAAATTGTAACCTCTGTCTGTACATTGATTTTTTTCGCGAAATTTCACGATAACTTTTCGTTTCACATGTCATAGACACCATATCTGCATTTTGTTTCTTTCGTGTATGTTTGTTTGTTTGTTTGTTTGTTTGTTTGTTTGTTTGTTTGTTTGTTTGTTTGTTTGTTTGTTACCTTTTCACGCATAAACGGCTGAACCGAATTTTATGAAACTTGGTATGTATATTACTACTAATCCAACTTAGACTTTAGGCTATATTAATTTCCTCTGAGACGAACAGGAGTGGGGGTTATAAGGGAAGCCTGAAATCAAAAATAGCGATATTTCGTTTTCTATTGGTTTTTCGGCAAATATGCACATAACAAAAGTTGTTTATTTTGTTATTTAGAGTAACTTTTGTTATATACACTTTTGTCGTATACCGAAGTTTAAATGCGTTATACGCTAAAAATTATAGCGGGAGTCAACAATATTATTTGCCAAAAAAGACTCAACCGAACTAAATAAAACTCGGTATGTGTATTAGCAGTGAGGCCTTCATTATAATAAGCCATACAAACATATCTATGGACGGGCAGGAGTGGGGGTTATAAGGGAAGCCTGAAATTAAAAATAGCGATATTTCGTTTTCTATTGGTTTTTCGGCAAATATGCACATAACAAAAGTTGTTTATTTTGTTATTTAGAGTAACTTTTGTTATATACACCTTTGTCGTATACCGAAGTTTAAATGCGTTATACGCTAAAAATTATAGCGGGAGTCAACAATATTATTTGCCAAAAAAGACTCAACCGAACTAAATAAAACTCGGTATGTGCATTAGCACTAACGCCTTCATTGTAATAAGCCATACCAACATTTCTAGGGACGGGCAGGAGTGGGGGTTATAAGGGAGGCCTGAAATTAAAAATAGTGATATTTCGTTTCCTATTGGTTTTTCCGCAAATATAAACATAACAAAAGTTGTTTATTTTGTTATTTGAAGTAACTTTTGTTATATACACTTTTGTCGTATACCTAAGTATAAATGAGTTTTACGTTAAAACTTTAGCGGGAGCCAACAATTTTATTGGGCACTAACGAACTTAACAAAGCTCTGTATTATTGTGCAATGTAAAGCCTGCTAAAAAGTACCATCACCATTCAGCCTCAAATGAATTCCCGTGCGAAGCCGGGTATCTGAGCTAGTATATATATATATATATATATATATATATATATATATATCTATATATATATATAAAATTGTAACCTCTGTCTGTACATTGATCTTTTTCGCGAAATTTCACGATAACTTTTCGTTTCACATGTCATAGACACCATAACTGCATTTTGTTTCTTTGGTGTCTGTTTGTTTGTTTGTTTATTTGTTTGTTTGTTTGTTACCTTTTCACGCATAAACGGCTGAACCGAATTTTATGAAACTTGGTATGTGTATTACTACTAACCCAACTTAGACTTTAGGCTATATTAATATTCTCTGAGACGAACAGGAGTGGGGGTTATAAGGGAGGCCTGAAATTAAAAATAGCAATATTTCGTTTCCTATTGGTTTTTGGCAAATATGCATATAACAAAAGTTGTTTAGTTTGTTATTTAGAGTAACTTTTGTTATATAAACTTTTTTCGTATACCGAACTATAAAGATGTTATACGCTAAAAATTATAGCGGGAGTCAACAATTTTATTTGGCACAAAGACTCAACCGAACTAAATAAAACTCGGTATGTGTATTAGCACTAACTCCTTCATGATAATAAACTGTACCATTATTTCTAGAGACGAGCAGGAGTGGGGGTTGTAGGGGAAGCCTGAAATTAAAAATAGCAATATTTCGTTTCCTATAGAATTTTAGGCAATTATGCACAGAACAAAAGTTGTTTATTTCGTTGTTTAGAGTATCTTTTGTTATATACACTTTTTTCGTATACCGAATTATAAACGAGATATACGCTGAAACCTATAGCGGAAGTGAACAATTTTATTTGGGACAAAAGACCCAACCGAAGTAAATAAAACTCGGTATATGTATTAGCACTAACGCTTTCATTATAACAAGCCATACCAACATTTCTAGGGACGGGCAGGAGTGGGGGTTATGAGGGAAGCCAGAAATTAAAAATAGCGATATTTCGTTTCCTATTGGGTTTTCGGCAAATATGAACATAACAAAAGTTATTTATTTTGTAATTTAGAGTAACGTTTGTTATATACACTATCGTCGTATACCGAAGTATAAAGGTGTTATAAGCTTAAAATTATGGCGGGAGTTATTCAAATTTATACATAAAACACAGGAAACGGGAAATATGACAATATGCAGGACAGTGAAGTCTTACATAAAAAACTAATTTCATTATTAACAAAGCCACAGAAACGACGGGTGTTAACCCTAAACACTGGGACGGGTAAATGTCGTGAAAAGTAAAGCCTTGCCAAAAATATACCATCACCATTCAGCCTCAAGTGAATTCCCGAGCGAAGCCGGGTATCTGGGCTAGTATATATATATATATATATATATATATATATATATATATATATATAAAATTGTAACCTCTGTCTGTACATTGATTTTTTTCGCGAAATTTCACGATAACTTTTCGTTTCACATGTCATAGACACCAAAACTGCATTTTGTTTCTTTCGTATATGTTTGTTTGTTTGTTTGTTACCTTTTCACGCATAAACGGCTGAACCGAATTTTATGAAACTTGGTATGTATATTACTACTAACCCAACTTAGACTTTAGGGTATATTAATTTTCTCTGAGACGAACAGGAGTGGGGGTTATAAGGGAAGCCTGAAATTAAAAATAGCGATATTTCGTTTTCTATTGGTTTTTCGGCAAATATGCACATAACAAAAGTTGTTTATTTTGTTATTTAGAGTAACTTTTGTTATATACACTTTTGTCGTATACCGAAGTTTAAATGCGTTATACGCTAAAAATTATAGCGGGAGTCAACAATATTATTTGCCAAAAAAGACTCAACCGAACTAAATAAAACTCGGTATGTGTATTAGCAGTGAGGCCTTCATTATAATAAGCCATACCAACATTTCTATGGACGGGCAGGAGTGGGGGTTATAAGGGAAGCCTGAAATTAAAAATAGCGATATTTCGTTTCCTATTGGTTTTTTCACAAATACAAACATAACAAAAGTTGTTTATTTTGTTATTTGGAGTAACTTTTGTCATATACACTTTTGTCGTATACCTAAGTATAAATGAGTTATACGATAAAACTTTAGCGGGCACTAACGGCTGAACCGAACTTAACAAAACTCGGTATGTCAATTAGCATTAATTCTTCCATGATTATAAGTTATATTAAAATTTTTAGGTTCGAACGAGAGGGGGGTTATAAGGGGGCCTGAAATAAAAATTCACCATATTTACATTTATGAGTCGGGAAATATAAAAATATCGAAGACTGTGAAGAATTATCGAACAAATAATTCTATTATTAGCAAATCACCGGCAACGACGGGTATCAATCCTAAACACTGGGACGGGTAAATGTCAAAATATTGTGCAATGTAAAGCCTGCTAAAAAATACCATCACCATTCAGCCTCAAATGAATTCCCGGGCGAAGCCGGGTATCTGAGCTAGTGTATATATATATATATATATATATACAGTTTCGAACAGACCTCAGTTTCGTCATCTCCTGGGTAGGATCGATGGACATTTGAAGAAAAATTTCGAAAATCACGTGATGAGAACGAAATCTGCTAATATTGATGTTCAACCATTTTTGCTCTCTACATTTTTTGTAACTCATATATGTGTATTAAGAGAGTTTTAATGTTTTATTGTTTTAAATCTTCAGCAGGCTAGTTGTGTGTCATACCAGTAAGTTAGAAATATCCTTAGATTACTCACCCCCTGATCGATTTTCTTCTTTTTTTCGCACCTACTTTACAATCCCCACTTCGGACAGATCTATATAACATCCTTATATTTTATAGAGTAATATTCATCGAAGCCCTTACCTGTCAGAAACGCTATCAGATATTTACTATGCACTATTATTATTAAAATTCTGTGCAATAAAACGGCAATTTCAAAAGGAGATAATAATCCTACACTCATGATCAGCACAAATTCCAAGTCCTGCTTACATTGGTTTCTGATGCAGAAGCACAGAACATGTCACTAACAATCATTGTGACATTCCCACTAGTAGGAAATCTTACTTTTGTTCTGACGGGCTTTTCTAAAGGGTCTCATTGGTAGAATCAAAGCTTCGGGAAAAACGCCATCTCCTCAGTTTTGGCCTTATACTTTTATACTTTGTGGCCCAATATAGGCTATAATCTAAGATGGTGACAGCGGTTCTATGCGGTTATTACAAATGAATGAATAAAACGAAGCAATTAATTTTTAAGGAAATATTTAATTTTTCTTTTATTACATTCTATTTAAATCGAACAGTTTTCTTTTTAAAGTATTGAAAACGATCAAAAGGACGTCCCGTAACGGCTCGGGAAGATCATAAAAGGAAAATAAATATAACTAAACAATCAATGATAATACTTATTATAGCTTTGGCTCCATAAGCTAATATGGCTGATAAGGAAATAATAATTTGGATTTCGTTTTCAAATACGAAACTGTCCCATTTAATAAAAAAATTGATGCCATACTCATTCGATGCTGATCTGTGATTGGTAATCCCTGAGGTTCCACACCTTCCATTTTCTCTCTATCCATTTCTGCTGACTATAATCTTCTTTGGTAGGGTATGGACGTCCTAAGACAGAGATACACCTCATACCTATCTACTGCACAACTAGACACTTTAGTGATTCAATCTCGCAAATTATTTGAGAAACATCATAAGCAAACAGATAACGATTTATTAACAGTGGCTTGTAAATAAACATTGTACAAGATGCAAATAGATGTCAAATGTTCAAATATTAGCGCAGACATATTCACTCTTTCTTCTCTTCCCTCCGCCTATTTATTTCATAGACTCCACTACTCTGGTCAATAGGGTCTGACTGCGGAAACTAAGCAGATTTCTCACTTCCTGGTAAGACTCACTAGTGATCTCATCTCACCACATATTCTTTAACTTCCCGTTTACATAAATGGATTAATTATCGAGTTTAACCACTAGAGTGTTAACTGGCAAACATATATGTAGATATAGATAGATAGATATAATTTAAACGGACCTCATTTTCGACATCTCCTGGGTGGGACCGAAATTTGAGGATATTTTTCGAAAATCGCGACTTGAGTACAACCTCAATAGCTGATTTCCCTTAAGGGTTATCTACTAAAACAGATATGCTTCATAAAAGCTTCATAACTTAAGCATGAAAACAAAAGATTTATATAGATTAGCATTAGTAGAAATGCTTTGCATAAATGATAATGCATCATTTACATTATACAATGAAAGTAGGAAAATTCTTCATAGCGTTCTAATGCAGTTAACATTGTGCCCTTACAGGAAATCAGCTAATGAGGTGATTTTCAATAAATTTCTTCTAATGCTATTATTAATCTATTAGATAAAAAAAATCCATCGAACAGGGGCTGCGAAAAGAAAGCAGATTTCCCACATGCAGGAATGACCTGCTGATACTACCAACTAACCATCTATTCTCTTCTTTCCCCTGATTAAAGAGCCAGGAAAACAAGTCTCAAAATTTAAGCTCAACGTGAGATCCAGAATGATATGGATGCTCGTGAAAATCTATTGAGTTGGATGTTAACTCTTATGGATAAAAGCAACTTACAAATTACAAGTTGATTTTTGAGTTAAAGAAAAAAAACTGATTGAACAATTATTGTAGATATTACCAAGCTTACTAGATGTATTATCTGTCATAGTTCAATAATAGAGACATTTGTAATCTTTTAAACCCCTTTCTAAACCTCACTCATTCTGGTCTAGTTTCTGCTATTAAAAATAATTATGAAATCTTCTTTATATCAAAAAGGGGAAGGTGAGGAGGCAATTATGCAACATAACAACTCTCAACCCCAACCTTCTGTTTAATATGGCTTCACCTCTTAACCAATCTACAATTTTTAACTTTAGAAGCATATTATATATATATATATATATATATATATATATATATATAGAGAGAGAGAGAGAGAGAGAGAGAGAGAGAGAGAGTGAGAGAGAGAGAGAGAGCCAGATGCCAGGCTAATCCAAAAACAATCTTATCGCCTATCCTCGGCCCAAGAGGACCAGTTCAGTTCGGCCTAGACCTTCATTAAGGCATCATCCTTCACACCGGCCCACCACCTTCCACAGCTACCGCTGCCAATCAGCCATCCACCTATATGACTACGCCTCAAGCGGACACCAAGTGTTCCCCGGCCATCACTCTCCCTCTCTCTGTCTACAGTTAAGCTATTATTTTGTTATTAAGATCTCCCTACGTGATTAACTAGTTTGTAGCATAATACTAAGTTTTATTATTATTATTTTAAAAGGGATTATCTTTTTTCGTTATTTTATTTATCTCATATGAGAAGAAAATTATTAATTTTATCATTAAATTATCTATGTCCAACATTTTATTTATTTTGTTTGATGTTTCCTCCTCTTCTCTGTTGCGACCAGCTGTATTAGCCAACATTGGCCATCACATAATGGCACTCGGTGTTAAGAGCTTCAACGAGATACTCCTGGCCGCTCCAACACGCATATATATATATATATATATATATTCATATGCACATACATACATAATACATACATGGTCACACACACAGACAGTACACAGGGCAATATAAATTTGAACGAATATCAAGGAAAATCAAAATGAAAATTATCTTGATTTTTTTCCCCTAGGTATTTCTCACATAACCTAATTGGAAGTTAAAAAATGAATGAAACATAAATTTAATATAATTAAATATTTATTACAGTGGCTACAGTGAGACTAGGAAATATAACTGTTAATCTGAGGCGTAAACTCGTTCCAGAAAGTTCACCTTGACCGACATTCCGAATAACCAGTTATCTATATTACAATTTGTATTTAGAAAACGATCCAATGCAAACTTAAACTACAAGCTTGAATCACACCTAACATTTCTTCATACAGGAGCTTTGGTTTTAATGACAAATCAAAGTTCATATATACTCCTAAATACAATAAAGTAGGTTATTCAAGAATATATTCTTGAATCCCACAATTAAGCACAACACATTCTTCCTAGTTCTCGTGAACCAGCTATAGAAATTAGTGCAATCTCTTGAGAGGATTTTCTATCATGAAAAATATCTTGCGAAGAAATGGGTTAGGAGGGGAAAAAGGAAGCCAAAATATGATTTAACAAGATTTATATTTACAATAATTATTTTAAAACATTTTTTTAATCTTCTTAAATATTGGATTATAAAATATGAGTAACCTGAATTATCTACCTTTGTTTATCGTTGTTATTGTTGTTTGTTGAATCAAACGGTGTTGTATTGAAAAATAGGCAGATCACAATAGTACCTATTAAAACAGACAGTGGCCAAACATATTATATTTTACTAGTTTATTTTAGTTTTTTTATAAATCGAGATCCAAAAAATCTTTAGTTCTCCATTATAAATAATTACACTTACTCATGAAAAAATAAAATAAAAAGAGGTAAAAAGAGACATGTAAATCAAATTTAGAAAATATGAGGAAGTTATTAAAATTTAATAATAATAATAAGATATTAAAATTACTATAACTAACATTTTTTGGCTGAAATTAGTCCAGTAAGAACATATCCAAAGACTCAAGGTTTATTTGACATGTATAAACAATTTGTATGATCAGGAATTTAAAGTATGCTATTCTTTTTTTAAATTCATTTTTTCTTCCTCAACAAACAATACCTTGGTTCTTCGTAGAGAGTAATTTTATTAGTGTTTTGCCGCCTGAACTGCTGTAATCCCAGCATCAGAGGTCTAAGTAATGCTATTCGGTAGACAACTGTTGGAGTTGCCTTTACAGTTTATGCTGGTTTCAAGCAGATTTCCCTTAAGGAAAATCAGCTATTGAGGTTGTAATCATGTAGCGATTTTCGAAATCGGACCAGTTGGTGGTGGGGGGGGGTGGTTTAGAGGGGAGGATTTTCGAAATACCTCCGTTACTGTAAGTCGGATCAAAATGTGTATAAACCAATCTTATTGCAAAATTTGCAATAAATATTGTTATATATTTTTATTGTCTACCTTGAATATTAACAGAGATATTTGCATTTTTCAGGTTTCAGCCTTCATCAAACCCCAATACTACTGGTGTCACATAAACAATACTCTGTTATATAATAGACTACTTTATTTAAAGCTTAAATATCAAATATTGTTTTCAAGAGACCTTAATTATACAAGATATATGGAAATGTGTTTTGTACATACCCCCTGTCTTAAGTTCTTAGGACTACTAAAATTTGAGTGATTGAGAGAAAAATTATTTTGATTAATTGTAAATTACGCTACTAGATGTAGTAAATAGTTTTCAATAAAATTAATATGTTATATTCAGATATATTTCGGTAATTGTTTTTATTTCTACTGAAGAATATTTCTAATTATCTGTTCAGCCAGGCAGAGAGAGGTTGGCAAACCTGTTTGTTTACAATTCAGACGCTTTTTATGTTATTAAAATTGACTGAACGATTTCTCAATAACGTTTGCATGTATTCACTTAATATTAACGGCGTTTTTAAGTGTTACCAGTATGTAGATTTGCCTATTGCAGAACTTCACGTGGGAAATCTGCTTAGTTTACGCAACACCTGCGTAACGGACTTTTTAGCATCACATGAGTTCTGATGATGGTATTACAGCCGCAGAAAGATCTTGTGCACTATTCAAATTATTAGTGCACGTTAGCTTCGCTGTTCGTTCCAACTTATCGTATACCTTTGTTATTCGTAATTCGGAAGGTAATGTATTGGTCATAAGCTACAGTTAAAATATATAGAAAAGCAATATTCCAGCAAAACGGGTCATTAATTTATGAGAAAGTCTCTAAAAATGTTTTCTTCAATATAAACTCACTCTAAGTTAGGATATCTTGGGTTTGATCATATTGTTGGTCTGAAGGAGGATACTAACATTGTCAGTATAAATATAAACATGTTCATCAGTATTGAGACTTCATTAGAAGATATTCAATCAACTGTTAATAATTTTTAAATATATAAAAATTATAATTAAAGAACTTACCAATACACAACAAACAAAGGGTGTAGAACATGTATTCGCAGTAGGTGTACATGAGATTCGCGACGAGAAAGTTAACAGCCAAAACTCCTATTCGCCCAACCATTAAGTTTAAGCTGACGCTAGTAGCTCTGAAATTAATTTTTAAAAAATAAACAAAATAAATTATATGACTATTTACATATATGATTAGACTTGATGATTAAGTGGTGTTTGTTATAAAGAAATTGAAAAACTTGAAACATTGATGTGGACGCCGCTTGAGTTTCTTGTACCCCTATTAAATTGAATAAATAAAATATTTTCGATATTTAGTCGTTTTATGTAAAAAGAAAGATCAAGTTCGTTAACGGCTGAAATCTGACCAGGAGGAGGGAGGTTTAGATAGGAGTAATTTCGAAAAATCGAAATATCTCTGTTACTGTACGTTGTATCGACAAATTGTATAGAAATAATCTAATTGAAAATTAAATTTACTATGCATATTGTTATACACATTTATTCTCTATTTTGAATATTAATGAAAATATTTGCATTTTTCAGTTTTAAGCCTTCAGCAAACCCCCACTTCTGCTCATGATACACAAACAATACTCGGATATGTAATAAACCATATCATTCGAAGCTTAAATACCAAACATTGTTTTCAAGAGACATTTATTAAACGAGATACATGCAATATGTTCTGGTGACCCCCCTCCCCTTCTTAAGTTTTTAGACTACTTAAATTTGATTGATTGAAATACAAATTATTCTGATTCATTGTAAATTACAGTACTAGCTGTTTGTTTACGTTTCAGATGTATTCCGTCGGGAGATTTCTTATTATGTTTGTATTTAATCGCTTAATACTCATGGTGGTGTTGTGTTACCGGTATGTAGATTTATCTATTTTTATACTTCACGCGGGAAATCTGCTTAGTTTACGCAGCCCCTGCGTGACGGACTTTTCTATATTATTTGACCTCTTGAATTTTTTCACAGCCTCTAAGTTCAGTTCTCGAAATCAGGTCTTTTACCTGGTTAAACATTGAATTTATTGCCACTCATTCAAGGACTGAACTTCTCGAGTTTGAATTCCACCGAACTGAGCAGTCTTCCTGGACTCTTTCTTCCCGTCTGACCGACATACACTGCTCCTCAATCACCCACAATTAAGTAGACGGTTTCTTCTTGATACCATTAACGGTCTCTTCTAAAAGTGTCAGATTGCGTGGTCATTGGCATATTAATAATCATATTTGATATATGATTTGCCTACCTCCTCACTCACGCGTTTTATAAATGACATTGAGATTATCCTCTTGGGCATTGATAGAGTGAATCTTCCAGTTACAGAAATATTGGCAAACAGACACCTCTGGAACTATTGTTGAAATACACTAATTTGCTAACGGAGCAGTTTCGGCGGTAACCTACAGATAACATGCCTCGCTCAGCCTTAGTAGAATATATAATAGGACGATAATTTTGATTTGGGGAAAAATAATGTAACAATGTTTCAATGATAAAAAGAAAATTTGTTTTGATTTTTAAAATCCTAACGTCTCAGAGATGTACCTGATATTGGTAGGGAATATCTCCACGATAAGCCCAATCTGGCAGAAGAAAGCAATGGTTAATATGGAGGCTGCTATGGAAGATGGTATGAATACATATTCACTGCTTATCAATGGAATGGTGATAAAGCTCACCGCCGCTATCCCGGACACTCCCACTGAAAAATGCATATATATATATATATATATATATATATATATATATATATATATATATATATGAAAAAGACTGGAAGACATAAAACATGATGTAATTAATTAATTTATGAAATAGACACCATTGCCTACAAAAAAAAAGGTAAAGACCTTTTTTTGACACCAGCTTCATACATTAATAAATCCTGTAAAATGGGATGGCCATGGAAAATTGATGTTACATTATCTCACTACAAATTTCTAATTAAAGGAGAAAAGCATGGTTGTATTTTATAATTCAACGATTTCTACTTCTCAAAAATTAATTATTATTATCCTAATCAATTGACGAAAAATTTTGTAATGAAGAGAGTGCTTTTCATTTGGTCACTTTTCGTAGTACAGCCAAAATTATATGTTTGCTTTAATACAATCTTCCGGGTTGGTCATAGTGGTATAACTTGCCAAGCTTTCGCTCATCATGCTGTGAGCTTCTTCAGGACTTGCAAAAAAAGCTATCTATATTCAAGAATGTTTTAAATATCTAGTTTGAATAGAAATTCGAATAATAAAACCATGTGGCAATCATTCACCAATTATGAGGATTTGTGCTAATGTCTTCTATTTAATTTATATATATATATATATATATATATATATATATATATATATATATATGTACACACACACACACACTCACACATTTGTTACTTATGCATATATATTTAAAAGGACCTCATTTTCATCATCTACTAAGAAGAAGCGTTAGAATATCAAGAAAATTATTATTTTTTTCTTTTTTAATCGAGTACAAATTCAATATTTCATTTCCATTTACAGACATCTGTGAAAGAAAACAATAATGAAAATGAACTCTTGTGGACAAATTGAATCACATTAATAGTTATTTGAATTACAATACAAAGTTAAATAATAAATACTCACTTATTAATGTTTTCTTAGTTAAATATTTCACTAAGAAAAAGAACAAAATTTGGGCTGTAAGGGCACAGGAATTTAGTATTATCATATTGAAGTAAACTTCGTCTCTTGACGTAACCTGGAAAAATATAAATATTTTCTGAAAAGGAAAAATTTCAACATTTGAATTTCTCATAGAATGCAGGTTGTATCGGCTTTATAAATAAAAATTATTCTAAGTTGATTCCATTGAAAATTGAACATGCTTTATTTTTAATCTTTTTTTTCTATTTATTTTTTATATTGAAATTCCCAGTTCGCCTGTAAATGTACTCAAATTTTAATGAGGTTCATATTCCTACAACGTTCAGAATGAGGTTTGCAGGCTTATTTGGTTAGTCTGGTTTAGGCTTTATTGTTT